>CAJQZP010000774.1:7315000-7712500 GCA_907164705.1 Parnassius apollo
ACAAACAAGCTTGTACACTCCTGCATCCTGCAGAGGGACTGATGACTGATGACTGATGGTAAAAACTGACCAATCTTCTTCAGCGGCTTGAAGTATGTTTTGATGGAAGCACGCTTCAAGATGTAGCCAATCTTGTCAGTTCGACTGTGGCCGGCTTCACTCGTTCACTGTGACATAGGCGCGGGACTCGAAGCTTGTTGTCATGCAAAACTTGCTTGACATGGTGGAGCTCTGCAGCCAGGTGTTTACTGTCACAGATCCCTCGTGCTCTCTGAAATAAAGATTTACCCACGGTAGCTAACTGTGAAGGATGGTGGTGAGAATCACCGTTTAAATATCTATCTGTATGGGTCTTTTTTCTATACACAGTATGGCTCAAGGTGTTATCAGGATTCCGAATTACCAACACATCTAGAAAAGCTAAGGAATTGTTTGCCTCTAACTCCATTGTGAACTGAATTTTAGAATTTTTAGAGTTAAGATGGTCTAAAAATGCAGTTATTTTATCTAAAGGTAGAATTGTGAAAGTGTCGTCTACCTACCGCTTGTAGAATCTTGGATTTATGGGAGAAGTAAGCAGGGCTTTCTCCTCAAAGTCTTCCATGAATATGTCGGCGACAATGGGAGATACAGGTGAGCCCATCGCCACACCATCTACTTGCTTGTAGAACTCCTCCTTCCACAATAGGTAGCCAGATGTAAGGCAGTGTCTGAGTAATACTGCATATTCTACTGGCATGTTGTTTTCTTTCAGCCTTCTAGTTACAATTGAGATGCAGTCTTCAACAGGTAAGCATGTAAACAATGACTGCACATCAAAACTGACCATAGTTTCATTGTCTGCCAGATGTAGGTCTTTAATCTCGCTGACAAAATGGTAGGAATCCTTTATGTGTGCTCTTGTATGTCCCCTGAGCGGTGAGAGTATTTTCGCTAAGTGTTGAGCCAATCCGTAAGTTGGTGAATCGATTTGGCTCACTATGGGACGTAATGGAGCATTGGGCTTGTGTATTTTTGGTAACCCATACAATTTTGGTGATTTGGCGCACGTAGGTATTATACATTTTACGTCCAGATTTAATTTTTCGGAGTGTTTCTTTATGAGGTCACTAGTTATTTTTAGTGTGCTATTTGTTGGGTCGTTTTTAACCTTTTTATAAGTACACTACTTACATCCGACAAAATTTCTTGTATTTTAGAATTATAATCTGACGTATCCATGACTACCGTGGCGTTTCCCTTATCTGCGCGGAGAATTGTAAGTTCTGGTTTATTGCGTAGGTTCTTTAACGCTATAAATTCGTCTTTGGGAAGATTCGGTTTAGGCACTGAACATCGACGTAACATAGACGAAATGTCTTGACGTATCGCCTCCAAATCTTCTTTCCGCATATTGTTTTTAAATAAACAGTCCTCGACACTACAGATAATTTCTTCGTACGGTAATTTGCGGGGTGTAATAGCAAAGTTGAGGCCTTTGGATAAAACCCTAATTGTTGCGTCATCCAGTGTTTGTTTTGACAGATTATAGAGCGCGATTAATCTATGATCTATGTTTGTCAATGATTGCTTTTGGTTCTGGCATTGATTCAGATGTTTGACATTTGACTTGTTCGTTAATTTTTCATATTTTTCTATATGTTTGTTTTTGCATTCGTTATATTTACTAATTTCGCGTTTATTTAATGTTTCCATGCAAAAATTGTAGTCAAACGTCGTTAAAACTTTCATTAATTCACTGGATGATGTGTCTATGGAATTGTTTATGTCATATAGATCGGAGCGTTTTTGTTGGATTACCGTCCGTAACAACTTTTTACTCGCCTGATTTAAGTTCATAGCGCTTCCTCGAATGTCCTTTTTGGTTGATATTTTGACACACGTAGGAATGAGATTATGGTCTCGGAATCTCTTCCAGAAATTTAAGGCTGTTAGATATCTTGCGCGCTTGGTCATTAGATCCTCTGATCGGCGTATTTTATTTGCAATTACCAGTCCGTACTGGTTTACGTAATAATTTCTTATATTTACGCGAACACTACACATTGAAATAATACTAGTTTTTACGGAATTTATCGCGTATATTTAACTTTTTAAATATGATTTCTTTATGTATGTTCTTATTGTTATGTGCGGTGTTAGTGAAAAATCCAATGAAGATCAGATACGGATGAATTTTTTCACACACAGCAAGTATACAATCAAGTTGACCAAACGGCTAAGCTCTTCATCGTGGCAACTATGGCAAATATGCCCCCTATGAAACAATCTATGGTAGAGGCCTATATTGAACAATAGAATTTTGATAGGTTCTAATGATAATGACGATGATGAAGAAACCTCACTGAATTCGAAGCCCTCTGGCAACAATGAAATTGTTTATCGAAATTTTAAGTGCTTATTAACTTACCGCGTAATCAGCTGCGAAGGAACTGTGAGGAAACCCGCATAACCATTGCTGTCATATCTTCTCCCTTCCTTAAGAGAGTTTAGGGCAAGGAAGAAATCAAAGAATGTTTCTATGCATGCAGCTATATTACGTTTGTAGTACGAATGCCTCGGCTCGACCAGGGTAGGACCACTCTATTACAGAATACCAGCGTAAAATATTATCTTAGTGCTGCTGATCATCGTGTGGTTAGTGTAGAGTACTGGATATCAATTTTATTGAAAACGTGGCTTTCCGACTTAGCCCTTAGGGGTATTTATCACCTATTTGCATTACGATTTTAATCGAAGTTAAATGTCTACAAGCAATGTAAATGTCTACAGCACCTGTCGTTGCGGTTGATCATGGGCGGCGGTAGTCACTTAACATCAGGTGAGCCACATGCTCGTTTGCCCCTTCTTCTATAAAAAAAAAACCTTCTTATCATCAGATGGACTGTGTGCTCGTTTATCACACTTATATTATAATTATTTTTAGATACTTTAACTATTTTACGAAGACAAAGAAAAGTTCACAGTTATCTTAACGGATCGGTCAGAGGAAGAACTAATTTTGTTTAGGAACGTAATGGTCCATCGAACTGTAATTTGGAGGTAAATAATATTTACCTTCAAATTAGATATTTATTTGAAACAGACAACACTGATCCATTACAAAATTTAATTTAAATATTACATCTTAAATATTAATTCTTATTATTGGTTAATTAATCAAAATATTATATATTATGATTCAAATATTAATAAATTTGACCACCTACTAAAAATTTCGCACAAATATTACAAATAATTTTAATGAGATTATTGTGCGACCCAAAAAGAGAACATCTAAATCGCGCGAAACGGTCCGCACATCCAAACCATCGACACGGGCCTCTGCGAACATCTGGGATGCACTACAGTACCGTGGCTGACGGAACAACACGCGTAACGAATCATTATACTGCACTTCTAGCCTGCGGTATTCCTTTTTAGTGTAATTCGTCCACAGCTGAGGAGTGTAAAGTGGCTGACAGTAAGCTGAAAACAACGCCAGTTTGGAGGCATAAGAACACTTTTGAAAGCGTCGAGCTATCATGTTGCCACGCACTGACAAGGAACGTCGCTCGCGGTCCATGTCGGAACCATCACACACATCCTGAGTAACAATATGACCTGCTGCGCCCCACAGGCTGTCTTAACGATGGCCCATATTAGTGCCCAGTCGACCAGCCGTATCTGCTCCACACTCATAGGATTCGAATTGCGAATTCCCACACGCGCAGAGCCAGCTACGGCACTTAAACTGAACTTCTTCTCCCCCGTTGCCAGCTTCACAGACTTCCTTGAGTGGTCTTTAGGGGACTCTTCCTCGGACCGACTGCGTTTTTTTGCCTTCGGAACTGGGGGAGGTTTGGGCAGAGGAATTTCGTCCCAGGGCTTCTGGCAGAGAGAGAGGGCCTCGTCGGCTCCTATCTCAGCTGCTATCAACCCTCGGTACCTCTTCCTTGTTGCCACACTAAGCTTATAAGGCCTAGCGAACTTTTTCTTTTCCTCTCATATAGTACTCGGCGAATCACTACTTGTTCTATGTCTACTTTAGACATGCATTGAAAAATACTGATAGGAACGCAATTACCCATGGTCCTCCAAACCGAAGATGTTGCACGCTTATTTTATCATATCCTGTCGCCTTTCCTGGTTTCATCTGGAGCAGAGCATCAAAGAGCATCTCTTCAGATACATGAATGTCCTTTGTCTGTTACGTCCCTTCAGATACATGAATGTTGTTTGTCATGATATTCATGTAGCAGATGGGAGGGACATTTGACATTGACAAGGACACATTTCATCATTCAAAGTAGTTTATAACAATATATTTTATTTAAGATGATATAGAGAGCGTATGAAGTCCACTAACAACTGCTGGAGTGTTTTTAGGCTATCGAAAAATTTATATGAGCCCTTATCTTAACAGAGAGCTTTATATTCACTCCTAGGTGGAGAGTTCATCTGGGTAGATACCATACCATCACCACCCTCTTACATATATCTGCCGTAAAATCACCTCTGTTTTGGGCTTGGAAGGGAAAAGCAAGAATATGATTATTTACAGTCTGTAAGGCATTTTCTTAGTCCTCAGAGGTGACAACACATCTATAGCGTTCTTTCTTTGAAAATGAATAGATTGATATATATATATATATATATATATATATATATATATATATATATATATATATATATATATATATATATATATATATATATATATATATATATATATATATATTATATATATATATATATATTTGATATGATTGATACCCATGGATAGCAGTAGACACTTATCATATGTGGATTGTACGTCCGTATGTCACAATCTTATAAGAAAGAATGTTTATAGACTGTTATCCTAATGTATATTTAAATTTACAGGACAAAAAACAGGAGGAATGAACAAGGATACAGTTACGGAATGTAATAACAAAGCATGTTAAGACTTTTAACTCTTTACGTCGGACAGTATACTACAGTGGTTCTAGTACAGTATACAACCGAAATCTTCTATAATCGTAAAATATTATTATATTCATTGAAAGCAACACTAAAAAAGTTAAAAATTAAAAGAATATATAAATCTTATGGTGATGGTTGTAATTTAACAAATTTAGGTACTTAGTTTAAGAATAAGGATTTTTGTAAAATTTAATAAATATTAAAATAAATATACAAGTTTTTTTTTATTTATCATTTTCTTTGCAATAAGATTTTTACGTGGTAGAGCCACGCTACAGCTATATTTTGGTTTTAATACGAATGGGTTGGCTCGACCGGGTGAGACCACGCTCTCACAGAATACCAGCGTAAAATAGCAGCTTCATGCGGTTGTATTTCGTATTATAAGTGTAGAAAACTGGAAATGTTTTACTGGAAAAAGGCATTGAATCTTAGTCCTCAGGAATGACAACGCATTTGCGTTTTGATTCTTAATCGCGTATAAATGTAGATAGCTATGGGCCACAGCAGCCACTTACCATCAGGTGGACTGTGTGCTCGTTTGTCACCCTTATTACTTATTTAAAGTAGACGAGCATCATGTTCATTTACCAACGACACCTAGAAATTGTTAGCTGTAATCTTCAGTACTGCTTTTCACTTGCTTGTCTGAAAAAATTTCGAGGAATAACCAGGACGCACTGAAATAGCCTGGCGTAATAAATAACAACAGTTATCTCAAAATCTTTGATTCATCATGGTGGTTCAACATGGTGACGTCTATGAGACAGCACCATTTCTCTTATAAAAACAGTGATGTGATATATATAAATTACGTGTCACGTTGTTTGTTCGTAATGGACTCCTATACTACTTAACCTGTGTTACGTATATGTGTACTATACTACTGAACATGTGCAGTATAGTCTAACTTGAGAGATAGGATAGTTATTTTGCCCATGAGTGACCCACAATTTTTTTGCAAATATAAGAATTTTTAATGGGACATGACAAAGTGTCGTCAAAAAGGGCAGAACAACGTCTGCCTGGCTAGCTAGTTTAATATAAATATAAAAATAAATCCATAGGAATTGTTAGTAGAGAAAAACTTACATCTATGTTAGTAATATAATTTATACTCATTTTTTTAATAATTAATTAATAAGCAGAACATAGTCCTGGAGTTCGTATTTTTGATCAGTGACAGTCCCCACTGTCGGCCATCTCACTCAGCACACTGTGGCCTCTGCACAGAATACGTTTAGCAACGATGCGGTATTTTTTCGGATTATTGCACCAAAGTTATCCACACCCGCCGGTACAAACATCGCAGACGCGCTACAGTAGCGCGGCAGCCGCAACAGCGCCCTGAATGCCTTATTATATTGAGTACGTAGGGCACTATAGGCCTTTTTGGTGTAGTTGGTCCATAGACTGCAAGAATAAAATGACGCACAATATGCTTTGAAAAGCGTGACCTTGACAGCGTCAGTGCAGCGACCAAATCTATGCACCAACATATTCGCCCTGACCGACAGTGCCTACGTTCTCTTTCAATGTCTTCAACGTCTTTAAGGCTGTCAGTCACAATTTGTCCTAGATATTTAGAACTACAGACCCTTTCAAATGGTTCTTTATAGAACTTTATAGGTGGTACCACGCTAAGACATTTACCGCCCAACCTTAAATACCATAAACTGCGACTTTTTGGTATTTTATAGTAAACCATGTAAGACAGCGAATTTTTCACAAACACCACATAGGTATATATAGATATATATATATATATATATATATATATATATGTATATATATATATATATATATATATATATATATACACACAACATGTAACAAAAAACTTGTGGTTCCCGTTAACTGTGTTATTAGAATCAGTATCCAAGCATATAGAAATATTTTTTCCAAAAAAACACATTTAAAAAAATTAATTTTAATAAAAAAATTTAATTTGCCAATTTTATGCAGACTTTTTATTCTCTTTGGGAAGAGGATTGTCAAAGACCCCGCATTACCGATACTTGTGTGTGTTAGAGGAAATAAAACCACATACAATTTGCAAATTAATTTTTTTTTCATTAATATTATTTTTTTTAAATGTGTATTTTTTGAAAAATAATTATTTCTATACGCTTAGATAATGATTCTGATAACACACTTAACGGGAACCACAGGGTTTTTGTTACATGTTGTAACATAACATATAAACATAAACACTCACGCCTGTCACACAGAGGGGTAGGCAGAGACTACAGACTTCCATTTGGCACGATCCTGACACATCTCTCGCCTCCTTCACATCCATACACCTACGCATACATGCTCGTCGGTAAGGGTACTCCTAATTTGGCCGTTTTCTAAATCGCCAATTTGGTCGATAAATTTTCGCCTAGGACGTCCCTTTCCGACTATGCTATTCACTTCTGCAACATAAATTTTCTATGTCACTCTTTCCTCATTCATTCTTTCCACATGACCAAACCACCGAAGCATTCCTTTCTTAATCCTGGTCACAACATCATCTTGCAAACCACACTCTTCTCTTATTACACAATTTCTTACCCTGTCATTCAGATTCAGCCCTAACATACTCCTTAACGACCGCATTTCTACTGCGTTCATTCAACTCTCGTGCTTCTTCTGCCACACCCAACTTTCACTACCATACGTTAAAGTAGGGACCAACACAGTATTGTGAAATGCCAGACGTGCCTTTTTCGAGACATTTTGACTCTTTACAATAGAGTGTAGGGCCCCATTTATTCTATTTCCTGCATTCACTCGTCGTTCTATATCCTTCTCCCATCCCTGCTAAATACGCAACCCAGATATACAAACTCATCAACTCGAGGTTGCTCGATCAACTCCCCTTCTATTCTTATTTCCCATATCGTCTTACTTTCTTCTCTTTCAAAAACCATAACTTTCGTCTTACTTGCGTTCACTTTCATACCCCTTTCTTTTAATGATCTGTTCATTAATGTAACCATCATTTGCAGCTCGGCCGCCGACGACGCAAGAATAACTTGATCATCGGTGTACAAAAGGCATTTGACGGGTCCCATTCTTAATCCGCATTTTTCAACTTTCAAATTTTGCGACCAACTGTCCATAAAAACCGGGAATATATATATATATATATATATAAAACATGTTACATGTTGTATAATAATATAATATCAGTAATATATTCAGTTCACTTCGTATCGAGCGTCTTATTAATATTAATAAGACAAGTTGCACGCGCTGTAAAAGATAAAATATAATGACACATAGAGTAACAGTATTTTACAATAGAGTTGATAAATTAAATGGATTCAGGGCCGTGTATCATGGAGTTTTTTAGAGCCATGTATTAGGGCTATGTTTAGCAGTAGATTTGTTATTTGTGGTAATGATGTTGACAGTAGTGCTTGTCCAGTTCTATTAAAACAATTTCTAACTGTGCACCTAAAATTGATGGTGTCAAGATGTAAACAAAAAACCCAAAAAGCTAATTTTGATTCTTAATTGAAGATAGATATAGACGAGTATGGGCCAAGGCATCTGCTATTATCGGGTGGACTATGTGTTCGATTTGTCGCCGTTATTCTATAAATAAAAGCGTGCTTTTTTCTGTGAGGCGTAATGGGTAGCAAGCGACATGTAAACGGGATTAAACGGCGTCTTAAAACTAACCATCATCATCATCATCATCATCATTACAGCCCTTTACAAGTCCACTGCTGAACATAAGCCTCCCCTAAGGTATACCACAAAGCACGGTCCTGAGCCACCTGCATCCATCGACTTCCTGCATGTCTTACCAGATCGTCACTCCATCTAGTGGAGGGTCGCCCTAAACTTCGTCTACCGGTACGAGGCTGCCACTTGAGAACCTTTTTTCACCAACGGTTGTCGGTTCTTCGAGCTATATGGCCCGCCCATTGCCACTTCAGCTTACTAATCCGTTGGGCTATGTCGGTCACTCTGGTTCTACTGCGGAAATCCTCATTTTTAATTTTATCACGCAAAGAAACTCCAAGCATAGCCCTCTCCATAGCACGCTGAGCGACTTTGAGCGTCCTCATACGGCCAGCAGTGAAAGACCACGTCTCAGTTCCATATGTCATCACTGGCAACACGCACTGGTTGTACAACTTAGTTTTCAGGTTTTGAGGTATACCTGACGAGAAGATGTGTCGTAATTTCCCGAACGCTGCCCAGCCGAGTTGAATCCGTCGATTGACCTCTCGGTCGAAGTTGGACTTATCTAGCCGGACTATTTGTCCCAGGTAAACGTACTCGTCAACAACTTCGAGCTTAGTGCTCGAAGTTACAAACAACTACCGGCATAGGTGTGACATGGACATTAAACATGATCTTTGTTTTGTCCATGTTCATCTTAAGACCTATCCGTTGGGTGGCACTATTGAGGTCATTGAGCATAGTGCTTAAGTCCTCCAGTGATTCTGCCATAAAGACTATATCGTCGGCAAATCGAATGTGAGTGATGTACTCGCCATTGATATTAATACCGTATCCTTTCCAGTCCAGTAGCTTGAAAACGTCTTCCAATACAGCGGTGAAGAGTTTCGGGGAAATAACGTCACCCTGTCTTACACCTCTCTGCAGTTGGATAGGTTTCGTACTCTGGTTTTGTACTCGGATAGCCATCGTATCCCTACTGTACAAGCACTTCAGCACTTCGATATACCGACAGTCAACATGGCACCGCTGAAGAGACTGTAGCACCGCCCAAATTTCGACGGAATCAAAGGCTTTCTCATAGTTCACATACGCCAGACAAAGTGGCAGATTGTACTCTGCGGACTTCTGTACTATTTGCCGAAGGGTATATATGTGATCTATGGTACTAAAGCCTTTTCGGAAACCGGCTTGTTCGGGTGTTGTTGACGATTCGTAATGACTCTCGAAAACAGCACGTAGACGCGGCTCAGAAGGGATATCAGTCTGTAGTTCTTCAAGAGGGCGTTGTCACCTTTTTTAAAGAACAAGACCACCGTACTTCTGCTCCACGCCTCCGGAGTTGTGCCACCATGGAGGACGGAATTAAAGAGCCTCTGAAGGACTTCAAGTACCGGTTTTCCACCCGCTTTCAGAAGCTCCGCTGTAATTCCATCGTCGCCCGGGGACTTGCCGTTTTTACAACGACTGTCACGTTCAGATACATATTATACAGATGTGGAAGCTAAGAAGTTATTCCGTATGACGTGCAGTCCTACGAGTACGAGTTACAGTTTCTTTTAAAAAATAGCCAAGCTTGGTTAATAGTCTCCGTGAGTATTAAAAATATCCAAATATATTTTTTATATCTTCCGAGGATGTCGTCCTTAAGTAAACAAAATAAGTTAAAAACTTAATTACCATCCGTTCTTAATGCAGTAACATTCTTAACGCACAATATATACGTGTAATTATTGCAGCCTTAGAAATTTATTAAACGGAAACTAATAATGTCATTCTGTTAAAACCGAAATACAAACTTTTATATTTTACAGCAATACGATTGTGTAACTTTGGCGGAAATCGTTGTTGGCTTTGTTTCCACGTTTAATGTTAGTTTTGCGACTGCTTCGCTGGTCTAGTAATCTTAAACGCGATTGCTGAAAATTTGATTGCATATCATGAGGTCTTGGATTCAAACCCACGGTCAGGCCGAAACTCAATTATTGGGTTTTCTGTCAATAAATTCTCACTTGATGATAAGTGGCTATTGCAGCCTAGACTTTGGTAAAAATATCGATATATCGAAATATTGATGGTTTCTCAAAAATATCGATATATATTTTCTATATTTCTAATCGCGATATATCGATATTCATTATTTATTTTAGAGTACCTATCGAATTCACATCAATTTTGATATATTTTAATGGTTGTATTAATCGACAAAACATTAAGAAACAAGAGCGTTAATGTGTTGTTGTCCCGTTTTTTTTTTCATCGTCCAACCATCCAGTAACAACATTTTGGGCCTCCTACTACATGATGCAAAAGGTGACGATATATATCGATACTGTTTAAAAATGTCGATACGATGTATAACGATATATTTTTTCACTTGGCCATCCCTATTGCAGCCCATGAATACTTGCCACATATTTTAAACGGTAAAAAGTAAGTGGTGTAAAGGTAAGTACGTAAAGGCGTTGGTCCTGCGCCTGATCTATCTCCGGTCGTGTCGAATTACTGTTCCATCGAACTTTGAGAGGGAGGGAACAGGGAGCCTGTGCTTGCACATACACTCGGCCACAGTTTTTGTTGAGTCAGCGTGACCGAAATTCAATCTCGAACATTATTATACCCTATTTCTCACCCCCTCAGGAATTGAATTTTCCAAAATACTTTTTTAGTGGATGTCAAGAAAAGAGTAAGTAAGTAATACAATGGGGCGTATAGTTATGGAGATCTCTGGTCGAATGAGTTAGTCAGTGGTATTTGACATAATTCTACGGTCCGGTATGTCGGCGGCCCGTCTTGCTTTATACTATTTAACATCGATTATAATCCGGTGAATTTTTTATCATTATCATCGTTACACACTAATTTCTACTGCTGAACAAAGGCCTCGTCCACAGGAGTGATATTTGCCATATTTACCACGCTTGGGTCGGGTTAGCAACGGCAGTGTTTTATTATCTTGACTTTATCAAAAAGATGCTACTGCCCATCTCCTGCCTCATTCATCGCTCTCGCCTTTTCCGATGCCCACTGGATGAAATGGGGTAACGGATATTATTTACTATTTCTTATTATTATATTCTTATATAGCATTAACTTATTTTAGATTACAAAATGTCAATACATAACACAACTGGAGAGTAATTACCATCGGTAAACGATTCCAAACAGAGTTGCACAATCACAGACTGCGATTTAATTACACGGCATAAATCACTCCTTTTTATGTAGGTACCAAGAACCGCTATAGGTACTAAAAGAACTCTAATTGGCTTCATAACGTATTAATTTATATATTGCGTTCGTAACATTATTTCACTGGTGGCAAAGGCGACAAGTGGCACCTTAGAAGGTTTATTTACCAAATTGGCGATATAACGAAAATTACCTGGATGACCGGGCTTTTTTTTTTTTTGGAAATTACATTAGATACAAATTACATACTGATGAAATATGAATAATATTTTTCGATCTTACCGACATAGTAAAAAACTGAACTAGATATTTAAATAAAAAACCATGAAAGCAATTAGTTTAATTTAATTGTGTTTTAGAAAATATTAAAAAAGAGCACGAAATAAAAAGGGAAAGGGAAATTGAACTATATATATAATAGGGAAAGGGAAACTTATTTTTTGTTAGTTATCGTGCCGAGCTTGGGTTCTGATCTGAGGGTACGACTGATTTGCTGGAATACTAAATGTTTAGCTTTTTAAATTTTAAAAACGACTTCAGCAATCCCAATTAAAATACCACCAAAACCAAATTTCTTTTAAAGTAATCATAATTTAAAGAATAAATGCAAAGAGTAAATTTGTCCTAGAAGCTTCTTTATAGTGTAAGTACATTAACTGGTATAATAATCATTTATAAATGCTGCATCACGCTGCGATAACTGCCAATACTAGGAGAGTATGGCTTGTTAGAAATGTTTTCGTTGCACTTCCAACAGTTATCCATCCCTACATCAAAATATAGTATAAATATTACGATGCAGCGATACTAGGAAACTATGAAATGTTAGACTTCAACAACTCGGTTAGTGCCAATATTTCTTTAGTTTCTGAGGTCGTTTTCGCTTTTTTTTTGATTATAAGTGGTGTTACAATAAAAATTTAATCATTTTATTATTCCATCCTTAAGTATCGTCTCAACAATACAAATATATTTTGCGAATATTCAGAAATTTCAGTATCTCTTTTTAAGTCATGATAAGCTTCTCATCTAATCATAAAATTACCATTCCATCTCATTTCACTCAATTCATCATTCCTTTACTACTCAGGCAACGCTACTCTGGAACTCTTTGCCCGACAACGTAAGAAGAGTGCCAAGTAAGGGCTGTTCCAAGTTTTAGCTATCTATTGTAAAGTCTGTTAGGGCACTGTAGCCAAATTACATGTATTTCTTAGTTTGGCTTTATTATACCGAACAAGTATGTTTATATGTAACTCTGGTTTGTTATGGTATTACTGTTATTATTATTATTATTTATTATAATACTAGCTGTTCCCCGCGATATCGTCTGTATGAGAAATTTATTACGATTGAATTTCAGGGGTTGTATTTTTTTCCGCGGAACCCTAATTCTTTTTCTATAATAAAAACAGCCTAAGTTACTCCTTAAAACATTAGCTATCTGCCAGTGACATTCCCGTAAAATTGGTTCACACCTTCCACAATATCCCACACTCCACGTGTTGCCGGTTATGCCGGTTGGTATTAAGTTCGCCCTTGTATATCCTATTTATTGAGTTGTAAACAATAAACATCAAGTTAAAAAAATAGTAAATATGATTTCAATCAGTCAAGTCGTTCAAAAGTTATACGATCACTAACAGACGCACCGACGATTATAAAACAAAAATATTTCTTTCTTGTCCGGCTCGATGTCATATCCCAGCTTTACTAGATGTCAAGTGAAAAAACTTTCTATCTAAAATCTTGATTAGGCCAAAACAACAGTTAGCGGCATTTGAATTTAACTTTTTAACGTAACTTTTTAGCAGACCATCTCTTTTTTATTGGATAAAACGCCGCCTTTTAAGCCCTTTCAAACATATAATATTTATAAAACTACGATAGTCAAATACTAGGATATAATAAATTACGGAAGGTTAACTTTGTAAACTTCCAACATTAACTTTGTTTATAACTTTAAAACTTTGTAGCAGTGCTACTGGGAATGTAGGATATAAAAGAGGATATCGACACGACCAACGACGTTTTAGTTAAATAAATAAATTTGTTATAGGTTTGCGAATAGTTTTATAATCAAGTCCAAATATTCCTGTAACAAATTGGAGACAAGCAATATGCTAGCATTGTATAATATATACGTTCGGTCAGCTTTTTTTAACTTCACTGCTGGTCATAGTAATGTCATAGTAAGGTTAGTAAACCCTTTTTTCAAGGTATCCACCCTACTTTACGAACGGCAATAAAACAATAAATTTAGTAGGCATCTTTGACCTATTCACTTCGCAGCGTCACAGGCTCAAGGGCAAAATAAAAGTTTTACAAACGTAAATTTTTGTTAAATATCTGTGCCATAGGCTGTTATATCCTTTTTTCCCAAACTGTAAAAAAGGTCATCGAGTGTAATACCTAGCAGTAATTATGCAGTTTAAGTGATAAAGGAGCACACAGTCTACTTGACGGTAAATTGATGTTGTGCTCCATAATCTTCTATTATATTATATTATATTATATTCCCTTCTAAGAATAAAATGCACAAGCGATGTCATCGATCAACAATCCATCGATTGTTGTGGTAACATCCTTAAAGTAACTGGAATATCATATACTTAATTACTACAAAAACGTCGTTCTGTATACCTTAGGGGTAGAATTTTTTCTCAAAATTTATAAGGGACTACAAATGAAGTAGGTATATCTATAATAAAATGAATTATAAAATTCGGTTCACACCTGGCGAAGTTTTTGCGAACAAAGATATATAGTTAGATCTTGGCCCTTTTTAAGTCGAGATGGTTTCCTCATTCACTGGTAATTTCCTAAAGCATGTTCTAAAGCATGTAAGAGTATCATATGCAACTCAAAATTCGTTAAACAAAAGTATGTACAAATATGTTTTTTTTTAAGTGTTAATAACTTGATTCTATAACACATTGATGATCAACAATTTTACCTACCTACCTACCTAAAACTACCCTCGATCAAGAATCGAAACAGATATAGAGATCGTTGTCATATCTGAGAACTTAGATCGAATTCTGCGTTACCAGTAAAAAGGGTTTCCGGTTTTCCACACTAAACACAGAAGCATATAGCTCCATTTTACGCAATTTTATATTTTATATATTTTCTGTCTATAGAAAGATATAAAATATATAGAAAATATTCTATATCTTCTATATAATCTATTCTAAGTAAAGATAGTCCCTCTTCGATCAAGCTCTCTCTACCACGTTAATACAGTTAAAGAAGACGATTATGCTGTCAGGATTATTTGCGATTAACTAGCGGGAACAACCCAAATGGACAAATTCAAATTCAAATTCATTTATTTGCCAGAATGTATGTGTACAATAAAGTATGATCTTAAATTATGTATAATGTCCCATTTACATTCTACCACTTTATATGGTGTGCAAATATTTTATAAGATGGCAAAAAAAATTAAAAACAAGTTAAGTTGAACAATTAAGTATACATGCAAAAAAAATTTAAAAACAAGTGGGAATTCAATTAAAATGTCACATTGTGTAATGATTGTTCTTAATTGTTAATGTCCATACTTTCAGTTTTTTTTTTTTTTTGTAATTAATTAATTATTGGATAATATATATCAATATTACTGATTTCGGATTTATTGTCCACAAAAAGACATAAATTCATTTAGGTCGTAAAAACATTTTTCTTTTAACCATTGTATCAACTTTTTTTAAAAATGGTTAAAGGTAACTCTTTAAAGTCGTTGGGTATTTTGTTATACACCTTTATAGCATTTATGTAAGAGTTCCTTTCATACAATTTGAGCCTGCATTGAGGTAAGTATAATTTATGTTTATTTCTAGGAGCTACATTTCGTTCAGTTACATCTATATGCCTTTCAAAGTGTTCAGGATGTTGTTTCACAAATATACATATTTCTTTTATGTACAAGCATATTAATGTCAAGATCTCGTACTCTTTAAACAAGGGCTTACAGCTATCCATACACCCTGCTCCATAGATTGCACGCACACATTTTTTTTGTACTCTAAATACTTTTATTACATCTACAGAATTGCCCCACAATAAAAGACCATATGATAGTACCGACGAAACATATCCGTGATATGCACATAGAGCAGCATCAGTTGATACCGTGACTCGTAATCTTTTTATTGCGTAGACAAATCTGTCGAGTTTGTCACAAACGTAATCGACATGTGTTTTCCAGTCGCAATTTTGATCCAACATTATACCCAGAAATTTAGTGCTTGCTACTTGTTCGATGATCTTATCATTATATTTAACATTAATATTCAATAATTTTCTCTGATATGTCTGAAATTGTATCATTTTAGTTTTTTGCATATTAATTTGTAAATTATTACAATAAAGCCAGTCTAATATGTTTTTGATTGCTTTATTTATCTCTATTTCGTATGTTCGCAATCGTTCGTAAGCTGCATTTTCGCATTTTACGATAAGGGTTATGTCATCAGCAAACAAGATTGTGTTATGGCAAGTGATATTAGGGAGATCATTAATATACATGAGAAATAAGAATGGTCCCAATACACTGCCTTGTGGTACGCCAAAGTCATCATCTGATTGTCGCTTCTGTATAACACTTTTTCGTCATTATTAACTTTAGATATTTCCACACATTGTTGTCTCTCACATAAATAGTTTCTCAACCAGTCGTTAGCTTTACCTCTTATCCTATATTTTTCTAATTTGTGTAAGAGCAATTTATGGTCCACGAAATCAAATGCCTTGCTCATGTCCAGGAAGATTGCTGCAACTGGAAGGCCATCATTTATAGCCTGGGTGACTATTTTAATCAAATTAAAACATGCTAACGAGGTTGTACTATTCTATTTAAATCCAAATTGCTGCTCTTTAAGTAAACGATGACTTGTCGTAAATTCTTGAAGCCTTCTCAGCATAATTTTCTCGAATATTTTTGACAATATGGGTATTCGCGTCACTGGCCTATAATTATTCATTTCGTATTTTCCGCCTTTCTTAAAAAGTGGCTTAATGATTGATTTTTTCGATATATTTGGGAAGGTACCTCCTTCAAAAGACATATTAATTAAATAACATAGCGGTTGACATATGTAAGGTGCGGATAATTTAATTGCAGTTGTTATGTTATCAAATCCTACTGCGTTCGTATTATTAAGACTTTTAATTATCCGAAATATTGCCAAGCATCAGTAGGTTTAAGGAATATTGTATGTATATTATTAGCCGTGACAGTTTTGTTTATTTCGTCAACATTATATTTAAAATTATTGTTATTTGTCAAGTGATTAAATATGTCACTTATTTTCTTTGGTTCGTCATATATCCGATTATTTTTTATTATTCTGTCAATTTGTGTTTTCATATTTTGGTAAATATTTTCATTAAACCGCCCATGTGGCTTTACATTTATTTTTATTATTGTTAATATATTTCTTACTTTGTATCTGTCTCGATTTATATATATACACTTTTTAAGTATGGAACTATATGATTTATATTTTTTATTGGGTATTTTTCCGTTTGTTTTATTATATTGTTGACTAAGGTAGAGATATCTTTTCATTATACAGGATTTTCTAATGCCCTTCGTCAACCACTTATGGTTCTCTTTTTTAGTTGCCTTTTTATTGTATGTATTGGCAAGCAAAGATCAAAAAATAGTTTAATAAATCATGAAATTCAACAAACGCCTCTTGTAAGTTATTGTTTTCGTATACAGTTGAGAAAGTAAGAGACGATATGCAGCTACAGAACTTGTCCATGTTTTCTTTACTATAATCTCTGACATCCTCATACCATCTGCATATTTCATACGATTTAGTCGTTTTGAGCGAAAGTGTTTGTCCCGTTTCGAGATCAGATAAGGCCAGGTGATGTACCTCGGCTTTAACTTGCTTGATGTTGCTTGCTAATTGATCTAGACATGACAGTTGTCTTGTTGGTGTTTTAATGTGCAACTCAATGTTAAAAAAATTTTATATACTTTGTAACTCCTCACAACTCTTATTTAGTTTTAAGATGTCCAAGTTCCAGTCACCGCAAAGAATATTTTTTTTATGCTTTTTAGTAAGTCTTGCTAGTAACTCTTTTAGCTTTTCAAGAAATATTTATGTATTGCTATTAGGAGTTCTATATAAACAGATGATCGTAATCTTATTTACTTCTACGCTACAATATTCAAAATTAAATTTACATGTCAAATCATTAATATTAGTCACGTTTTTGTATTTCAAATTGTTATTTAACGTTATACATACCCCTCCTCATTTACTGTCCCGTGAATACGATGCAACTAGTTTGTAACCAGGTATTTTAAAAAGCATTTATGTACCTTTTTTAAGGAAAGTTTCTGTCAAACACACCATCTATCTTCGAACCTTTTTATGACAACTCTCGGATTGCAAATGTTAGTTCCTCAGTTTTATTTATAGCGCCTGCAATGTTCTGGTGAAATATTCTAAAATTTAATTCCAATTTAGGGTCGAAAACATTTATTTGTTTCTAAAGGCAACTGTGTGCCAGGTTGTCCATTTAAACACTGTATTGATTTTTATAATAATAGGGTATTTTTCCCTTCTCATAAGTTTCGGTATTTAGCGTTTGCTTTTTGTTCAAAGAGGCAGTCGCAGAGTTCAATTCCTGGCAATTATCACCTGAATGTACATTTTTAGAAGACTTAAAGTAGAAAGGAATTGTGCCCTTCTTTGGAATAGTTTTGCATACTGTTTAAGCCTTTTTCATTAATAATAACATATTTTTGGCACATAAAAAATTATTTTTATAATAGTTTAAGTCAATTTTAAAATTAATTTTTTACATACCTCTAATAAACATTAATATTTATTATACGAATAGTCACATTCTGTATTAATAAATGAGCTATTTTTAAAGTTGTCACATATAATTTTTAAATTGTTATTTAACATATTTTCATTTAAATATCTGTTCTGTAGAACATCAAATACCAATATTTTAGTTTTTTTAAGGTATTTTAGCATTGTTACTAATTCTATTATTATTTTGTTAGGGTTAGTACCATTTTCTCCTATACATATAATTAGATAATTATCTTCCGAATCGTCCAGTTTATAAATAGGTTTAAGAATTTCCTCCATAGTTGCATAGGGTTTTGTAGTTGAAAAGATCTGTAAATTTTTGTAATGAGTATTATTCATAGATTCATAGACAGCCCAGATACGTACCGGTGGAAGGGCCAAATCCAAAAAGATTTAACCCACCTTCAAATAACCAACTGACAAGGCGTTGCGCAGGCTCTGAACGGATGGCACCAGAAATTGTTGAAAGCCAAGAATCTCCTGGTGTGACTGAATCAGCGTAGTAAAACCTGTCATTAAATAAGAAGTTGGCCGTCATGTGACGCCTGGCAGATGTAAAACACCATATTTGATGGTATAATTTATAACTAATAAAAACCAATAAATAAATCAAAGAAATGTAGGAAAATAATTAAAAAATTTAGTTAAAATAATATTTAAAAAATCCAAAGCAATTCGAATAGAAAGGCACTCGCAGTACGCAACTCACACAGAGAAGCAACTAAATATATGCACTCGCAAACATAAGGGAGCCGAAAACGGTGGCGTAGTCACTGACCTCCATACGAGTATATGCGTTCTTGTATAATAGAGGTCAGTGCGTAGAGTACAAAGCACTGAGTACATTAGACCCTATAGGTACAAAGGCACTCTGTGGCGTAGAGGGAACATGACGGCATAAGAGAACGCATGAACGAGAGCATGCCGTTTGCCGTCATGGCATACGAGTTGGTATTATACTGCCAAAGCGCCCGAATAGTTGTTTCATACCAATAAAAATATTAACAAAATTTGTTTGTTGATTTGTTAACACTAACTAGTTTGTGTAAAACTTAGTCAAGATTCGAAATTGACTCAGGACGTTTTTAAAAAAAAATTATTTTAAAAACTTATTACTATTAATGTGCGATACATTACTTATAGTACTTAATCAATCCGCGATGATTCTAACTTAAAGCTATATGTCCGATACATGTGAGAGCCTAACTGTGACTATCCTAAGCTAACAAACAGTTTAAGCTAACAAACAGTTATCAGTATTCACACGAAAGACCACCCGTCTTCCAGACGCAATTCAGCAATCTACGCCAACTCTTACGTTTGAATTGTGATGGTCTCCGGTGCAGTTCCTGGAATACCGGAACTCTTCCCCCCTCAGATTCGAAATTACCGGGCGAAGTTTTCCGAGTCCGATAGTTTCGATACAAATATTTTTTACATAAGATTACAATTATTGTAACTAAAATTACATATAAAATTAATGTTCACATTTATGACACTTTCACTTTGCTCACTTTTTACACTATCACTGGTTAATATGTGGTTTAGCTGCTGATTGGTCAGGTCCACGTCATCCAGGTTTACTGCTGCTGGATTTGAAGATGTGTTCATTAACAACTGTGGTGTTTCCGGAAGATTTATTATTGGTAAGGGAGTTAACGGGTACTCCTCTATATTTGTATCATGATGTTGATTGATTGATTGATTGATAGAGTTGTGACAGACTAAATCCCTTGATTTTAGCTTCGCAGTTGTCGTCGGCTGAGTTTATATATGTCCAAATTAAATTATAGTGTGATATTTCATTTCCACATTGTTTGGTAAGTAATACTGTAGTTTTTGAATAGAACATCCATCGATCGGTTTCTATTTTCATTATCTTCACATCATCAAACTCTACTATTAGGGGCCGGCACGAGGTGGTGTTAGCTGCAAAACTCATTTGGCTGGTTACACAATTATCCTTACATTAACAAGGATGAATAATCCTCTTCACACAGGAACAGCGAGTCATCAATTTCTTAACATGGAATTACCTTCTTGAAGAAGTGACACCGCTTTCAACCCTTTCATCAGTAGGTAGTATTTGGGTACAATAAGGGATGTTTGGTTCATGGAATTAGTGCTAGGTAAGGGAAGAATTTTGAAATATATGTATGTATTAGAATTGTGGCCGGTGGTAGGAAAAGAAGAGATCTCCCGCCGGGCAAGGTGTTGTGCCCGGGGAGCGGCCGACACTCCGTGTGATAGTTCGGAGATGTTCTATATATACTGTTTATGATTCGGAATGTTGATAGCGTGATTTAGGCTTCGGTGTGTTTCGGTGCGCTAGTGGCGCGACGACAGCGCCGCTACATCAACCTCCCTGCTCAGACCGGAGGTCGATAGTGCAGCCTCGTTGCCGACGAATGTGCAAGTGCCAGGAGATTGCCTTGTAGTCTGCGGTGAGTCGAGAAGAAGGCAAGTAATCTGCGAGAGTGCCGTGAAGCAGAGGCGAGCAGTAAGGCTCAGAGCCGTGCCGAACACTGTATGGCGCAGAGAGTAGCTTGAAGGAACAGGAAGCATTATTATTTCAGTGCTGCGATGAACCTTGTGAAGCTAGCTGGCTTGCAGGATATGAAGACTGCAGACGATATCTGCTCGGGAGCGAAAGGGTGGGGTATTCTATGACGATGATGAAGCTTGAAGTTTCCGAAGGTTGTTTGGTTGCGCGTGTTCAGATCACGTCGGGGTCACCACTGTGGCCGTGGTAGGAAAAGGGGAGATCTCCCGCCGGGCAATGTGTTCTGCCCGGGGTGCGGCCAACACCCCGTGTGATAGTTCGGAGATGTTTTTTTTTTTTTTTTGCGCCCGAAGCAATTAAAGGGCTACCCTGTACGTAGGGAGGCGGAAAATGCATTACGCATACCACGATAGCCGGTCTATCGTGGTTATGGGGACTCACTGTCCTACCGGGGACCCTAAGTGATACCCCCTAAAAACCGCCTTTAGGGACAGGCAACCGGCTGATTAAGCTCTATTGTGCCTTATCATGAGCGACCCTCTTTTGGGAAAAGAGGGCGCAGGCGGCTAAGTGCCGCTGAGGGAGTGCCTACGAAGGCAAATTAATGTCAGATATTACAATAATTTTATTTAATTAGAGTTGGCCTGAGCCGCCAGGAGACAGTTCAGGTCGTTTGAGAGTTTATTAGGCGGGTCCGAGAGAGAGTTTCTCGGCCTGCGGACACGATAGCGAGAGGGGGGGTGGGGCTGCATAAGAAGCTGCCTCACGAATTAAATGGTTTGGGTGCGACTCTGAGGCTTTGAAGAAGTTCTCAGAGAGTTTTTTAAGAAATTGTTGAATTGTTGGGAGCTCTAAGTCCCGATGAAGGTCGGCATTACGAACGTACCACGGTGCGTTCGCAGCTCGACAACAGAATAGGTTCTGAACTATTTGGAGTTCATTTAAAATGTTAGGGTTTGCGTGGGCAAAGACGGGGCCCGCGTAGGACATGACTGGTCGTATACATACCTTGTAGAGTGTACGCTTGTTTCGAAGGGACATTTTACTGTGTCGGCCCAACATACTGTTGAGCCTACTCAGATAAAATCGTGCGTGACGGGTTACTCCTTTGACGTGGGGCTTGAAAGTAAGCCCTGTGTCTAGAGTGACACCTAGATATTTGGCGGACGTATGCCAGGGGACAGGGGTCCTTAGCATACGTATTGGAGGAGTGTTTTTGAGACGGCGTCGTTTATAATCGAAGTGAACGGCGGAGCTCTTCTCCGGGTTCACATCGATGCGCCATTTTTTGAACCAAGCTCCTAGGTCGTCAACTGACTTTTGGATCTTGTTCCGTATGAAGGGTAGTGAGACACCTTTGCAGTAGATGGCAGTGTCGTCTGCAAAGAGGGAGAGTTGAACACCTTTCGACGGGATGGGAATGTCGTTGGTGAACAGGATGTACAGCAGAGGAGCAAGTACTGAGCCCTGGGGGACACCAGCCTTGATAGTTCGCTGTGAAGAGAGCGTGCCTTCGTGTCTGAAACGAAAGGTACGATGTTTTAAATAGGAGGCCACGAGACGAACTAGACGATCGGGGAGACCTATTTTATAGAGCTTGTAGATAAGGCCTGTGTGCCAGACTCTATCGAATGCTTTGGCTATATCGAAAAAGACCGCGATGGTCTTATGACGACGAGGATAGAAACCGCTGAGGATATATTCCACAATGCGGTGAACTTGTTGGGGACATGAGTGTTTGGCTCGGAAGCCGAATTGATGGGGAATGATAAGAGGGTCGCCGTCTGTGGGAAACAGGTAGCGCCTCATTCGACTTTGGATGACTCTTTCGAAGAGCTTGCCCATTGCCTTGAGGAGGCTAATGGGGCGATGGCTGGAGGGGGAGGTTGAGAGGCTTGCCTGGCTTGGGAATTCCAATCACAGTAGCCTCTTTCCACGTAGTGGGAAAATAACTAAGTTTGAAGCAGGCGTTGAAGATAATAGATAAAAAGGTTAACACCTGCTCGGGAAAGTGTTTTAGGGCTTGGTTGGAGATGCCATCCGCGCCCGGAGCCTTTTTAGGCTTAAGTCCTTTGATGAGGGATGAGATCTCATCATTGGACACAGAGATAGGTTCGGAGGCCGTGGGGGGTGAGCTCCGGCGGCGGACCTCATCCTCCATTGCCTGGACGTGTGAGGGGTCGACGGGTTGAGAACTGGGAGAGCATTGAGCGGCAATGCTATCTGCAAAGCACTCAGCCTTTTCCTCGTCCTCGAAAGCAACCGTGCCGTCGGGACGGGAGAGAGGGGGAGTGTGGGTGATAGCGTCTATGCGGAGGGCTCTAGCCATCTGATAGTACGCTGTGTGAGATGGAGAGATATTCTCCATGAGCTTACTCTTTTCGAGGTCTCGAAATACAGAGAGGCGGAAGCGGAGTTCTCGTTGAAGACGATTGGCCGCGCGCCTATATTCGGGGGTGGGATATTTTGCTGCTCTCCGGAAAGCAGCTTTTTTGGCTTTTATTAGGTTGCTAATATGTAGGGGAAGCCCACTATTGTTAGCAACCGGGACGACCCTTTCGTTCTCCTTAAGGGAGGATTTAATAAGGGTGGAGAGTGAGTCGACCGCGGTGTCGATTTTTTCGGGACTATCTAAGTCCGACGGTAGGGAGATGGTAGAGTCCTGTGAGTCCAAAGCTTTAGCTAGGGACTCCTTGAATCCCTTCCAGTTAGTGAAGGTTTTCGTGTGTGTTTGGGGAGGTGGCTGATGGCCAAGAATGAGGGAGACCGGTCGGTGATCTGATCCTAGATCGTCTAGTGTCTCGATTGCTCCGAGGTTGAGAGAAACTCCTTGGAGTAACGCAAAATCTAACACATCGGGGGCGTGATCGGTGTTATCGGGAAAGTGAGTAACACCGAGTGGACTATGGACGGTAATATCAAGAGACTGCGTGATATCGAGCAGTATCTTGCCACTAGGGGACGTAGTGCGGCATGTCCATTCAGTATGCTTGGAGTTAAAATCTCCAAACATAATGACTGAATTGCCTAAAGATAAAATGGCCTCAAAATCCTTTTTAAGGGGATAGGTTCCTGAAGGGATGTAACAGGAGGCTATGAGGATGGACTGATGTCCAGTCATAGCTAGCCTGCATACCGTGGCTTCCATGTTGGTAAGCTGCGGAGTAGAAATGGGTGAGCAATGTAGTGTCTTCTTGTAATAGATGGGCGTTCCGCCGCCTCGGCGGTCGGGTCTGTCGTTACGAAGAAGAGAGAAGTTTTTAATAGAAAGGCCTCTAGTGTCCTTATCTTTGAGATTGGTTTCCTGTAGGAGGAGGGAAATCGACTTCACGATTCCGAAGAAAGAGCTTGAGCTCTGGGAGGTTATTTCGCAAGCCGCGAATATTAAATGATACAAGCGATAAACCCTTAGGTTTGATACGACCGTGAGATCTAGGTAGGTTAGTTTGCTCAGGCATTGGAGTTAAGTTAATTACGTTAACTTAACTTACAACGCTAGTAGAAGATCGTTATGTTCGGCAAGAGCGAGGAGACGCTCTTGGGGGGACTTCGCCGCGCGCAGTTTGCGTGCTATAACTGTAATTTCTCTAACATCTATATTCCTAATCGCGGAGTATAGCGTGTTGTAGTCGTCTGTTGTGGGCTCTGCCTCGTGTGCGTACGAGGTTGTCCGCGGAGGGTCTGCCTTTTTGGGCCCCCAGGGAAAGACTGGAGGCTGCATTGGCTTTGAGAAGCCCGGAGGGGGCCGAATTATGCCCTGAGGGGGGCCTAGGGGGACCCTGAGGGGGCCTAGGGGGACCCTGAGGGGGCCTAGGGGGACCCTGAGAGGGTCGAGAGAAGTCCTGGATAGGCTGAGAGGGGCCCTGACGGGGCCGTTGATGGAGGGCTGGGAAAGTGCGGTCATTCACCGGCGGTGGAGCTTTCCTACTGGGGCGAGGTTGAGGTGCGCGTGGGCAACCCTTGTAGTTCGCCGGGTGTCCTGTCTGGTTGCACAGGACACAGGCGGGCGGGGATTCGGCGTCTTTGGGCCGGGGACACTCTTTAGTGTTGTGTGGCTCCAGGCACTTCACACACCTGGGTGGGGCGGAGCAGTTGGCCGCCGCGTGACCATAAAGTTGGCAGCGGTGGCACTGCGCCGGGAAACCGGGCCTATGTGGGGGCTCTACCTTCACCCTTGACAGGCCGCACACTGTGCGCACCTGCCGGAAGATGGCTTTAGCCTCCGGCACGTTGGACAAGATTACTAGGGCAAGGTTGTATCTCTTGCCCGTACGGTTGTGCATTTTGTGCACTGCTTCCACTGGGAAACCTTGGGACTTAAGGTCCTCGAGGATTTCCTCATTGGAGAACTCAAAGGGGACGCCTCGGATGACGGCCCTGACTTTACGCTCTTCAGGGAGAGCGTAAGTGTGGTATGAGATGCGCTCGGCTGTGAATAGCCGGGTGATTGCGCGGAAGTCCTCGATCGAGGTAGGGATTATTTTGATTGCCTCCCCGAGGTTGACTGCATGATCGTATTTGATACCTGCGTCGTAGCAGGTCTTAGACAGTTGGGTGAACTTTGCCTTGTCTCTTAGGAAGACAGGGGGCGGGACTTGCTTCTTCGCCAGCACTGGAGCACAACGAGAGGCTGGTTTAGATGGAGTGGGGATGTCTAGTGACATCAGTGGGACGGGTGCAGCGTCAAGGGCTGCGGAGGTTGAAGGAGCGGCAGGGGCCGCTGAAGTAGGGGGGTGCGTTTCAACGCGGCGCGCTTTCCGTTGCGCTTGGAGGTGACGGTGGTGAAGTTTGACTCACCGGTTCCGTCAGAGTCAGAGGACTCCGATGAACCGGAGCCTAGGGTAGTGGCGGGCCTCTTCCGGGAGGTAGACGCCGAGGATTCGGAGCATGCGTACTTTCGGAGATGTTCTATATATACTGTTTATAATTCGGAATGTTGGTAGCGTGATTTAGGCTTCGGTGTGTTTCGGTGTGCTAGTGGCGCGACGACAGCGCCGCTACAGAATCAACTAGGAGTATATCTAGAATAAAGGTTATTTGATTTTCCTTTGCATATACTTTTAAATCTATACTTTGCTCTAATTTTAAAATGTTTTCTACTTTTACAGGAAATACAAGATTATTTCTTCACTCAATAATTTTTAACAATAACAAGAGTTCATCGGTGTCAATAATAGACTGATGCAATGTTCCTAGTTTACTAAAAGCTACTGCTGTTTCAATTTCATCCAGTTTGATATATATAGTTTGAAAGTTATGTAGAAACAGGTTATATACGTTAGATATTTTAAGTTCCGTTTGAGAGTTGATTGTTATATTAATTTGTTTGCTCATTTCCCAAAGAGTCCAGCTGTATGAAATTGAATTTTGTTCTATTTGTAACATTAATAAAGGTTTTCATCATTTCGGCGACCACTGTCATTTTTCTATTTAGCTGATTTTGATTTACTTTTACGTCGTTAATTAAAGCATCGTACTTGTCCTAATTACCTGTCACGATTTTAATAAAAGACTCGAGAGGATTCAGTATACCGTGTTTAGCCCTTTTCGATGGTAGTAGTTGCTTTAATTTTTCAATTGTTATATTTTTAATTTAATCTGTTTGAATTTTTAAATTATTTATTTCCGATTTAATTATTTTTTTACCAAAATAACGTGTCACATGTGTATTTAGGTTATCGTACCGATTCTTATTAAATTCTAGATCCTCACGTATTAAGCTTAAGTCTAATATCTTAACTAAAGACCACTTATCGTTACTAATGAGAGCTTGTCCCTCCTTTATTGGTAGTATGTCGGAATTTCGGACAATCGGTTGAAGTAGAAGGGCCTGGGTCCTGAAGACTTGCAGCAGGAACAGAACGAACCTGTGGAGGACGTTTTATATCCTAATTGGGGCCCTTGTATTTTGACTGTGATACTTAATTGGTACTGTGTTTCTAACTATATATCCTATGACCTCTGTCTTTTCGTAACGCACTTTATCCTTACTTCTCCTAACATTCGTGCCTTTTATAAATATTGTGTCCTTATTTTGTAATCTTTTAATTTCTTTAGTTACTTTTAGAGGCTTAGAGAATATTGTATCCTTATTTTGCAATCTTTCAATTTCTTTGGTTACTTTTAGTGGCGTAGAAGACGTCATGGTAACCCTATCGCCGGACGTATTTTGTATTACCGTGTCTGCAAATTAATTAACGCATTCTACTATAGGCGCTTGGCATCCTAGCACCTTGACCAAAATCGATATAATCTACTATCGCATTTTCATTGTGCATATTCGTTGGGACTCTGATTTGCGTTTCCGCTCTTGGTTCCAACTTAATTTCGTATGGGGGGCTATATATAATAGGTATTTTTTGTATCATGTGTGTGCAGTACTTGGTTTTTCATATCTATTGAAGCGTCAAGTTGTTTTAAAAGATTCGAACCTATCAAACCATCGTATCTACTATCGACGTTGTATAAATGGGATGTATATTTTTCTGAACTTTTAAATGTTTTAAAGAGCGTGATATATATTTATATATAACTTATAATATATAATAATATATAAACTAATAACTATAACTTCAAAAGGTTCATGTAATTTGAAAGCGGAGAAATATTGTTCTGTCTTAGATTAAGTACATCTAAGATAAAAGATCTCGTGCTTCCGGTGTCATAAAATGAGCCTGAATTTCCGGGATCTCGATGTGTGGGAGTTTAAAAGTCGTATCACAATTTATTTGTATTATTTCGGAGGTGGTTGGGGGGCTTCTATTTCAAAATTTTCAGTATCATTCGAAATTATATTAGGGTTGTGACTTACTTCTTCTAGTTCACTATACGGTTCTACTTCAAATTGGGGCACTTCTAAATTATACGTGTAATTATTCGCCTCACAGTAATTTATATTATGGTTATAATATTACGTTGGTATTTCGGGTTCGTTACTATAGAATATCTCGTTGTCTTGGGGAACCCTAGAGTCATCTAGCATATTTTATCTTATCGGACGTGCGGTACGCATAGAGACATCGGTATTTTCATTTAAATTTTGTTTTCGGAAATTATTATTGGGTATACCAAATTTAAAATTATTTTGGGGTTGATATGTAAAAGCTAGTGGGGGTTGCGCATGATTATTCATGGGTGGTTTAAAGCCCTGCTGTTGTTGAGGTATGCCAAATTTATAATTAGTTTGGGGTTGATTTGTAAAAGCTAGTGGGGGTCGCGCGTGATTATTCATGTGTGGCTTAAAACCCTGGTCTTGTTGAGGTATGCCAAATTCAAAATTAGATTGCTGGTTTGGAACTTTAAGTTTGGTAAACTTAAAGTTCTGTGGTCCCGTATAATTATTAAATCTTGGGCCATTATTAAAATTATTTTGAGCAACAAATCTTTGACCTTGTTGTTGATGCGGAATACCAAATTTATAGTTTATATTATATTATAGTTTATATATTTATAGTATATATTATTAGGCAATTGAAATTTATTCTGTGGTTCAAAGTGTGGATTTGAAAATTTGAAAATACGATGAATTATTATTAGGTAAAATATTAACACTTTGTTGGGGTTCGAAATTTTGGGATGTTGTATTGTTTCGTTTTATTTTTCGCATTATATTGGTTCATGAAATTCACTTCCTCGGTTACGACACTTAAAGCGGATTCTAAACTAGCACATTGTCTAAGACGCACGATAGGAATTAAATTTAATAGGTAAAATTATAAAGGAATACATTTAGTGACATATTATATTATACACTGTTATTTTAGCTGCTTTTACTCCTTCGTCCTGTATTAGATTGACTTTTCGAATAAGGTTTTATAACGTTTTGTAAGACATATATTGTATTCTATGACAAAAATCGATAAATGATTTGCCAGACTTAATTTTCATTTGTTCTAACTCGATAGCTATGCAATCTTCAGAACGCGGATCGCCAAAAAGTTGAATTAAAATATCTTTAAGCGTATTCCAACAATTAATATCATCACTCTCACTTAACACATGTGCTGCCCTACCTGTTAAACAGTTTAAGCTAACAAACAGTTCAGTATTCACACGAAAGACCACCCGTCTTGCAGACGCAATTCAGCAATCTACGCCAAGGCTTACGCTTGAATTGTGATGGTCTCCGGTGCAGTTCCGGGAATACCGGGATGCATAACTACTTATTTTTTTGTTAGTTATCGTGCCGAGCTTGGGTTCTGATCTGAGGGTACGACTGATTTGCTGGAATACCAAATGTTTAGCTTTTTAAGTTTTAAAAACGACTTCAATCCTAATTAAAATACCACCAAAACCAAATTTCTTTTAAAGTAATCATAATTTAAAAAATAAATGCAAAGAGATATATTATTTTATAAATTTGTCCTAGAAAACTAGCTTCTATAAGTTACCTAAGTAATTAACTGGTAAATGCTCACGCTGCGATAACTGCGAATACTAGGAGAGTATGGCTTGTTAGAAATGTTTTCGTTGCACTTCCAACAGCTATCCATCCCTACATGTAAAAATACGAGTATAGTATAAATATTACGATGCAGCGATACTAGGAAACTATGAAATGTTAGACTTTACGAGTGCAATGCAACGAGACGACGCTAAAACCAGTTGAAACGATAAAAAAATAAAGAAAACCTTTCTTTCCTGTTGAATTTTTAAACCAATTGTTAGGCTCGAACTCCACCAAAGCGGAGACAAGACGAGAAGATAGGAGACGTTTTTTAAACAACCAACAGAAGTTCGTTATTCACACATCTTGTCTCTACTCAGCTTCGGTGGATATCATTGAGCGAAGATGAATCATAATTATAAGGTGCGATTGAAGCGGAGATGTAAGCTGTGCCTCTCCGAAATTGAGTTTGGCGGTAGTGCAAAGCGGAGATGTGAGCTTTTTATCTCACAAGCTGGTGACAACGTGCAGCAGGGACGAGAACAAATATGAGCGGCGTGCAGTGGGCGACGTCTCTAGTATAATAAGATACAATTTTGTAATAGTCACATGGCTGAGACGTCTGGTTTTCGTTTCAGATTGTGTTAAATTGTGCGTTCATTTCAATTTCAAGATGCAACGCTCGCCGCACGCAGCTTAGTTCCGCTCTAGCCAGGACACAGCTCTCCTCCAGTCTAGTCAATATGTCTCTCCACACAGCTCCGGTGGATACACCCTAGCTGAAAAACATCTCTTCTCGTGTCCGCTGCGGACATCTTCGTACATCTCCGGTTTGATGGAGTCCGGGCCTTACAATATGAAATCGCATTTTGCGTTCATTAAATCTGATCCTATTAACTATTATTCAAAAATATTCGCATTTAAGTAAAATTTTATTTTGAAAAACGATTTCCGGCAATGATAGACATCATATTATAATTCTCTTAAAACAAATTATAAAAGCTCTCAAACCCTCTCAAAAGTGAGAGGAGGCCTATGCCCGGCATTGCGACATATGTATAGGCTGTAATTTTAACTAATTATAAGCACTTACAGGCTTATAGCTAGCTATATTGTTGATTTATGACTACACATAAAACAGCATAGTTATTGGTGGTGACATCTTGATTCTGAATCTAAGATATATATCAGTGTCATAAGGACACAGCATTCATTTACAATCAGATGAACTGTTTGCTCGTATCTGAGGTATTAAGAAATACTAATTAAAGAAACTATAAAATGCCACCGTCACAGCTTAAAGTCTATGGTGCCCATCTCATAGTTTATTTCCCTGAATGAAATGCTAAAAGTATACTGAATTAAAATACATTTTTCCCTACAAATATATAACAAAATTTTTGTATGGGAAAATTTAGCTTTCTCTCTCTTGTTTTTTTCAACAACCGAACACACAGTCCCCGATTGTAAGTGGTTGCTATGTTTTTTTTTATAGAATACAGTGACAAAGGAGCATACAGTTCACCTGATGGTAAGTGGATGTCACCTGATGGTAAGTGGATGCCAAAGCCCATACATATCCACATTTATCCTCAATTAAGGTTCAAAATGCAAATGCGTTATCCACCCCTGAGGACATTTAACATCCTATTAAACATATAATATTATGAAACTACGATACTCAAATACTAGGATATAATAAATTACGGAAGGTTAACTTTGCAAACTTCCAACATTAACTTTGTTTATAACTTTAAAACTTTGTAGCAGTGCTACTGGGAATGTAGGATATAAAAGAGGATATCGATACGACCAACGTTATGTATATATACATACGAACGACGTTTTAATTAAATAAATAAATTTGTATAGGTTTGCGAATAGTTATATAATCAAGTCCAAACATTCCTATAACAAATTGGAGACAAGCAATATGCTAGCATTGTACACGTTTTCACTGCTGAGCATTACTAACCCTTTTTTCAAGGTATCCACCCTACTTTACGAACGGCAATAAAACAATAAATTTAGTAGGCATCTTTGACCTAGTCACTTCGCAGCGTCACAGGCTCAATGGCTAAGTAAAATTTTTTACAAACGTAAATTTTTGTAAAATATCTGTGCCATAGGCTGTTATATCCTTTTTTTCCAAACTGTAAAAAGGTCATCCAGTGTAATACCTAGCAGTAATTATGCAGTTTAAGTGATAAAGGAGCACACGGTCTACTTGACGGTAAATAGATGTTGTGATCCGTAATCGTCCATTATATTATATTATATTATGACACCTTCACGACTTACGTCGGTTTTAATAAATACCCCGTCCTGCATCCCACAGAAAAAAAGGTATTTATATATCCCCATTAATGTGTTTTAAATTAATATAATGTTGTAGTTTTGTATAGTACTTTTTTCCAATATTGAGATGTAATTTAATAAAAATTATTACGCAAATTAAAAGAGTCATTCAAGATGTATTTTCTGTATTTTGTTCGACTTTTTTCATTCTTTTCCTCCCTCGTCCTCGTTTTTGTCGAGAATTTAGTGACTGTTGTACATTCGGATTATAATTTGTGTTAGATGAGTTCGGTGCATTTAACGATTGTTGTATGTCTGTTATGCCTAATGATTGTTGCATGGTTTGAATGTGTTGTTCTTGGATGTTTAGTGAACGTTGAATATTCGATGTGTATGTGGTGTTTATTGTATCCGTTGTGCTTGGTGACTGCTGCGTGTTTGATGACTGTTGGGTGATCTGTATATGTAGATGGTCCGGTTGATTATATACAAATACGGAATCCCCTAGCACTTTAGTGAGTATAGTTGATGTATGAATAGCTGCTTGTTTTTGAAGGATACTAATGTTAATATGGCTATCTAATTTATCTATGTATTTCCTAATACTTTTAGCTACCATTCCCGTTGCTCCTATTACTATGGGAATGACAGTTGCTTGTGTATTCCACAAACGACTGTCTTCAGTTTTTAGCAGGTGGTATTTGCTTAATTTTTCAATTTCCTTAGGTCCTATATTGTAGTCTAATGGTACAGTTATATCTATTAAGAATGTTTTATTACTTGTTTTATCAACATATATCAAATCAGGCCTATTATGTGTTACAGTAATATCAGTTTGGACGGGCATTTCCCACATGATTTTAGCAAACTCATTTTCCTTAATTTGTGGTCGGATGAGGATTTCTTGCCACCAGAGGTTAGAAACTCACTACACCAATAGACGTACTGAACAAGGTTATCATGTCGCTTTACGTAATATATTATATTATATTATATTATATTATATTATATTATATTATATTATATTATATTATATTATATTATATTATATTATATTATATGCCATTGAAGAGTCAAAATGTGTCGTAAAAGGCACGTATGGCAATTCACAATGCTGTGTTGGTCCCTACTTTAACGTATGGTAGTGAAAGTTGGATGTGGCAGAAGAAGCACGAGAGTAGAATGAACGCAGTAGAAATGCGGTCGTTAAGGAGTATGTTAGGGCCGAATCTTAATGACAGGGTAAGAAATTGTGTAATAAGAGAAAAGTGTGGTTTACAAGATGATGTTGTGACCAGGATTAAGAAAGCAATGCTTAGGTGCTTTGGTAATGTGGAAAGAATTAATGAGGAAAGAGTGACAAAGAAAATTTATGTTGCAGAAGTGAATGGCAGAGTCGGAAAGGGAATCCTAGGCGAAAATGTATCGACCAAATTGGCGATTTATTGAAAACGGGCCAAATTAGGAGTACTCTTAACCGACGAGCATGCATGCGGAGGTGTATGGATGTGAAGGAGGCGAGAGAGGTGTGTCAGGATCGTGCCAAATGGAAGTCTGTAGTCTCTGCCTACCCCTCTGGGTGACAGGCGTGAGTGTTTATGTTATGTTATGTTTTACATGCCCTTCTAAGAATAAAATGCACGTGCATCTCTAAGAACGAAGATGTTATGCCCCTACAATTGAAGAGGCTAACCAAAAATTGAATGTGGTATTGTACCAAATGGATGTCATCGATAGATCGGTGTGGTAGAAACTATCAATAGAATTCTACTAATCCATTCAAAAATCGAACGATGCCATCGATCAACAATCGATTAATTGGTGTGGTAACATCCTTAAAGTAACTGGAATATCATATACATAATTACTACAAAAACATCGTTAGAATTTTTTTTCAAAATTTATAAAGGACTACAAATGAAGTATATCTATAATAAAAAGAATTATAAAATTCGAATTCAAAGTTATTGCGAACAAAGATATGTATTTAGACCTTGGCCCTTTTTTAAGTTGAGATGATTTCCTCATTCAATGATAATTTCCTAAAGCATGTTCAGAGTACCATATGCAACTCAAAATTCGTTTAAGCAAAAGTATGTACAAATATGTTTTTACGTGTTAATAACTTGATTATGTAACACATTGATCTGATTGAAAAACAAAACTGATTGATCTCGATTAAAAAACAAAATTCAGATGAGTGTCCCCTGAGTGAGACCCCTGATGACTAAAATGATTGAAACGAGGCATTACTTGTTTCATTTTCGACATTAAGTAGTTATTATACGCTGGTATTTTTGAGTGTTATCCTTCCCCGGTCGAACCGTCCCATTGCTGCCGCACGTGGCCTATAATAGCCAAAGAAAACAAACATAAATTCTGATGAAAAACCTTTAAAAACACAAAAAAAAAAAAAAAAAAAAAAAAAAAAAAAACAGCCCCCCCCCCCAACAAAAAAAAAAAAAAAAAAAAACAGAAGTAGTTCCAATACGAGTTGATTGTTCATTTCAGATGTCCTTGAATTAGATTTCACAGATTTGCTCATGGTAGTTTACATCACTGCTGAGCACTTAATTTACTATCAGTGCTTCAAATTGCAAATAATAATTTCATTAGCGCGAACGGAGATCGAATTTGCGTTGCTCGCGCATTGTATGTAACATTTAAAACGAGCGCTTTTCCTCTGAACTATTACGGTCTACTACCTACATACCTACTTAGATAAAGCCAATTTCAATTTATTTTCTAGTAATCATCATTGTTTACCGTTTTCAATAAGTACCTAAAATAATTAGATTTTTACCAAAAAGTAAGATAAATTCGAATAACTATAACGCGGCAAAAGAAAATTTAAACTTACTAGGAAACCATACAACTTCTATTAATTGAAAGTTATTTCTTTCTCTCTTACACACGCTCACACACACGTGCACACACACTCAACACACACGCGCATGCCACATATATCGGAAACTACGTACCTACCACTACATAGGAAAATGTAAGAGTGTGCGCACTGAAATGCAGCAACAATCGATTAAAATCTATAACTACGTCATATTTGAATATACCGTTATACGTAATCTATATTTTAGACTTTATCGATTAGTTTTACAAAATAATAACAATATTTAAGCTCAAGAAAACTTAAACAACATTGATCCTAGTGAGATTACTGGGTCATGGTTACGTCTATAAATGCGTGAAAATTGAATTTTTATACCTGGCAAAGTCACGATGCAGCTGTATTCCGGTAGTACCACGAATGGGTCGACTCGACCAGGGAATTAACACGCTCTCACAGAATACCAGCATAAACCAACAGCTCAATGCTGCTGTGTTTCGTATGGTGAGTGTAGAGAACCGGAGACCCTTTTTACTGGGTACGAGACATTCCATCTTAGTCTTCAGGTGTGACAACGCATTTGCATTTTCATTCTTAATCGATGATAGATATAGATGTCTATGGGCTACAGGATTAATTTACCATCAGTTGGACTGTGCGTTCGCTTATGACCGTCATTCTATAAAAAAATACAAAGTTCCATTAAATGTATACATACATAAATAAAGCACACAGATCTAGTAATACAAAGCGAGTAAAAATAGGTTACATTTTTTTAACAAACAATAACTAGATAATATTTTGTATTAGTATCCATGATAGACAAGAGATAAGCAATTATTGTATCAATAACCTTTTCACAACCTCCTAGATATTCGCCATGATATGAAATATTAAAACGTTCTGTTTCTGTGACTCACACCTACCCTACCTCTGACGATTGTTAATATGGTTGTGTAACCCTATGAGGATCATCCGCCGGTAGAAATTACTGCGCATAAGTGTTATGTTTTTTCCTTTATGACGACACTAAATTGTATAAATTATAATAACAATTACAATATAATGTATAAAAATGACATCAGCTTATAATCGATACTTAAACATGTAGGCAATACAAGAAAACCATGATTAAAATACCCGACCAGAGTTACACAATCGCACCATTTATCACACAAAATTACATTTACTGTTTAGTTTTACGTTAGGAGTTAGAACGAGTGGATTCCATGGATTATTCCGTTTATGCGCACCTTATAGAATCCACCCTAGGGGTCCACTCCAGGCGTCATTTCTAAGACTAGGGAATTAGGATTCCTTAGGGTTTATAAACGGAATAACCCGATACTATTATGTTTATGCATACTTCGCAGCCAACTTGTTTAATAAGCCTTTCAGTTAACAGCGTAGCCTTTTTAATAAACGGTACCGTTTGACTAAATTATGTGAATATACGCGGTTTTTGGGTGACACAAGGGCCAACCCTGCTCCGCCATAATCTACTGTCGCTAAATTTACTAGATAGTTGCAATGTTGTACACGTATTGACTTACCTAGCCACTGGTTTAAAGTAAAAAGACTGGGCTGTTAACTGAAAAACTAATTAAGCTAGTTGGCTGCGACATATTTGTATGATAAATACTATTAGTTTCATGTTCGGGATTGTTACTGCCCGCACACAGCTATTTATTCTACGAAAAAAGGTAAACATATTACTCCATATACGCCAGAATATCTGTAAATTTCGGACATAACGTGTGGCATTATTTGTTATTTTATTGTATATGTTATACTGGTTACTAAGTCGGCTTCCTTAATCATACGTCTCGAATTTTGCCGGTCTGTAGTATCCTCTGTAGCAAATTAACTCCCATAATCTGCAACATCACGACATCCAGTAAACAGTCCTTGGGTTAGCCACGTGGTCGTGACGGAGTCACGAAGTCACCCAAGGTCAAGGCATTTCGTTACAATGTGCTCTAACGGCTTACGTTGAGATTCCGTACTACCCTAACCAAGTTTCTTAAATTATTACTCTACATCCTCAAGTCCAAAACGAAAAATAGGACCACGCTCAACTTCTTGACACGCTCTTAGGGTCGTCGTCGATGGTTGCTCATCCGATCCTGTAGCGACTAACGATAGTGTTCTTCAGCGGTCTGTTCTCTCCACAACTCTCTTCTTGCTGCATATTAATGATGTGCTTATGCCCGGTATCTATAGGTATGCAGACAATAGCACAGATAACTCCATAAGGAGAGATACCAGCCAAGTCCACGGGCCAGTTGGGATCGAATCCAGCCCGAAAGAGAGTCTATGGAAAAACGTGTGAACATTCACACTACAGGCAGTCTCCGAATAAGTCGAAGCCAATCTTGTGAAATTAAACGCCTCCAAAACACATGCGTGTCTCTTCACTGCAAAAAGGAGCCAGCTCACCTTGCCTCCTTCTTTCCGAAATGAATCACTGGAATACGCTGACCGCCTTCAGTTGTTGGAGGTTGAGATATCCACAAATCAGAATTTCGAGTGGTACATTGAGTCCAAGGTCAAAGAAACAAAGTCGTTCATCATGCGTACAGTAAAGGAGTGGAATAAGTTCCCAGGTCTTTCCATCCGATTACAGTGTGGGTATTTTTAAGGCAACATCACCACTTACACTTACACTTAGGTGTGTATTGGAATTGTAGTTGTTACACATTGAGAAAATGACCATAAACAGTAAATATAAAGCGCATGTCTATGACGCGAAAAAGGAAGACTCATGTTTTGTTATCATATCATTATATATTATTATAATTTAAACTACAAGTTCGGCATAAAATATAAGAAAATTTAATTATATAGTAAATAAATGTAACAATACTTTTATATATATTAGACACATAGATATTATATTTTCTTTGAAGTAAAATTATAATAGCGTCTCTACCTACTTCATTCTATAGGTAGTCACTTTATCGAATAACTGATTGATACCCAAGGAGGTATGTAAAATAGACGCTAGATGGCCTGAATTTATGAAATCATGAAAGTTAAAAAAAGTTAAAGTTGCAGCTTATATACGTCCCACGGCTGGGCACAGGCCTCCTCTCATTCCTGAAAGGGTTTTAGGGAAGGGAGTGTCCACCGCGCTGCCCCAATGCGTGTTGGCGAACTTCACACGTCTTCGAAATATTTTTTTCTTATTTTTTATTTCTCAGACATGCAGGTTTCCTCACGATGTTTTCCGTCACCGCCGAGCACGTGCTAAATCAGCACTTAAAATTGTAATCAACAATTTCATTGGTGCCGGCGGGGATCAAACCCGGGTTGCTCTGAGCTCTCTCTGAGCGAGCTGTCTGAGCTACCACGAACTTTGAAAATAATGAATTTTTAATTTTTTTTTCAATATGATTAATTGTATTTATTAATTTTTTACCGTTTACTGCCGCTGCCACGTAGCTGCCATTTCCATATAAAAATCATAGATTATGAAAAGCGGACCATACAGATGGGAAACGCACGAAACTACCCACTACCGGTTTTGATGGTTATTTTTTTATTCAAATTAGTATTACATGGACTCATTTGTTTTACTTCTTATTTTATTTAAAGGATATATTTTAATCTGGTCGGATTAAAATATGTCGTTTAAATAAAATAAAAAAATATATGTGTGTAAAATATCCACAGAAGTCTTTGTGTATATTGTTAATGTACTTTTAAAAGTACGGGACAGCCACTAATTTTTATTTCCCTTCGAATTTTTATACTCTTTTCGATATATCTAATACAGTACTTACTAATTACAAAAACATTTATATGAAATTTACCTATTACGAAGTTGAGGTTTGGCCGTTCTTTACTGCTTGTTTATTCCATAGGCACACGACACCTTCGTACAGATACCTTGTTGAACAACGACGCGTTTCGCCGTCGTTTACGACTTTTTTCTCGCGAGCATTGAGCTATAATGCTTCCTATCTCTTTTTCTCCCACGTTAAATCTTATGAATTTATATGTCTGTCTCTTTTAACTGTCGCTTTTTCCTTTCATAGACTTACAAATCTCGACGATGTTAAAGAAGTTTTCACTTCAAAACATCTTTCATCTTTTTTTCTATAGTAGCTCATACAAGTTCACTACCGGACGCACACATATGCACCCAAATATGTTGCTGGTCACAAATGATTTTCGATTCGTATGTTTGAACTTATAGTAAGAACACGCAATCACGCACCTACACGCGATTGCGTGTTCTTACTATAAGTTCAGCATTTTGGATTAGTTTTTGCGTCATCTGAACTGTGCGCAGCGCTCCGTATTTCTTTCTTCTTTGTTCTGAGGCCACGCTACGTACTGACACTGCCCCAGATGCACTCGTTAGGTACTTTTACAGTCTCGCCTCGTAACGTCGAGCATCCAATTCGGCATTATCATTTCCGTAACATCCGTCAAGATCGGTTACATTCCACTACCATATAAAAGTACGGTCGAATAATGCTCTTGGACACTTGGCCTTCGCAAATAACTCTTGCCTGCTCACACGTTCTTACTGTCATCTGCGCTAATACAAGCTCTATTTGGGTAAGCTGATATAGCATACATAGGTACAGTACAAATCCAAGTTATTCAAATTTCTCTATTTTCAGAATCATTGCAGAACCTATTTTTATTTATTCAATATATGCACTCCGACAAGCTAAGTACTCTTAGAAACATTAGTTTGAGCCTGCCGTTGTCAAGTGTATCTTTCTAAGGAAAGGAGTGCGAGGTGACTCTTTAGAGTGACCTAAGAAGTTAAGAGCAGTAGACGTATGCGCCAACTTTGTTGACATTGAAGTGATAGTCACTTTGCAGTCCATTGCGTCGTATGCTTTAAAGCTTTTTTTTATTAATAACATGAATCATAAAACAAACGACGTAATGTACTACAAAGTAACAATCATTTTATATCAACAAAGTTGGCGAATAGGCTTGCAGAGCCTTGGTAAACAATGATGTTTCCTTGGAAAGGAGGGATTAGTATAGCCAACAGCAGACCAAAACAAATGATTCGAAATGAAATAATACCTAATAATGTCCTCCAGGCCGAATCTTGGGCCCGGCGGCCAATCTCAACGTAGATTGCTAATCTGCACAAGACTAGATTATAGTGCCCGTGAGTGTGAGCGTGCAAGCACAAGTACATTCTCTACTCTCTCACTCTCAAAATCCGACATTACCGGAGAGAGATATCTGGCGCAGGACCAGCGGCTTTACTTGCTTTTCAAAGCACGTGTGTAAAACACCGCCAACTTCTTGACCCCGGGAGCTAAAGAAAATATCTTGACAGAAAACTTAATGACTGATTTCCGGCCCCACCCAGGATTCGAAATCAACCCCCAACGAGGCAATCATCTCTAATGATGTCAATGTAGGCTTCAGATACATTTTTGGATCGCTATACCCACCAAATACCGAGGCTCACAATTGCGTACAAAAAAAATAAAGCACATTCCTTCTTAAAAATGACCGCATTCAATAGTTTTACTTTTAAACGAAACTATTGTATTTTCAATAAGTTTTACCTTACTCACTTGTACTTATCTCACTATGGTCCTTCAAAATGAAATAAGAAGTAATGAGCAATTATTTTTTACCGAATCCTCCGGCAAGTCGTGATGGCACGGCTATGCGGCGCGAATACATAACCGTCCGATGTTATACTAACAAAGGATGGCCCACCTTATATGGCAGTTCGGCGTCGTCTTCCTATAGGGAGGTCAAATAATGAGACACGTAGGCCACAAATTGAAGACCGACTGATTCATTTCCTACTACACTCGTATTTTGAAGATCGGTTCGAGAGATTTGCGACGGTATGTGAAACGGAAAACGCTCTAAATTGCACGTGATCACAGACATTGTATAGTCTAGGGAAAAAATACAATATTAAAATTAGAACTTCTTTGGGTCTTTGTATCACTACTGTAATAAATAGTTTATTAAAGAAGAGGGTTCAAACGGGCATGCTCACCTGATGGTAAGTGACTGTTCGATCTGTGTTCGTTCTGACCTCAAAGGTTCTGACCGATCATGTAAGGCGCCCGCCTTTTAAAAGTAAATAAGCTTTTTTCTTGAAGGTCTCTAAGTCGTATCTCTCAGGATAAATCACTGGTGGTAGTCGATTCCACAAAGTTGTGCGAGGTAGAATACTTACGGTTAATTAACGTTGTTAACAAAAGAACCATCCTGCAGCTGTGTTATGTTTGTATCACGAATTGTTCGGCTTGACCGGGGTAGGACCACGCCCTCACAGAATACCAGCGTAGCAATAGCAGCTCAATGCTGCTGTGTTTCGCATGGTAAGTATAGAGAACCGGAGACCCTTTTTAGTAAAAAATTGATACGACACAGTCCATCTTGGTCCTCAAGGGTGACAACACATCTGCATTTTAAATTGTAATGGATGATAAATGTATATAAACAATAATGATGTATATGGGTCACAGTTCACAATGCTGTATTAGTCCCTACTTTAACATATGGTAGTGAAAGTTGGGTGTGGCAGAAGAAACACGAGGGTAAAATAAATGCAGTAGAAATGCGGTCGCTAAGGAGTATGTTAGGGCTGAATCTGAGTGACAGGGTGAGAAACTGTGTGATAAAAGAAGAGTGTGGTTTGCAAGATGATGCAGTGACCAGGATTAAGAAAGAAATGCTTCGGTGGTTTGGTCATGTAGAAAGAATGAATGCGGAAAGACTGACAAAGCAAATATATGTTGCAGAAGTAAATGGAAGAGTCTGAAAGGGACGTCCTAGGCGGAAGTTTGTCGACCAAATTGGCGATATACTAAAAATGGGCCAAATTAAGAGTGCCCTTAACCGACGAGCATGTATGCGTAGGTATATGGATGTGGAAGAGGCGAGAGAGGTATGTCAGGATCGTGCTAAATGGAAGTCTGTAGTCTCTGCCTACCCCTCTGGGTGACAGGCGTGAGTGTTTATGTATATGGGTCACAGTATCCACTTGCTATTAGGTGGACCGAGTGCTCGTTTTTTACCGTTATTCTTTCCAAAAAATCGCAAATTGGTGAGCCCACAAACGCCAAGATGTGCGATAGTAAATTCCACTGCTGAAATTATTCCGAACAATTTGGTTATAGAAGCGATAGTATACCTATGCAGAAAGATGCAACATCACTTCGCGGCGCTGCAAGAAATACGTCGATGATTTGGGCGGCCCGAGTCTAGTTCTGTCTGGTTGTTTCTAGAGTCAGTCGGGTTTCTCTAGAAGAAATATCTTTATTTGAAGCTATGGCTATACGAGTATATAAGCTATTACGCTGCAGTGTAATAACCACAGCGCTGATTTTCTATAACCTTTGTCTATAAGACATATACCAAAGAACACTTATCTATAATTAATTGATTAGTTTTATCTATTTCCTTGAATATGCAAAATTATTATTAAAATTAGAAGCAGTATAGCCTAACAAGCGAGGCAGTAATCGTTCCCATGAGGCGAACTAGGGGAGGACTTTGTGCAGCGGTGGACTTTTATAGACTGTAATGACAATAATGAGATGAACGGATGTTTGTTCAGTATGCAAAATATTTAAAAAAAAAACTGCAGACAAATTGATGATTAAATACAATCTCTTTACACCAGATTTTTAAATTTTCTTTAAAAAGCATTAAGATTGTTTTAAATATTATGTTTTAATATATTAAAGACGGGAAAATTAAGAGACATGATGAGAATGGAACCGACGAGCATGCATAAATATGCTTATATGGATGTCCTAGAGAGTTGTCAAGATTCTCAGGATTGTGCTCGTTCTCTGCCCACCCCTCTGGCTGACACGAGTTTATATGTTATGTTAGATTGCTTTCAACTTTATATAACTAAAACTGTGAAGAAAAAGTATTTCAACGGTTAAAAAAATTGTTATCATAGCTCATAGCATTTTACATTAATATAGTTTTAAATTATATAAAAGGCGCTATAAAGGGAAACAAAGCAGTGGACACACTAGCAAAAGGTCGTTCTTAATTACACTCGCCGGCACGAACTAACCACTAGAAATCTTTTTTTCCGCCATTTATTTTCAGTGTAAATTATTAAAAGCACTCAAGAAAACAGACAAATAGGACTAAATACAGCACGGAAATGCTACATTTAGTCAATACAATCATATTGGATAATGTAAAAATAGGAGTTTCCTAAAATTACTACCTAAACATGTCAGTTACAAGCCACTTAACAATCAAATTTAACAATATAAAAAATTAAAGAAAAACGCACAGACATACAATCGGTCCAATTTTGGAGCAGGTAACACAGGTATTTTGGGAGTTTTGTCAATTTTTATAGGTGTAATTCAGCCCAGAGCTGCAGTAGTTGCGGTTCGTTTGGGCGCAGCGCGATAGCAAAAGATCGTAGAAATTATAATCTTCATCCATTTCTTGCAGACTGGAATGAACCCGCTATTAATAGTACCTATCTATCGCTGGCTTATGGTCTCATCAACAAAACATTTTTAATAAGCGCAAAAACATTCATTATTTTACATAGTCGTAATTAGTTTTATATAGTATTTTTGTTTAGATCAAGGCATTCCGCGTTTGCGTATAACGTACAGTAACATTTATTCTTTTGCTCAGCAGTTGGAAAATGCCGCTCATCACTATAAAAAGTACTCTGTGATCGTCACCATCATCGACTGGGACTAACCAAACACATAAGTAACAACTAAAGGTTTTCAATTGCCAGCAACTGTGGAATAACAGCGGCTAATCTCTCGCTGTAAATTCCGCAGTTCGCGAGCAACCCGGGTTCGGGGCGAAAAAATTTTATCACTTTTTGAAAAGAGCCTACTCCCCTCTAAAAAGCCGGCAACGCACCTGCGATTCATCTGGTTTTGCAGATATTCATCGGCGACGGTGATCATTTACCATCAGGTGAGCCGCATGCTCGTTTGCCTCATCTTCCATAAAAATTGCAATTTTAAGTACTGACCCACCACGCGTTGTTTTTAAGAAAGATTCACGAGGAAACCAGCATGTCTAAGTTATAAAACATTCGACCGTAAACCGTGCGTCAACAACGTGCAGCATAGCAGCGCGGCGGACTTAATGCTCCATAACTTTCTCTTAGTAGTTTCTCAGCAGTGGTATGTATATACGGTACTTAACATTGCACATTTCTATCTCAGTCCAACAGTGATATATATAAAGGCTGTAACTAGGTATACGTATTGCATTTATTAAAAGACAAAAGTACAATTTCAAGTAATCTATAGTGTCATTTCTTTAGTTTCGCAATGCCTTTGTTTACAAATATAAACATTAACCACCTCGCACTTTGCAACTTCCTATAATTCCAAGTCTCTGATTTTCTTTCTCTGATTCACTTTTAAAATTAGCAGTATAAAGTTTATGTCACAAAAATATTTTTATCAAGAATATTAGTGAAATTTAGTAGAATTCAGCACTAGGTTTTCAATCCATCTTAAAAGTATGTTGTTTATACTCTTAATTATCATTTTCTCCATCACTTCATCACCATTTACCACCACGTGGGATTGTAGTCAAGCACAAGCTAATTATGAGTTAGTTACTAATTAAGAGAAACTAAAGAAATTTTGAGTTTCGAAAAAAGCATTATTTATAGTATCCATTAAAGTTAAGGGATAAAAGCAAACGATACAATAATTATACCATATTTTTTATATTATCTTAAAACCAAAATACAATTTTTTACAGCTACCAGGTTATGACTAGACTTAAAAACAGATTAAAACAATCAAATTTATCTAGTACAAAAATCTTGTACCAGCTTAGTATCGTTATTATTTGTTTCCTGCGCTGGCAAAGCTAATTCACTGGTAACTACACCGACCTCAGGAATACGCAAAACATTAGCAGTATGTTTAGTTTTAAAATTAGAAAACAATGACCAATCTAACGATTTCGATCTCTGTTTATTTTCCTTCATATACTGTGGATAAATTTCTCCTAAATATTTCTTTCTACACACCGTGTACACCCAGTCATCAGAGTTTGTACGTCTCTTATTTTCAACTGGAGTTTCTTTATTGCTTGCTTCTGACGCGTGAAGAAAACTTGCGTTTCCGGAAAACTGGCCCAAATGACGTCTATATCTCGTTCTGGGCAAATTTCGTTCCGACTCTTCGCGGCGCGCCAGCCAGTAATAGTGCGTAATGGGATCCCTTGGCCCCCAGTGTCTTGATGGCTTAAAAGACGACTGCAACTTCTGTTGACAAACAATGGATACTTCCTCAACATTGCATCCAATTTAATTCGTTATAATAAGGAAACATTTGACATAAAAGTTGAAGAGCAAACAAGGTCTTGTCCTTGGTTAAATTTTGTTTAGGGAAAAAATTGTTTTTTATTCGCTGAGCAAGGAAACATAATATACCTACATTCGCATTATGCTGAAGGTCAATAAAATCACAGTCGCTTTAAAACATCGGCATCAATTAGTGTAGAAAGTTTAAACCGGTAAACATTTGTAAAGTTTACTTTAAGCCCTATAAATATTGCTAGGTAATTGGATTAAAAGCGCTTACCGCAATTGCATCATATTGCACCTGTTTCGTCACCGAAACGACTGCAAAGACGGTGAATATGGAGAAAGCAACACCGGCTGTGGACACAAGGACAACCGCTTCCCACGGACTCTCTGTCCACTTTGCGTTATCAATCAGCAAGAAGACTATCCACCACGTCGCAAACGTAGTGATAATGCAAGGCGCCGCAAACCACCCAACCACCCAGCACTTCGACATCGCTTGTTCTATAAGGAATTCCACGTCTTCGACTAGTGTTTTCCAGCCTTTTGAAATGAAAATATAACCATTAGCATATACTAGACTCTAGGTTTAGTAAAGTAAGACATGACTGGTCTTCAATCGTTGTAGACATACCACGCGTCGAACTAAACGGTTTGCTTAATACTTCGTAATGCGCAATCAAGGGAGTGTAAAAAGCAGTATTTCTTATGATAAACTAATTTGAAGTAAGTTTTTGTCTATTGACTGGTTCAAGATGAAGTGTGTTACAAATTAATTAATACTTTCCACGGGTAAAGTAGGCTACTTAAGTTACTAAAATTTACTTTAAAAAAAGGTGTTTTTAAAATAACGAAATTCAAACAATGTGCACTCTAATTTACGCGTCTTCTAGCTAGCTCTTCTAGCTTCTATTTCGTTGACCTCGCACACCCGCCTATTTTCCTCTTACGTTAATAAAACGTAGTTATTAGTTATCATTGTTTTATATTCAATTTATTCTATAAAAAGGTAAAAGCAATGATGAAGAAAAACAAGAATTTTTGGCAAATTTTTCTTAGAGGTCTCGGTTATACAATCGGTGGTAGAACTTTCCTAATAACTAAATCAAATATTTATGATAATGACTTTAGGGTCATTTGAAAATTCCAAGAATAAATGACAAATTTAAAAAGTGATAATCTGTCCACAACCAGACGCCATATTGCAAAAAAGAAAATAATTAAAGACCGCGAACTATGTCGAGTGGAGTATCACTGAATAGGTCTTTGAAAATCATCTATAAAAATCATCTTTAGGTTTCTCTCATCCTTAGGTTTTTAATGAATTATTTCAATGACAACTTAAGATCTACAACGATTTAAAGCTGTTTAGTAACTTATCTCACTTAAATTTTCAAACGTTATAATAACGATGTGATAAGGTCCTTATATAATCGTTTAATAGTCTTATTAGTTATTTTTATACGCAGTCATGTTTAATTTTTAAACCAGTATTTAACCATTAAATGCTTGTTTTATGAAACACTAGTTATATACCGTATATAAGCACGAATGCAGAGATCTCAATCACAGTGGCATCACATCACCCCTGAGGACATTATACTAGGATATAATAAATTACGGAAGGTTAACTTTGTAAACTTCCAACATTAACTTTGTTTATAACTTTAAAACTTTGTAGCAGTGCTACTGGGAATGTAGGATATAAAAGAGGATATCGATACGGCCAACGACGTTTTAGTTAAATAAATAAATTTGTATAGGTTTGCGAATAGTTTTATAATCAAGTCCAAATATTCCTGTAACAAATTGGAAGACAAGGCTAGCATTGTATAATATTTTATAATATATAAGCATTGTATAATTTTTAAACCAGTATTTAACCATTAAATGCTTGTTTTATGAAACACTAGTTATATACCGTATATAAGCACGAATGCAGAGATCTCAATCACAGTGGCGAAACTAATCAGTAGTGATATCGCCACATCTTCTATAGCACTAAATGCAGACAGGCCTCCCGCCATCGCAGCTAAGGCTCCTGCTACACTTGCTATAGAGCTCGCAACAGCAACATAGCGCCACTTAGAACCTCCCATCCGACGACAATGGTCGTAAATGGGATAAAGCAAGGTAAGCTGAAAAATATCGTAATTATTTCACTATATACACTATAATAGGAAAGAAGAAATTCTCGAGTGACAACCTCGTATCGGTAAGCGAAGTGTAGGACGGCCTCTCACCACATGGAGTGACGCCCTTGTAAAATATGCAGGAAGTCGATGGATGCAAGTGGCTTAACCCGTAACCCGTGCTTTGTCACATTCCTCGGAGTAGGCGTATGTTCAACAGGGGACTTGTGTGTGGCTGTAATGAGAGTGAGCTATAGTTTTAATTATATTCATAACATTTATGTCATAGAGTGTTGCGTAAGGGAATGCACAGCTCCGTATCCAGTTAGTGTCGTAAGAGGCGACAGGTGAAAAATGTGCATTTTCCTGAAAACTTTTATACGTGGTAGGACCACGCTGCAGCTATATAATAGTTGTAGCAGGAATGGGTCAGCTCGACTGGGGCAGGACCATGCTCTCACAGAATACCATCATAAAATAGCAGCTTAGTACTGCTATGTTTCGTATGGCGAGTGTAGGGATCCGGAGACCCTTTTTTACTGGAAACGTTTTGATTCTTAATCGAGGTTAAATGTAGATGTCTACGAGCCACAGCATCCACTTACCATCAGGTGGACTGTGTGCTAGTTTATCACCCCTATTCTATAAAAATAAAAATAAAACAAATCAAAATAATAAAATCTCCAGTTGTCAACCCGCTTGCAGAGCATAGAGCATGTAATATGCAATATCAATACATATGCATTCAATATCAAACTTATGTGGCAATGTATGACTTTTGTTTTTTTTACACTAGGATTTTCAGTAAACCGTCGGGTCGTTCCATATCATAATATCATTTAAAAATTACACTAGAACCAATATCCAATCCGAACCTAATTTGTAGCCCTCACAAACACCTGTTGAATATGCAGGATTTGAAGCCGCGGTTCGCAGCACCGCATTAAGACGAAAATTCAAATTCCTATTTACGTTAACAAATAATCTGTTCTATTTATTGTAATATAGATTCATACGTTTAACACGTTAAGCCACATGTTTAAAGTATAAAATAATACATGCTTAATAAACGAGAACCGGCGTTCCCTTTCACTGGTATGAAATGATTATATCTTAGTCAAGTATGAGAACGCATTCTGCATTTCGGTTCCTACAACATGATAGATAGCACCTACATCACTTATTGGCCCAAAGTATCCATAGGTGGACTGTTACTACCATAAAAAAGTAGTCGCTTATTAAATAAAGAACACGTTCTAAATTTAAAAAGTGTTGCCAAAGAAATGTATGTAAATACGTATGGAAAGTTTTTATTTGTTACCAGCGATCCCCCGTCTTAACCTGGATAGGATCTGGGTATTTAGATTTAACATAATCCTCAAAGACCATTAATTTTATAATTTTTTAAATTTCTGTTTCTTTAAAAAAAATTCAAGTATTTCTGATAAAATACAGCCTCATTTCTAGCATTGCTCTCTAGCTATCCGTCCAGTTTTATTACCATCGGCTCAGCCATACGTACGAAGGTTACGGCGGACAGACCGACAGACAGACAGACAAAAATTTTATTCAAGTCTTAATTATATGTAAATTGCAAATAACCACGTCTCCCCAATAAAAACAGCTATTCGATATTATAGACAGACACTGCCCTTTTATTTTATATATGCTAGTCTAGTATAATGTAAGCTAGTGGTAGACATGTACAGATTACAATAAATTAGAAATATGAGGAGGCCGGGCCCAGGAATGCGATGTATATAGGCAGTAACTTTGCCTTTTTTTAAATAAACTCAGTAGCAGCTCACCGCAGTGACGATGCCCGAAAGGAACAACGTAAGAAATATAAGCAGGGGCCACGCAACACTTAGGTTCTTCTCCACAGCCACCCGGTAGGTCTCTATCAAGACTGCAACTGAGCTGGTGTCACTGCCCTGAGACCCGCTGATTCCATACCAAAACATGACACCGGCCCAAGCCGCTGCAACATTTACTCCAACGAAGATGAGAGCTGTCCTAAAATGGTAATAATTGGAGAACATCAATCAATCAATCAATCTCTTTATTCGTTAACAATAAATGGCAATCGAATATTACATACATTGTAAAGCCTTAACTTAGTGAAACAAAATAAATAAAGTAGAGAATCAAACAAAAGATAAAATAAATCAACTATAATAAAAAGTTATTGTACTATTCTTAACTACTTACTAATTTTTGTACCTACTTAATAACTAAAATTCATCACAAATATTCAATAATATATATTATTTTCGTCAGATAATTAATCAAAAAAACAACTAGCGAATGTCAACCTCCTTCATAATTAAAAAATAAAATATATATTCCAAAATAAATTGTAATAAAAATTTAAAAATAAATTAAGTCATAAATTTCTTTGTAACTATTATTTAAATAAATATTCTGACTGCTTTACAGTTGAAATTCGCCCATATTATTAATACTTTTATCTATAAAGAGTGCCTTCATGTCTGTTTTAAAAGCACTTAATCTTTTTTATTTATTTTAATTTTTTAATCATCTTGTTAAAAAGTAAGACTGCCTGATAACGAGGACAGTGTTTCACAATCTCGAGTTTAGGCTTAATAGGCAAAGTCAAGTCCATCCTTCTGATACTTTCTCTCTTTTTCTTCATCAAATTAATAAAAATGACTATTTTTAAAAACTTCGTTCAGAATTATCAAAATATATTATAGCCTGGGTGCTGTAAGCACATTTAGCTTATTGAAATATTCTTTACACGATTCCCAAATACTCGCATTTCAGCGTGGTTGAAATATAATGGTTGTAGGAAAAAGGAATAGGCTCGACCGGAGAAGGACCACGTTCTCATATAATACTAGCGTAAAAGAAACACACAGTAAGTATAAAGAATCAGAACCCTTTTTACCGGTAACGAGTAACGCATTTACTTTTGATTCTTAATCGAGGATAGATATACACGTCAATAGCATGCACTTGCCACCGGGGGAACTGTGTGCTCACTTGCCACTAATATTCTATGTAAGTAAATCAGTTGTCAGCACATACGAGACGAAGACACACATCGCAAGCGTCGGTTATTGCAGTTGTCAACCCGACTTCGAGCATGTCGATAAAGGCATTGCTTAATCTTAATAGGAGAGAAACAAATGGCCACTCTCCTATAGTGAACTTAACGGGCTGATGACGAAAGATGATTTGATTTACTATGATGTCATATTTACGCAACATTATTCATATGTATTAAACATAACGTAGTGTTTCTGTATAATTTGACTTAATAGCCCTTTCCGAAATGCCAAAGATCATTTTTAATATTTTTTTTACTTCAAACCTTTTCAAGCAAGTACTTACTTACTAAGTCTTCACTTAGATATATCTTGCTTAATGAAGCGAATAAGTAATTTAATTTTTTTGCTTTTAAACCGCTAATTTTTTATAAAATAATCTTGGCATAATTATAACAATAAAATACGTAATGTACATAACGGTTAATGTTAGTATTAAAAATAAACTTCAGATTAGCCGACTAAACTTAGGTTTAGGTTTAAGCGTAGTTTACTTTTATTTCATTTACTTGTTATATAAAAATGTGGCGTTCGGACCATCCCAGACGCACCTTAACTGACTCGCGACAGGAGATACATAGTTTCAAAAAAACTTAAACTTAAACTACTTATTTAAACTTAGGCGTTTTTGATTCAACCATAACCAAAACCAGTTCTTACTGGTCGGCACTAGATTAGGTGCGGCAAAAACACGAAAATTTTTATTTAATACTTGCAAACCACCTCGGCTTCGCATGGACAGGGTCTATTATATAGGCGTAATTTAAATTTAAGATAATCAAAGCCCAATTATTTCAATAAATTTTTAGTTTTTTTTTTTTACGTTTAATTTTAGCCGTAACACATAAGTACCTAACAAAATGAAACGACTGCGTGAATTAATATTGATTTTTTACCATTGAACATTGGTTCTTGAATAAAAAGTTTCTCCGGCCAAAATTAAGTATCCATTAGTAGTCTGGGTAGCCAAGAGCGCTTGTATTACAGCCCCATGCCAAAAACTGGGCGTCATTAAATTTTGTAAGTCATCGTGATCGTACAATGATATAAAATTACTTCTGTCTCCAACGGACGACAAGATTATAATGCCTAATATTAGTACCGTAGGGCCGATCAAGTAAAATATTCGTTTCATTAATTTTAATTGGCTAAATAACCTGAAACAAACAATGATGATATAACACATAACAAGCAGCCTAGTCACATTAACTCAGGAGATAAACGCTTGCCAAAAATTCAAGCGAACACTCCGAGTAAGATCCCAACCAGCAGCGACGAAAATGTATACTGCAATTTTGAGTGTTAACTGTGTAGTTGCAGTATAACAATATATCCCCACATCGTCCCGGGGATGTCGTAGGAGACGACCAAGGGAAATTGAAGCAGGAGATAAGCAGCAGCATCTTTTTGATAACAAACCAAAGTAATAAATTCAGCGGTTTCCAGGCCGCTGAATTTATTAAGCATGGCAATTCTAGAAAATATCCCCCAGTGGGGCAATATATAGGAGAAGACTATGTGTAATAGACTCTTTATAGTCTGTAATGAATTAATAAAAATTAAAGGGATGTGTTTTTATTATTTAATTAGGATGACAACCGAACACATAGTCCACCTGAAAATAAGACTATAAATATGGTAAGTGGAAGCAGTGGTGTGTACATTTATCCTCGATTAAGAATCAAAATGCAGATGTTTGACCCCTGAGGACTAAAATGGAATGCCCCGTTTCCTGTAGAAAAGGGTCTCCGGTTCTCTACACACACCATACGAAACACAACAGTATTTTGCTGCTATTTTACGCTGGCATTCTGTGAGAGCGTGGTCCTGCCTCGGTCGAGCCGACTCATCGTGTTGTAACTAATATAGCTGCAGGTTAGCTTTACCCCGTATAATTAGTAGGTTGCAAGTTTTCCAAATGCCAAACATGCGTCGACTGAATCGGACGCTTGAGGTTTCTGGTTCGCATCTATATTATGGTATTGTGGCAAATCATGCAATAGCAACGTTATGGTTATAACATAATTGAATCGACTCAATCAGAGATGAATCACGCTTTCACAGAATACCACCATAAAACATCAGCCTAATGCTGTTGTTCCATATGGTGAGTGTATATGCAGATACACTTTTACTGGTAATGAGGTTTTCTATCTTAGTGCTTCATGGGTGACAACGCAAAATAGTTGTAATGTTCCACGGCATACACATATCAGGTGAACTGTGTACTTCTTGAAATAATACTAGTTTTTACGGAATTTATCGCGTATATTTAACTTTTTAAATACCCGACGTTTCGAACGCTTTACAGCACTCATGGTCACGGGCGGGACTGAGATGCTCAACATCCATATGTCATAGTTAACCGCGGTTACCATAGATTAAAATTTTACTTTTGTTCCGATCTATACAGTATGAAGTTATGGTATCTTGAAGTCTTGCAGTTGTATGCTTGGGTTGGGATTTAATTTTATTTATTATAGGATCCCAAGCAGATGGTAGCACCCAGCCATCTTCTCTATTGAAATTAGGATGTTTTTTGATTTCAATAGCCTCGCGAATCATCCTTGGAAGGAATCGGTGTTCTTTAGCGAGGATTTGGGGTCTATCAAATCTGATGTAGTGACGGGGGCGATCATGTACGTGTTCACAGACTGCAGACTACTCCGGGAAGTCGAAACGTCGGCTATTTAAAAAGTTAAATATACGCGATAAATTCCGTAAAAACTAGTACTATTTAAATGTGTAGTGTTCGCGTAAATATAATAAATCATTATGTGTACTTCTTTATCACAGTTGCTTTCTTAAAAGGATTCAATGGCAGCTACTTTTAAGATTTTTGAGACTTTTAATAGCTTTATTGACAAATATTTTAGTACTTCATTAAAATTAAATAAATCGTAAACAATGGGATATATAAGGTACATAAAATTCTAAATTTTAGGCCAAAGGTCAGTATTGACGTCTAACGCATTCAGACTACTGATACAGCATACATACACCCTCATTATGAGTATTTAACAAAGGGACATTAATAAAATTAGTACTCACACAAAAGGAAACACCATTGAAAGCACTGCAACAATCATCGCCAACGCGACATAATATTCTGGTTTTTCGCTGACCGGCGCCAGGAATGTCTCACTGAAACAGGTTAAGTTAGTTACCTACTACTCTTAACAATAGCTGCGTTTAGGGAGACGTTCCACCTTACATACCGCCTTACTTGCAAGCTTGCAATTAATGTTTTATTGGCATACACCAACCGCCTTAAGTTGTTGAGGGTTGAAATTTCTTCAAAATTCAACTCAAGTATCAACTCTAAGTGTCTCATTCACCCTAGTGCCAAAGCTGGTGCAAGAAAATTAGTTGTCCTTGCAAAGATGGGAGGTACTTTACGCCGTGTCAGCTGCTTTACTCTATATAAAGCGCAAGTCCCATCGGGCACTTATAATTGATGAACTGGTATTGCAAAATGCTACTTAGCGGCCTTGAACATAATGGAAAGACGTGTTGAGAAGCTATTTGTGACAACAATCTGGTTAACGTTACCGTCTCTAGCGCAGACGCAAGGTAGCCAACTACTCGTTGTGTTTATATATTTCTGAGGGTGAGCGGAAATTGCATGACTGCATGCACTAATTTTTTTTACATATTATAAGCCGGAACTTGACTATAATCCCACCTAGTGGTCATGAAGCCACAAACGTTTTATCGCAATGTCTTAGAGTAACAAAAGCCTATTCACTCTTGTCATGAAGACACCCAGATAGTAATCGAATATCTACTTCTTCTTTCCACCATCGAAAAGCCAGGAGCTCGGCCAGTTTTTTGTACAAATGACGCAGCAATCCGTTTAATTCAATTACCTGGTGCAATGGAATTAGACAGATTGCTGCGACATTTGTAATGCGCACAAAAATGGAGGGGATAATTTTCCAGCATCTGTCATTCTATCCGACTACAATGTGTATGCTTTCAAGGCAAGAGTGAGTACGTGTTTGTAAAACTATTATTAAGTCCGCAAAAACTACCATCGAAAGTTTATAAGGCCGACATATGAAAGATGCGTCGCCGATGCTGGACAATGCGATCGGCATAAATTGACCAGATACATCAATATTATTGACTTCGGGCGCGGGCACCAGTGCACTTTACCGTCTTAAGCTATTTCATCAATTACCATCAGGTGGCCTAGCAGACAAGCACCGTTAAATAGTAGTTAAAAACGAGGCTTGGCAACGAACTAAAAGTACGCGTCCATATACAAACATGTCCCGTTTCGTACATGCATCGCATTGTACGAAACGGATGACTCGTATCAAACGTGTCAGTTGTGGTAATGCATCCACTGTATCCGCAATCGAACGGCCATTTACAATTGATTTTTTATACAATAGTATTCGATTTTTCATAGCGAGCGGACGAGCGGGAAACGTGTGTGCAAGAAAAAATTGAAAGTGATGAAATAGAACTGGTCATGATTGCTTGTTTGTTGGCAGAAGAAGAAAGATAAAAAACATGACATATGGATACATAATATCAAACTTTCACAACTAGCGGCGGTGCGTCCACTGATCTGTAATACGTATGATGTTATCAGCACACATCTCACTCTCACTCTGAGAAATTATGATGTCATTACCGACGGACCAGTGCGTGCAGTTCGTCCGTCAGTGTCAGTGGACGCACTTGTTTACTTATACACAGATTTCTAAAAATAGTTTAATACGATCTGTACGATGCGAACCAATGAGCGCGTAATAGTAGCATATCCTTTCACAAACACGAACTTCAACTACAAAGAGTGGTTATTATAATAAGTATTTCTAGGCGGTTTAGACTCTACATTCAACAACATGCCTGCCAAGCGTATGAATGTAATGAAAGGCATTTCGTGGGGCGCACCATGTGCTGCTAAAGCTGACGGCGACTGCGAAGGTACAGAGATACGCACGAAGTGGAGCCCATTTAAACCAGCTCTAAATTAAAAAAAGTGCTTGAGCAATCTTTCTATTTGTGCAGCGTGCATTTCGTCAATCACACATTCCTAGATCTAAAGAAATATGGATAAATATGGAGAGACAATTTTAGGAGAACAAAAATGATTAAGAAGAGTATACATGCAAACTGCTGCTACTTACTTGAAACACGACGTTGCGTTTACAATATACGTGTCGTTGTCGTCCTGAAAATTAATATTAAATTATCAAAAAAACACTTAAGAAATATATAGAGAATAATATATAAATAAATAATCAATCAATCTTAAGGCTTCCGGTAGAAGACCTTACACCTATCTCGTTAAGCTGTTAACAATGCCAGGCATTGAATATCCTGTTCTACGAGGAGCAGTGTCAAATCAGGTAATGCGATCGTCCAGTAAAATGCGAAGCCTGAAAGGAGGAGGTTGCCTACCACTGTGCATGTCATTACGGGACTGCCACAAGTGTCACGCATCGCTTATTGTTCCTTCACGGTATGGAGTGGACCCATTGACACTTCAGCCTAGTGATACCGTCGTTTTTTATGGTATTCACATTTCGGTATCTCATATATGTCTTTAATCAATTGCTTTATTGCTGTATTGTTGGTTTTCAGGTTTAAATGTGTTCTGATTGCACCAAAGTCGCGATCGCGAAACTAAAAAGTCGGGCATTCGAATCCGCCATTTCAGTATTGTCGTAAATCACAGTGGAAATAACTTAAAAAGAAAAAGGAGGAGGAATTTCGTCATCATCAATGGCTTTGTTTATAAGATGTGAAAAAACAGCCCCACACCCCCCACTTGCCGGGGAGGCGGGACACAAAAATAAAAAAAGTAAGTAAGGAAAGGGACTAGACGAACCCCGCCCGGGTGAAGAAAAAAAATAAGATGTGAAAACTTTTACGTCAACTTGATATTACAAAAAAATGTACGGATAAACAAAAATGCTGATCTCACAATGTTAAACTTTTCATAAAGTTGGCCACCTTATTAAGACGCGTTATAGTCATAGAACGCAGATAGTATTCCTTTCGCTGAGGCTTATAGACTTGGGCGCTATAATAAATAAGACTATAAATAAATATTTTTGTACTTACCGGCACAACGACGTACTGACATTCCCAGAATGGAATCGAATTGCTCAAAGTGTACATAAAATATGTTACAGTTAATGCAACGTACACAATTGTGTAGACCAATTCAAGCATAGAGATGAGGAGCCTTAGGTATCCGACTCCTGAAACCAATGACTATCGAGTTTTATTACCCTTCTTCGAAAGTCTACATATATTGTTTTTGTATTAAGTATACGTTTATTATCTAAGATACGTGAGTAACGTGAGGGTAATATGGTTACTTTTAGCTTTGCCGCCACAATTATAAAATTGACTAAAATATTTACTATAATATCAATACTATAATGTCGACAAGGCAGCGCCCTTACGACCTTTTATTATTTTATTGAGTGATAAAAGGCCATGTGTTGTATCACAGATCCATTTATGCAAACAAGGATGTAGGTTTTGCGTTATAAGAAAGTGACCATATTAACTGCATGACCATATTACCCTCACATACGTTACATCTTCATTTTCATCAGTCTGTAAAGCCCACTGCTAGATATGGACATGTCGCAATGTAGAAAGAATTTACCTTAATCGTCGTGCTGGTGGACGAATTAACAAACGCAGTCCCAGATGTCACGCTCTTTTTACGCTGCTGACCGACGTAGCCTTGTTATAAGTCTGGCATAATAAGTTGGTTATACTCCCATCTAGCGGCAGACATAGAAATTTTCTAAAACTTCCCATAGTCTTGTCCTACGACATCTACGAGATGACATACAGTGATGAACTCTTAAAGCTCCCAACACATAGCATATGCATTACGCAGCTGACTAGCTTAATCAGCCTTTCAGTTAACAGCCTAGCCTTTTAACTAAACGGCGCCGTTCAACTAGCTGCTTAAATTATATTCAGCCGTAGCGTATCTTACAATATTTAATAAACTGGCTGGCTAATGCTTAGGCCATTCGTATCATAGGGTGAAAAAGCGCCGTTTAACTAGCGGCCTGAATGATATTCAGCCTTTCAGTAGTATTGATATAACTGCATTTTATCGATCTCATTGGTTATTTGCATGCAATTATGACATGTAAAATTTTTATTTTCTAATATTGATCTGGCCGTTTGTCTGTTCAGGCCCGACTAATGTTTTGAATGGCTGAACCAACCGTAATGAAACTTCACTAACGGATAAGAGCAATGACAGAAGTGATCTATGCTACATTTTATTTAAATATTGTTAAAATGAATGGTGATTGATTATTATTTCAATAATTCTAAATAACGCCACATTAACAGATCCCACCCGAGCGAAACCCAAGCTAGTTATTTAATAATGAAATGGGTAAACGAAAATATATTTATTACCTTTAAAGAAAGGCACTGCACTCCAGACACCAACAGCATTTTGCTGGCTCAACTGACCAAGGGCTAGTTGTAGCATCGTAGTAGGAAGAGCCACGACCACCATAGCAACGGTAAGTACGAGCCCGTACATGAGACCTCCATATCGAAAGGCATTTCGTGGGGCGCGCCACGTGCTACTAAAGCTGACGGCGACAGCGAAGGTACAGAGATGCGCACGAAGTGGAGCCCATTTAAACCAGCTCTAAAATTAAAAAAAACAGTAACATTATTTTAAATGACGTAAATTTCGCACAATAATTCACTAGGTGCAACTCTCTAACTAGTGAATAAAAGCAATATTCCCATTTTGAATTAAGAAAATAAAATTTTAATATTTAATATTCAAAAGTGCGTGTTTTACGGTATACGCTATATCTATAGTTTTAAGTAAATTAAAATAAATCTGTGACTTGGTGCTAAAAGGGCCAAAGTACGTTTTTATTAAACAGTACAGTACTGTACAGTAGCACATATTTTATTTTATTAAAAAGTATGGAAGTACACATTACATTGGCCTTTTTTACATAGTATCTTTTGAAAGACTATCAATAAACGTACGGCCTTTTAGCACAAATAAATTTCATATTTTTCAATAATATAGCTTTAATATCTCATTTCTTAAAAAATGTACTTTGGCCCTTTTAGCACCAGGTAGCAGAAATAATTGCAAACATTATTAGTAACTAATATTAAATATCTTATTACCTATATATAATACTTGTATTATATTACTATAGTAAAATGTACTATTTGAAATTTAATAAAGGCGTTAGAAATAGTAACGTGTTTCAAATAATTGTGTTTACATCCAGTAATATATAAGTCAATGGTTTATATAAAATAGCAACAATATTCATGTAACGATGACAACACAGTCAAATTGTTTCAAAACAGCATTTAAAATTGTAACGAGTATAAAATTGTAAAACATAGTAAAAATGTGCTAGCAAATTTTATGTGAAGATAAAAAGAGTACAATTAACGAACGTATCAATATTTACAAGCTTACCTTTAATTTATAAGAGCTGATAAACATCTCGATTAAAAACAGGCACGACACAGAAACTAAATATACCGACGTTCACATAAATCCTTTAACCATCGGTAAAAGAGCTGCATCGTCGAAGAACTGAAGATTCTGCAACGTCCTAGATAAATTTGAGATAAAAGTGATATCTAGTGTTGACAAATCGATCTTTGAATTGAGATATCTACACAATTTTCAAGTGGTTTCCGTGCAGGTTGTTTGCTCACACCTTATCTAAAAGTGGAATAGGGTTATACTCATTACAAAACATTGCAATAGCTCGGTTGTTTTTTACTTTTTTTTCATGTATTCATTTATATTATAAAAATTATAATAATGTACTTAACTATATAATTAAAATTATAATATTTACGATTAAAACTAATTATATACAATATAAAAGAAGAAACTATTATATAGAAAATCTAAAACTAAAAATTTTAATAGTCAAAAAGATCTGCTCCCCGTAGGTATAGTGCCCAGAACACTTCGTTTCCTCCTGAAATACTTAGCCTTTGAACGAGGAAAGAACCAGCCCTCTTATCACCAGCAGCGACGACCAGTCGTGGATACAGTTCCTTTAGAAATATCACTGCACGTGGGCCCCACGAACCGATAGTCTCTTTATAGTTTTTTTTATTTTTTTTTTGCGCCCGAAGCAAATAAAGGGCTACCCTATACGTAGGGAGGCGGAAAATGCATTACGCATACCACGATAACCGGTCTATCGTGGTTATGAGGGACTCACATCCCACCGGGGACCTAAGTGATACCCTCTAAAAACCGCCTTTAGGGACAGGCAACTGGCTGATTAAGCTTTATTGTGCCTTATCGTGAGCGACCCTCTTTTGGGAAAAGAGGGCGCAGGCGACTACGAGCCGCTGAGGGAGTGCCTACGAAGGCAAATTAATTATGAGTGAGTAATAGTTTAATTTAATTAGAGTTAGCCCGAGCCGCCAGGAGGCAGTTCAGGTCGTTTGTTAGTTTATTAGGCGGGTCCGAGAGAGAGTTTCTCGGCCTGCGGACTCGATAGCGAGAGGGGGGTGGGGCTGCATAAGTAGTTGCCTCACGAATTAAATGGTTTGAGTGCGACTCTGAGGCTTTGAAGAAGTTCTCAGAGAGTTTTTGGAGAAATTGTTGAATTGTGGGGAGCTCTAGGTCCCGGTGAAGGTCAGCATTACGGACGTACCAAGGTGCGTTCGCACTCGACGACAGAAAAGGTTTTGAACTATTTGGAGTTCATTAATAACTTTAGGGTTGGCGTGGGCAAAAACGGGGCCCGCGTAGGACATGACTGGTCGTATACAGACCTTATAAGGGGTACGCTTGTTTCTAAGGGACATTTTACTGTGTCGGCCCAACATACTGTTGAGCCTACTCAGATAAAACCGTGCGTGACGGGTTACTCTTTTGACGTGGGGCCTGAAAGTGAGCCCTGTGTCTAGAGTGACACCTAAATATTTGGCGGTCGTATGCCAGGGGACAGGGGTCCCTAGCATACGTATTGGTGGAGCGTTTTTGAGACGGCGTCGTTTATAATCGAAGTGAACGGCGGAGCTCTTCTCCGGGTTCACATCGATGCGCCATTTTTTGAACCAAGCTCCTAGGTCATCAACTGACTTTTGAATCTTGTTCCGTATGAAGGGTAGTGAGATACTTTGCAGTAAATAGCAGTGTCGTCTGCGAAGAGGGAGAGCTGAACACCTTTCGACGTGATGGGAATGTCGTTGGTGAACAGGATGTACAGCAGAGGAGCAAGTACTGAGCCCTGAGGGACACCAGCTTTTATAGTTCGCTGTGAGGATAGCGTGCCTTCGTGTCTAAAACGAAAGGTACGATACTTTAAGTAAGAGGCCACGAGACGTACTAGACGATCGGGGAGACCTATTTTGTAGAGTTTGTAGATAAGGCCTGTATGCCAGACTCTATCGAAAGCTTTAGCTATGTCGAAAAAGACCGCGATGGTCTTATGACGACGAGGATAAAAACCGCTGAGGATATATTCCACAATACGGTGGACTTGTTGGGGACATGAGTGTTGCGCTCGGAAACCGAATTGATGGGGAATGATAAGAGGGTCACCGTCTGTGGGAAACAGATAGCGCCTCATACGTATTTGGATGACTCTTTCGAAGAGCTTGCCCATTGCCTTGAGGAGGCTAATGGGGCAATGACTGGAGGGGAGATTGAGAGGCTTGCCTGGCTTGGGAATTCCAATCAAAGTGTTTTAGGGCTCGGTTAGAGATGCCATCCGCGCCCGGGGCCTTTTTAGGCTTAAGTCCTTTGATGAGGGATGAAATCTCATCATTGGACACAGAGATAGGTTCGGAGACCGTAGAGGGTGAGTTCCGGCGGCGGACCTCATCCTCCACTGCCTGGACGTGTGAGGGATCGACGGGTTGAGAGCTAGGAGAGCATTGTGCGGCAATGCTATCTGCAAAGCACTCAGCCTTTTCCTCGTCCTCGAAGGCAACCGTGCCGTCGGGACGGGACAGAGGGGGGAGTGTGGGTGATAGCGTCTATGCGGAGGGCTCTGGCCATCTGATAGTAAGCTGTATGAGATGGAGAGATATTCTCCATGAGTTTACTCTTTTCGAGGTCTCGAAATTCAGAAAGGCGGAAACGGAGTTCTCGTTGAAGACGATTGGCCGCGCGCCTATATTCGGGGGTGGGATATTTTGCTGCTCTCCGGAAAGCAGCTTTTTTGGCTTTTAATAGGTTGCTAATATGTAGGGGAAGCCCACTATTGTTAGCAACCGGGACGACCCTTTCGTTCTCCTTAAGGGAGGATTTGATAAGGGTGGAGAGTGAATCGACGCGGTGTCGATTTTTTCGGGACTGTCTAAGTCCGACGATAGGGAGATGGTAGAGTCCTGTGAGTCCAGAGCTTTAAGCTAGGGACTCCTTGAATCCCTTCCAATTAGTGAAGGTTTTCGTGTGTGTTGGTGGAGGTGGCTGATGGCCAAGAATGAGGGAGACTATTATTTCTGAGAGAAACTCTAAATCTATATGTTATCGGGAAAGTGAGTAACACCGAGGGGACTATGGATGGTAATATCAAGAGACTTCGTGATGTCAAGCAGTATCTTGCCACTAGGGGACGTAGTACGGCATGTACATTCAGTATGCTGTGAGTTAAAATATCCAAACATAATGACTGAATTGCCTAAAGATAAAATGGCCTCAAAATCTTTTTTGAGGGGATGGGTTCCATGAAGGGATGTAACAGGAGGCTATGAGGATGGACTGATGTCCAGTCATAGCTAGCCTGCATACCGTGGCTTCCATGTTGATAAGCTGCGGAGTAGAAATGGGCGAGCAGTGAAGTGTCTTCTTGTATTAGATGGCCGTTCCGCCGCCTCGGCGGTCGGGTCTGTTGTTACGAAGAAGAGAGAATTTTTTAATAGAAAGGCCTTTAGTGTCCTTAGTTTTGAGATTAGTTTCCTGTAGGAGGAGGAAATCGGCTTCACGATTCCGAAGAAAGAGCTTAAGCTCTGCGAGGTTATTTCGCAAGCCGCGAATATTAAAAGATACAAGCGATAAACCCTTAGGTTTGATACGACCGTGAGATTTTGGTAGAGCAAACTGCTCTGTCATTGAAGTTAAGTTAATTAAGTTAACTTAACTTACAACGCTAACAGAAGATTATGATGCTCTGTAAGAGCGAGGAGACGTTCTTGGGGAGACTTCGCAGCGCGCAGTTTGCGTGCTACTACAGTGATTTCCCTGATGTCAATATTCCTAATAGCGCAATACAGTGTATTGTAGTCATCAGCTGTGGGCTCTGATTCATGGGTAGGAGGTTGTCCGCGGTGAGTCTGCCTTTTTGGGGCCCCAGGGAAGGACTGGAGGCTGCATAGGCTTGGAGAAGCCCGGAGGGGGCCGAATTATGCCCTGAGGGGGGCCTAGGGGGACCCTGAGAGGGCCGAGAGAAGCCCTGGATGGGCTGAGAAAGGCCCTGACGGGGCCGTTGGTAGAGGGCCGGGAATGAGCGGTCATTGACCGGCGGTGGAGCTTGCCTACTGGGGCGAGGTTGAGGTGCGCGGGGGCAGCCCCTGTAGTTAGCCGGGTGGCCTGTCTGTTTGCACAGGACACATGCGGGCGGGGATTCGGCGTCTTTGGGCCGGGGGGCACTCTTTAGTGTTGTGGGGTTCGAGGCACTTAACGCACCTGGGTAGGGCGGAGCAGTTGGCCGCCGCATGACCATATAGTTGGCAGCGGGGGCACTGCGCCGGGAATCCGGGCCTATGTGGGGGCTCAACCTTCACTCTCGACAGGCCACACACTGTGCGTACCTGCCGGAAGATGGCTTTTGCCTCCGGCACGTTGGTTAGTATGACAAGGGCGAGGTTGAACCTCTTGCCCGTTCTACTGTGCATTTTATGCACGGCTTCTACGGGGGAAACCTTGGGACTTAAGGTCCTCAAGGATTTCCTCGTTGGAAAATTCGAAAGGGACGCCTCAGATGACGGCCCTGACTTTACGCTCTTCCGGGAGAGCGTAAGTGTGATAAGAGACTCGTTCGGCTGTGAATAGCCTGGTGAGTTGGCGGAAATCCTCGATCGAGTTGGGGATGATTTTAATAGCCTCCCCGAGGTTGATGGCATGGTCGTACTTGATGCCGGCGTCGTAACAGGTTTTAGATAACTTGGTGAATTGAGCCTTGTCTCTTAGGAAGACAGGGGGGCGGGACTTGCTTCTTAGCAAGGACTGGAGCACATCGAAAGGATGGTTTTGTCGGAGTTGGGATGTCTAGTGACATAAGTGGGACGGCGGCAGCGTCGGGGGCTGCGGAGGTTGTAGGAGCGGCAAGGGCCGCTGAGATAGGGGGGGTGCGTTTTAACGCGGCGCGCTTACCGTTGCGCTTGGAATTAACAGTCATAGGACTCCGATGAACCGGTGCCTGAAGTGGTGGCGGGGCTCTTCCGGGAGGCCGGCGCCGAGGACTCGGAGCATGCGTACTCCATCTCTAGGGGGGCAAACGACTCAAGGGGGGGAAAAGAGTTCCTCGTTTCGAGGTATGGCGCGATTACTGGCGGCGGATGGTGTGCCTGAGGGGCAGAGGGGGAGCCTGGCCGGCGATGGTGGCAATGGCGGCGCGGACCGTCTCATTGTTATCTAAACCATATTGGTTTATGAGGGCGGCGAGGGACTCAGTTAAGCTGTATGTGGCCATTTTGGGGCAGAAGAGCTAAGCTCGGTAACGGTTGGGACGGGTCCCTGTTCTCAGTAGAACAGGGACTTGAACGCGAGAAGTACTACGAGACAATACACGTAAATAAAAAAAAAAAAAAAGCGAGGTCAGTCAAACCTCCCTGCCCGAAGACAGGGGGGCAAGAACGGTTAGCGTAAAAGTGACTCACCAGCCTCGACGCTGCTCAGCGTGAGCAGGACAGCGGAGGCGCGGGAGCAGGATAGCACTACCGTACTGGTACGAGAGCGCGGACCAACTGGAGGCGACCGTCCGAGAACGATGCCACCGACGGAGTGAGAAATGCGTCGGCGCTGTACAGCGCGAGCAGGACAGCGGAGGCGCGAGAGCGGGAGAGCACTACCGTACGAGGACGAAAGCGCGGACCACCTGGATGCGACCGCTCGGAAGCGATGCCACAGGCGAGTCTCTTTAGCAAATGGCACAAATATGTAGTCATTTCTCAAAGACTCATATTTGCACCATTTACTAAATTCGGCTGCTTCTGATGCCGCCCCGGTTCTAAAAGAGATACTTTTACTTTTTAGTTAATGTAACATTTAAATGTCACATGTTGACTTGATAGCAATTCGTTCGATGACACCGATAAAAGAAATAATTAAGCAATAACACTTAAAGATAACAGTATAAATAATTAATTAACATCGCGAATGCAAATGTGTACCACCCAAAGCATGTTGATAAGCAACTCGTTTACACAGTAAAGATATAAAAGTGACTATAAAGCCTACGCTGAAGGACGAGGCCTTGTTTTACCAACCAAGGATAAACAGAGAAGCAGGAACTGTATATAATTCTCAAATTTTCTACACATGCTGGTTTTGTTGAGATATCTTTCTTCACTCACATAGGGGTGCCGCCGGAGATCAAACTTAGCTGTTCAAATCCTACATAGTAGATACGAATATCAATATTACAATTAGTGTAGCCAACAAAATTCAAGGCGAACGACTGGCGGCGAATTATTGTACGAGCTACTGCTCTCTACACGATCCTCCGATTTCTCGTCGTCAGTCATTAACAGTCCACTTTTAGGCATAAGCTCAATCCTTTCATTCATTCCTTTATATACCAGATGAACTTTTATACCGTCTGGAAAAAATAGGATTTAACTCGTGAACGAAGTAGAAGCCTATGGCACTGATATTTTACAAAAAATAAAAACATAAATTTTTAATATAAATAAATAAATGAATCTATCGAAATTCAAATCATATACACCCTACTTTACGAACGGTAATAAAACAATAAATTTAGTAAGTACCTAAACATCTTTGACACTTCGCAGGATTACAGGCAAAGAGCAAAGTAATTGTTAAAAAAATGTTTTCAAACGTTTAATTCTAAAGTTTTGTCTTTATTTTTTGTAAATTATCAGTGCCATAGGCTTCTACTGCGTTCACATGTTACACGCTATTTTTTTTCCAGTCGGTAAAAAAGGTCGTCCAGTATACACATGGGATTTTGCAATACATAGTTGACACGCTTGGCAAGCAGTTGACGAGCGGCAGACGCTTGTAACCGCAGTTTGATTATTACTCCTGTTTCAGTTCTCTGCCGCATCTTACGACAACCACGGGCCGATTTGGGGCACTGTTTATTCCTACACCGCCAATGAACAATTAAGTCCAATACATCACAACGCTTAGCAGCCGAATTGGCAATTGCATTACGAGATATCTCGTACCCTTGACAACTTTAGAGAATATAGAAGGAGTTATCTCTAAGCGACTTCCTGAATTATTAAGAGCTCCATTTCAAGATGTAATATTAATACGACGCTTGCAAGGTAACAATATAGTGTTTGAAGTAGACCAACAAAATTTCATTTTACCGAATACAAAAAATACATTCAAGTTTTTTTTAAATCGTCTTCATTAATATATTTATAAGGCCTAGCTTAGGGAAATTCGAAATAAAACTGAGAAATATGCAACTTGGTCTACAGATTTTAATAAAAATTATTGGCTTAGTACAGTTTCTAAAAAAAACTATCATTTCTAAAAACCTTGCTAGTAAGCCTTATTTTACTATAATAGGTTAATAGGCCTACTGCTTTATTGAACTCAAAAAATCAAATATTGATGTTCAGTAATCATGTGAATGCAGTAATTAAGACTTAAAGTTCTAAAAAATATACATTTCCTCGCCGAACAGCACTGAAGTCATTAGTATAATGATGGAAAAACTGACAAACGCACTCCTCGTGATTATCATTAGTGCGTCAGTTGTGTCTCGAGTTGAGATGAGTGTTAGGTTGAGTTGAGAGTTGAATTGATGGTTGGGTTAAGTGTCCTCCCAACTGAATTTTTTTCACAGCGGCCAGTCTCTACGGAGACTTGCTTATCTGCAGGATACAGAATTATAGTGTCCAAACGTATGAGCAAGCACAGGTGCACTCTATATTCCCTCACAATCATCAAATCGCAATTCTTCACGGTCGGAGAGAGTTTAGGCGCAGGACCAATAATTTACACCATGCAACAGGTTCTAATGTCAAAGCATTAATTCTTCGATACACTTTGTATTTACACTATTAAGACAATCGGTTACTAACCAGGTCGTTTTCTAACTATGACATTAGTTTAGTAATAAAAGCGTATGATTTATTGGCATTTATAACATTTTAAAAGTAATATAAAATACATTATAAGGCAAAAAAAACTACACACAAAGAGGGAGTATAATAAGGCCTATGCCAAAATGTAATAGGCCTTAATAACCAAGTATTAAAGAAAACCCAAATTAAAAAAATTTGATGACGATACGTTATTGAAATCTTCAATATCAACCAATCAATAAAATAATATCACTATCAATAAAAGATTACGATTTTAGATAGTAGTGTAGTATTACAAAACATGTCTAATATTTATTTGGACTGATTTTTATAATTGGTGCAGTGCGGTTATATCTTATCATAAATGATACAACTCTGGTGGCAAGCAGGACGCGGGTTAGTGCGTCTCTGCAAACTTGTAGAGACATGATCGTACAATAGGAGTCTGTTAATATCTCCTTGAGCGGGAGCGGTTATTATAAATACTATTTTTGTTATTTAGGCCCTATTAGCCGTAGGTACTTATTTAGATTTATGTTTAATTTCTTTTCTAAATTGGTACATATATGACTAATTCCCACTCCGTTGCTTGTAAGCCCGCCCTTTGTATTATTTTATAAGGAATGCAATAAGGTCACCCGGGGCTATTGTAGCCAGAGGGCAATATTGAGTAAGTATTGTAATATTTAGGTCGTAGGTTTTGCGACTTTAAATTACTATTTAAACTGTAAATTAATTTCACAGTAAAGTCAAACATATGTTTCAATTCTGTTTATATAAAATTTCCTAAAAGCTATGTACGTTTTAAATAAATTTTTTTTATGTAAGGTAACACAAAACAATGCCGCTGTCTTGTTTTTTAAGTTTTGACACATTTTTAACTTTTATAATCTAATTAATATAAAATATAACTAATATTTCAGAAAGAAACATTAATCTCTAACAAAATTAATCCCCCGCCATGATATCTGTCAAATATTACATCTTATCTCAAAGTGGCGCCGCCCTGGTGGTAGAGAAAATCGTGGATTAAATAAAAAAATACAATTATTACCCTCAATTAATATAAAATTACAAAGAAGCTAATTTTGTGAATAATTTTATAAGGGGCCATCCATAAATTACGTCACACAAATTTAATGGTTCTTTTGTAAAACCCCTCCCCTCTGGTGTGAGGGCACATATTATATTTCAGAACGAATTTAAAAAAAAGTATTTTTTCAATTATTAAGCTATTGCATAGTTACTATCGCGGGCCTTGAGCGCGGGGACCGAATCCAGAAATTCCGTAACGAAAAAAAAACCTCACGCTCCCCACTCGACGGGCACGGAGGTGTGGCGTTAAAAGCCGTGCATCGTTTAACGTCGTTTCAGTTCGGCAGACTTCGGCACTCGGCAGACTTCGGCACGGTGTTTGTGTGCGTGCGAAGGTCTACACTAGCTGCTAACTCAATGATAAAAATTCCTGAATAACCTACATGTATTGTAAGATATTAAAAATATTTTAAACAATATTAACTTCTCATTTATTCAATAAGAGAAAGAAAATTGTTTTCTTATCGGTCATCACGCTCAAAAAGTGTAACTTGATTTAATATCAAAGACTTAACTGCATAAATAAAATAAATAAATAATTATAATTACATAAGTTGATAAAAAATGCTATGCAATAGCTTTACCGCGGCAGTCACCGAGTGCCACACGTATTTTTTTTATTTAAAATAAAAATAATCTTTAATAAAATATTTTAGATATGCACTAAACAAAAGACCAATTAAAGAACGATAAACGATTAATAATATGAATAAAAGATACAAAATTTAATCATCTTGTATCCACGGACTTTTGGACTCGCGGACGACTTAAACCTACATAAGCCTTATATATATAGATCGAGTTAGTAATATTATTAATATTATTATTATATTAGTAATATAAGTCTTTGATTTACACATAAATTTTGCGTTTTAGTATTTTAGATTTTAACATGTAACGTCACATAGTTATAACCCCCGACCCCTGTCTCTAGTCACATAACGTCACATTTTATTGGTGCTTCCCCCAGCCCTTAACGTGTGATGTAATGTATAGATGGCCCCTAATGTGGAAGTTAATTTGTTCGAAAAATATAAAGTATAATGTCTTTTGCTTTACCATTACTCATAGTTACATTTTATATTAACTATATTAAAAATAAATAAACCAAACCACAGATATTCATAAAAGTAGAAATGTATATAAAAACGTTAAAAATGTGCAACAATTAGATAACAAACCAGTGAGGCGCAGTTGTGTGAATTAAGATAATACTCTAGAAACTAATAAACTTTTATTTAAAACTAACTTCGTAATTAAATGACACTATGTAACAAAAGACTTTACCTCAGTGTCAACTAGCGACATCTGATGAGCTGAAGCCCTCATTGACATCAGCATAAGAATGATAATGTTTATAATTGCTCTCCTCTCTCTTTCTCCCTCCCTCTCGCTCTCTCTCTCTCTCTCTCTCTCTCTCTCTCTCTCTCTCACACACTATTTCTTTAGGAAATGTTACTATAGAAAGATTTACTTGATAATACATACTGCGCCCTCCTTTCTGCCAAGGAGGGTCGCGTTCGTATACGGCTTAGAGATCTCTAGTTAGATCGTTAAGCCAGTTCCTAAAAGGTTGGGTTTAGTGGATAAAAGTCGCCACATAACCATGCAGCCGGCTGCGTGGTATGCTATGAGCATTCCCAGCCTCCCTCCCCCGCTTTCCGGAGGGTTACCCATATTTGCTTCGGGCGCAAAAAAAAATAATTCATACTTAACTAACTATAGTTACGGTTAACTAAGCGATAACCGATAATCGATGATTATATGGTCGTATTCGTATATGAATAATCACAATAAAAATAATAAACAGCGTTTACTTTCTCATAAGCTTTATTGAATATTTGCCGTAGTCAGTAATCTAACATACAGACGTTTGAAAATGCATTAAATAATAACATTGCCAGTACAGTAAACGGAAACTTTACAGTAAAATTGTTATTCAAAAATGTATATTCGCAGATAACTTTACAGTAAATCTGCGAGTCTGTGAAAAGTACTCATGAGGCGTTTATGAGATGGAGACCATCAATTAATTTAATTTATTACTCAATTAAATAATTTCCAATTCAAATAAAGGTCGTACCACAGCCAACTATTTTATCTTTCAAATCGTTAAACATTGTTTTGCCCTGCCACCGTTAAGTAAAGCCAGATTTCCAAATAGCCAAACAGAATTGTCACCCTAAAACGCCACTGAGTGAAAACACAAACGCAAACGATTAAATAAAATTAGTAAATGATTTCCAAAGAGCAACTATAAATAAATCAACTGTATCCATATACCGCAAAAATTCAAATTAATTTTTTTCATACGTAAGTATGTATGTAGTTTTATGTATAGAGCCGCATATTCGCTGTTCGCGCTGATAAATAAATATAAATTTAAAAGATTGTTTTCCTTACGTGCTTTCTAACGAGCTAATGCAGGTGAAATTTGCGGTACATAGCACATACTAAATTCCATTATGCAATGCTTCCTTGGTGACGGATTTTAAATTTCGATTACCATTAACAATGTTGGTGTAATATTAGTAAGTCAAGAGATGCTGTGCACGCAGCAGCTACATATATTATGATTTTAGCAAGAATGGGTCGGCTCGACCGGGGTAAATTATATTTCAGAAGTGGTTTTATATTTTGGGGAGAAAAATAAATTAAAAAAATATTTTGTTATCATCAGTAATAACTGCACATACATACATAAACATTCAAGCCTGTTACCCAGAGGAGTAGGCAGACACTATCGACTTCCATTTGGCACGATCCTGACACACCCCCTCCCCCTACCACGCATACATGCTCATCGATTAAAGGTAATAACCATTTTTAATATACGCCAAGGATAAACTTTCGCCTAGGTTGTCCCTTTCCGACTCTGCCGTTCACTTCTGCAATATAAATTTGCATCGTCACTCTATCCTCATTCATTTTTTCCACATGACCAAACCACCGAAGCATTGCTTTCTTAATCTTGGTCACAACAACATCTTGCAAACCACGCTCTTCTCTTATCACACATTTTCTCACCCTATCACTCAGATTTAGCCCTAACATACTCCTTAACGACTGCATTTCTATTTCCGCGTTATTCTACTATAATGCTTCTTCTGCCACACCCAATTTTCAATACCATACGTTAAAGTAGGGACCAACACAGCATTGTTAACTGCCATACGTGATAACTGTATATTAATACAGTTATCACGTATACAATCACATATAATCGTATCACAAATAACCGTGAAACTGCTAGTTTTATGTAAAATTTCTACTGTGGGTAAATACTTTCAGGAGAATTCGGTAAAAAATATCTTAGGTAATAAGTTATAACGCAACGTGTAAAATTCCGTCACCAAAGAAAAAAATTGCAAATATCAAAATTACAAAATTATTGTATTAAACCTGGCAATATGAGCTCTTTGTATATCGGAAACTATTGTTCTACAAGCTGATATAAGCTGATAATACATTTAGGCAACAACATTGATAATATTAATTCATATTACACTTATATATTGGACGACTAGACATATATATGCATAGTAACCATAGGTTTACTATATATCCCACACATAGATAAATGATTAAGAATATATAGGAAGTACGTAGATCCATAAGCGGGAATGCGTGTAACTTATGATCTATATAATAAAGAGGAGGTCGGCAGGCAGGAGTCAAATATCAAACAAATGTAAAAAGTTCGTAACTCACGCATCTTCTCGGTTGTATTAAAAATAAATTATTAAGTTGTTGAATTAAATATATGTATGAGCATGAACGTGTGTGTTTTATAATATTTTCAATAATATAATGAATGAATTCCAAATGAATTAAAATGGCAAACGGAAAAAATCAAATCAGGTAAGGTATAGAATTTGGTAAGACTTTAAGGAAAATCGTAACTCGTAGGTAATGTAATTGTTTTGGTATTAAGCTCGAGGACGTTAGTGACAGTAGACATATTTTATCTAAACACAACATACTATATTATTTTATCAGACACAGAGTTAATTACGGTACATTTAGATATTTAAAGTTGCACAATAGATATGCTGAGAACTACAACTAGATTTTATATGGATTATGTATTTCATAGAACTCAATAGCCCGATGAAGTGCTCAATCTCCTGAGAAACCTTCAATGCAATCTGACCACACAAACAATAGCCTGTCACTTTCATCCCAATAATTGAACTTTTGAATAAATATTCACATCCAACGCATGATTTTTGTCATTCTATCGTCAGTCATAATTTGTTAAAGTTCTCACTCTATCACGATATCATTATAACTTTAATTTTGTTTCGACAACCTTAATTTTAAAACCGCGATAATTCACCACATTATTATTTCGAATAGTTTTTTTTTTAAATTATTTATACCCAAGTTCCCTACCAAAATTCAAATTAATTGCAATGGAAGATAATTAGCAAATATTCATATTGGATTATTCCCGTATAGAATATTGTTAAGCCTGTGTAAGTATTCATGTGCAATTATTTAAAAGTTAGATGAAATCTCGTAAGAATACAATGAGTGCAGTGGACGCATATGTGAATAGCGCAATGAATAGCGCTGATTTATATGACACTTGTTTAAAATTTTAATAATATTTCATCATGATCCAGAAATATGCTAGGAATAGTCTCAATATAGGCTAGACTACTTATGACTACAATAGAAGGTGCCAGTTCGTACTAAATTCATCAGACGATTCTAAACATCGGAAGAGTAGTGTTTTTTGTCAATTTTAATACAGCATTAATAAGATAAATATATATATATATAAGATATTTCTAGTAATTAGTTAGTAGTTAGTAAGCAATTAACAGAGGTAATAAATAAAATGAAATGTTATTAATAAGAATTTTTAGTAATAGAAGTAGGAGGACGTATAGAAATGCAGTCCGTTCGCCTTAATTTATTTAAAGGTCTAGTTTAAAATCAGCAATTTTAAACAGCAAGGTCTAAATAAACAGAACTACGAGTATATAAGCACAACTGTAGTGTGGACGTAATCGATATTGATATTATTACTTTATAGATTTTTTTCCAAATTCCATGATGTCTCATTTAGCTATATAAATTATACAATGTATAACCAATAACTTATAAACAACGAATTTCCGTTGAGTTAATCAAAAATTTAATTGATTTTTCACCAAACTCTGCTTAGTCATGTTATATTTTATTGATGTTCTGCATACACAAATATTTATACAAAAATATTGTTTAGTTACAATAGGAAACAATCGATAGGATATTTCTTTTATAAGTTATTAGCATAATACTCCTATTTAACTTTTAAGATGCATGATACGATTCAATAGTAAATTAACTCCAAAACTTACCATAGATACAATAATAATGAGAAAATTATTTTAAATTCTATATTAATATACCCATCGCTTAATTAGCGCTAATTTTGAATCGTGTGTCCAAATATAATGTAACATTTAATTTATTCATTTTAATTAATTCGGAGAATGTTATAACTAAATGATTTGATGTCCCGTTGTTCTGATATGGACACATTACTTTTAAAGTCCATGAAAATAAGTATAGTTTTAAAAATATCATTAACCAACTTTAATTTTTTATTCAATAATTTAATAAATATTTGGGCATGGATTCGAGTTTAATTCGTTTTTTATTTAAAATGCTTGTGCGTGTCTGCATACACCACAACCCAATGCGAACTCTTCGCCGGTAGGGGGATGTTGTACGTGGAGCGGACACTCTTCCGACGAACCAGGAAGCTGTTCGCCTTTTGGGCCTAAAAGAAATAACGTATATTGATACAAATTATGTGATTATGTACTACAAATTATGTTAAAAAATATTTGTTTTAATTTGAATTATGAAACTTTTAAGAATTATGAAGCTGGTAAGTCGTGTACTTACCAGCAGGACACTGGGGCAAAAGGTGTCTGGGAATGTTGGTAACGCGCTGAAAGTCATCATGGCACGCGTTGCAGAAGTGCGAAGTACCGAAGCAGAAGAACACTGCCACCTGAAATACAATTGTATGCATCGAAATTATGTTTTACACTTTCATGCATCTTCTTTAACTTGAACACTATGAAGTAAAAGATCTTAGCGTTTACCTACTCCATTAACCACCAAGCATTTAACATTTACTTTCAAAAATGATACTTTACATAACTTTAAGGTTCGTATTTTTTACAAGGAATGCTTATGTTTTTGTTTGGCCGTATGCATCTTAACTTCCTAAAGATTTTGAACAAATTAAATCAAAATTTTAATCACTTTTAAGATACTAAAAATTATGTGTTTTATGTTACTTTATGTGCTTACCTTAAAGTAAAAGGAAAGTATTTTTAGCCAACCTCACATATTTATGGGACCTTGGCAATAAAGATTAGTTATAGAAATTACTTTTTTAAATGGATCTAATTTAAAAATAAAATTTAAGGTAATATTACGAACGTTCTCTTACAAACAATAAAGGTGCATAATTACCGGTGCACCTATAGGTGCACCTCTTACGATACCCATGTACAAAATGGGGTATTGATGATATATACCCTAACGCCTCCACCACATCAAATTTATAATCTTAATATATATCCAGTAAAAAGGGTCTCTGGTTCTCTACGCTCACTATACAAAACACAGCATTGAGTTGCTATTTTACTCAGTTATTCTGAGAGCCGACCCATTCGTGCGTATAAAACTACGTGATGGACATGCTACGTTACTGACCGAGCAACAGTAGCGGCACTTGTACTCGAGGAAGTCGGAGCCGTGTTTGGGGCAGACTCGCGCGCCGGTCACGTCACTGCAGGCGCCGCACACCAGTTCGCCCGGATCCCAACGCCCGCTCGCCTCTGCTTCGCAGCGCGCCAGCCCGCCAAAGTACGCCTACGAGCAACGGTGCTTGTTGTTACGTCTATACCAGACAAAGGACGCAGACCATACAGCCTAGTATGATTTGCAATTACTATACAATATTATATGTTTTATTTCAGGCATTAAATACTAAAAAAATTAAGAAAATTGGCCTATAGCAATATGCAACTTAACTTAAAATACATAAACGTTACACTATTGAATGTTGTTCACAGAAATCTTCACAATATGTTGATGCGTTACACTGCGAAGATCTTGGGAAATTTTGACGACAGCTTATCCCAGCAGACAGTTAATAACAATAATATGTAAAGACTCAAGCGAATAAAAGTTCTAAAATTTATAGCATCATCGAAGCACTTGTTACACCGTTTCCACAAATAGTTAACATGCGAAGACATTTAATACACAAAATCAACACGATGTCAAGCTTATTCGCAAGAATAGCTGTGTCAATTGATAATCGATCCCGGTATATTCGAGCGCAGTTATTTTCGAGCACAGCAAACATCAACATCAAACAATTGAGAAATTGTGTTTTAAATATAAGTTTACGAGTTTCTCAACTCCGGTGATAACCTACGTAGGCGGACCCTTAGGTTGAAAGATAGTCCTAGTATCTATCTACACATATAATCCGTAATATCGAAATGCCTTTTATCGAGTTCAAGGGGATATCAACGACATTACTTTAAATTATAGTCATTGGAATGACTGAACTAATTTTGGTCAAACTTCACGAATAGAGTGTAATGCCGCAGAGTGGAGTCTAGTAGTTGTATTTAATTCGAATAACTTAATATTTATTGATGATTTTAAAAGAAACGATGATGGCACATTAATATAAGAACCAAACATATTGTTATCAGTATTAACACGGCGTACCTTGCCGCACTTGTGGCACACGTAGTACGCATATCTCTCCATCGCGTACGCAGCCGGGTCGTCGACGGAGCGGCCCTGCGTGTCGCCGAGCCCTTCGTACTGCAGGCGCATCAGTGCCTTGCGACGCACCTCCTCGCGTAGGAGACGCAGCGGCGCCAGCAACTCCTCCAGCGTCCAGTGGTTCATGTCCTCCTGGATTAAACATAAAATACATTAAATGAAATTCCTTACGTCGAATATCAAAAATCAATTTGTGATTTTTTTGCTAGATAAAAATTTCCTACCTTACAAATGGGACACTGCGAGAAGGAAAAGGTAATCCTCGGTCCAATCCACTTGCTGGCGAGTACTTTCTTGCAACAGTTCAAGTGGAATACATGGCCGCATGTAAGCTGGAATTGATACCAGTAATATGAATGTCAACATTATGTTTTTGATTATATTATTTTTATGTATCATACTTTTATTAATATACATATATAAAAAAAAAAAAAAAAAAAAAAAAAATATATATATATATATATATTATCGTCACCCCTCACAAACAAAGTATGTCATCAGCCACCTGCATCTATCGACTTCCTGCACGTCTTACCAGGTGGTCACTCCATCTAGTGGGTTAATGTTGTTGTTTGTTGTGGGGTGGAATATATTTTATTAATCGTAATGACAATGACCAAACCAACCGACTAACTTTCAAAAGACGACGTAAAATCGAGTCTCGACGGGACTCGTACGAGAAGTTACTTAATTATTTTTGGCTATGACACCAAAGATAATTACGAAGAATACCCAAGATAACCCAGAAATAATCCGTATGATAATTTCCGTTTACCATAAACTATACTTACAGAGAATAAATTAAAGGAATGAATAATAAATACATATAAATAAAAATCACATGTGTACATAATTGAATCTAAACCTGTAATAAGTAAAAAGTAGTCAATGACTTTCTCATATTGTCTTACTCAACAAGTAGCGAGTGAGTCTTATACCTGTATGGCCGGCGCAGCCTGCAGTGGGTCAGTGAAGCAGATCATACACATATCGTCAGCATCTTGGCGCAATGGAATGGTGCCCTCTCCGCTGGCACAACCCACGAGGCAGGGCAGACAAGTGGACTCGCCTCGAACTCCACCGCACACGTGCCCGCACGGAAGTACGTGCGTGCACGCATCGCGACTGTGCTCCTGTGAGAAGAAAAAGTAGAATTAACGTTTTTTTTATACAACGGAATGAGAAACCAACTTACAATCTATCTGAGTCGTAGTCGTATATGGCTACTTCAGCTAATGAATTGGTTTTTTATAGATTATGGGTGACAAAAGACCACACAGTCCCTCAGGACTAAGATGGAATGCCTCGCTTCGAGTGAAAATAGTCTCCGCTTATCTGCAGTCACCATACAAATTAACATTGGGCTAACCACATCATTCCGTGTAGTGGCGGTTGAGAATATCCACTACCCCATATCTTCCTGTGGGTGTCGTAAGAGGCGACAGAGGGAGACAGGCAGGAGATGGGCAGCAGCATCTTCCTAATAACAACAATAACATAATAAAAAACTGCGGTTGCCAACCCGCTCGCCAAGCGTGGCAACTATGGCAAATATCCCCCCATGAGCAACGACGCAAATAAACGGCCCCCAGTCCCCGGCGGCCCCGCTATTCCTGGCTACAGTGGCGACCATGGTAACGGCGGGGCAGGGGGTGCTAAGAATCTCCGGGGGAGGTTCGGTTGCCACCTACGACGACTCGACCTGGCAACGAATAACGCACGCACCCTGAGGACTGACGAGAAGATACTGGACCTGGAAGAAGAGGTAGACAAGTTGCGCTGGGATATTATTGGATTATCTGAGGTCCGAAGAGAGGGGGAGGACACGGCAATCCTCGAGTCCGGCAACTTGTTCTATCACCGGGAGGGCGACCATCTGTCCCAAGGAGGTGTCGGATTTATCGTCCACAAGTCTCTCGTCTACAACGTTGTAAAGATTGGGAGTGTGTCGACGAGGGTCGCGTACCTGATACTCAGAATAACCAAACGGTATTCGCTGAAGGTCATACAGGTCTACGCACCAACCTCGCCACATCCCGATGAGGAGGTGGAGGAAATGTATGAGGATATCCTCCAAAACCCACTACACGATGTTGATGGGAGACTTCAACGCAAAACTAGGCACAAGAGAAGGCGGTGAGATGAAGTTAGGGAAGAGGGACTCTTTATGATGAACTCTTTCTTCCAGAAGCGGCCCCACAGGAAGTGGACCTGGTCGAGCTCCGACGGTTCGACAAAAAATGACGACTTCATTATGACGACCAGACGCCAACTGTTCAGTGATGTCTCAGTGATCGCAAGGGTGAAAACCGGCAGCGATCACCGAATGGTTAGAGGCACACTGAACCTTAACGTTAAGTTGGAGAGGTCTCGTCTAATGAAGTCAACGCTCCGTCCCCCTCGTGCTCTGATCCAGAATCCCGAGACTTTTCAGCTCGAGTTACATAACCGCTTTCAGTGCCTAGAAGATTGCAATGCAGTGGACGAAATGAATGACAAGCTCGTGGAAACTGTCCATGCGGTTGGAGCTAAGTTCTGCAAGACCCGCCGCAGAAGAACACAAAAACTCTCCGATCACACTCTTAATCTCATGGCTGTTAGACGGGAGATGAGGCTGCAATCGTCAACAGATTTGACAGCATACAGGCAACTGAACAGACAGATCTCCAAATGCATGCGGCGAGACTTACGCAACTTTAATACTGCTCGTATTAAAGAAGCGATCGAGCGGAACCAGGGCTCCAAAGTCGTTGCCAGAGATCTGTCTGCCAGAAAGAGCCAACTGTCAAAGCTGAAGACTGAGTGTGGCAGCATCGTTTTCGAGACACCTGAGATTTTGAGTGAGATTGAGAGGTTCTATGGGCAGCTGTACACATCATCGTTGGAGCCACACGCAAGTGTGAGTAACGATCCAAGAGCAAGTCTTACCCGACACTATTCCGATGATATCCCGGACGTCAGTCTGAGCGAGATTAGAATGGCTCTCCAGCACCTTAAAAACGGCAGGGCCCCAGGCGAGGATGGAATTACAGCGGAGCTTCTGAAAGCGGGTGGAACACCGGTACTTGAAGTCCTTCAGAAGCTCTTCAATTCCGTCCTCCATGGTGGCACTACTCCGGAGGCGTGGAGCAGAAGTGCGGTGGTCTTATTCTTTAAGAAAGGCGACAACGCTCTCTTAAAGAACTACAGACCGATTTCCCTTCTGAGCCGCGTGTACGTGCTGTTTTCGAGTCATTACGAATCGTCTCGCACGCAGACTCGACGACTTCCAGCCTCCCGAACAAGCCGGTTTACGAAAAGGCTTTAGCGCCATAGACTACATACGTACCCTTCGGCAAATTGTACAGAAGACCGAAGAGTACAATCTGCCACTTTGCCTGGCATATGTGGACTATGAGAAAGCCTTTGATTCCGTCGAAATTTGGGCGGTGCTACAGTCCCTTTACGCTGTGTCAAGTTGACTGTCGGTATATCGAAGTGCTGAAGTGCTTGTACAGTAGGGCTACGATGGCTATCCGAGTACAGAACCAGAGTTCGAAACCTATCCAACTGCAGAGAGGTGTAAGACTGGGTGACGTTATATCCCCGAAACTCTTCACCGCTGCGTTGAATTTTCAGAGAATTGCCAGGATACACATGCAACTCAAGTCCCCCCCTCCTAGCACTATGCTCGAAGTTGTTGACGAGCACGTTTACCTGGGACAAATAGTCCGACTAGGTAAGTCCAACTTCGACCGAGAGGTCAATCGACGGATTCAACTCGGCTGGGCAGCGTTTGGGAAATTATGACACATCTTCTCGTCAGGTATACCTCAATCTCTGAAAACTAAAGTGTACAACCAGTGCGTGTTGCCAGTGATGACTTACGGATCAGAGACGTGGTCCTTCACTGCTGGCCGTATGAGGACGCTCAAGGTCACTCAGCGAGCTATGGAGAGGGCTATGCTCGGAGTTTCTCTGCGTGATAGACTCAGAAATGAGGATATCCGCAGTAAAACCAGAGTGACCGACATAGCCCAACGGATTAATAAGCTGAAGTGGCAATGGGCCGGCCATATAGCTCGAAGAACCGATAACCGATGGGGAAGAAAGGTTCTCGAGTGGCAGCCTCGTACCGGTAGGCGTAGTGTAGGGTGACCCCCCACTAGATGGAGTGACGACCTGGTAAGACATGCAGGAAGTCGATGGATGCAGGTGGCTCAGGACCGTGTTTTGTGGCATTTCTTGGGGGAGGACTATGTTCAGCAGTGGACTTGTGAAGGGCTGTAATGATGATAATGATGATGATAACCACATTATGAAACTACTATTATATGCTGGTACTCTGTGAGAGCACGTTCCTTCCCCGGTCGAGACTACCTATTTGTGCTACAACCATAATACAGTCGAAACCAGGCTAAATCACGTAAAGGACACCTGCAATGAACTTCAAATAATGAAGGCTATAGAGTGTCCCACCATCTAGTAAGCGTTAGTATTAACACGTTATAACTGTTATTTTTCTTTAACGGGTCAAAACTATCATACCGTTTTGACCAAGAGGTCTCATCTAAATCTGCCTTCAACAAGATCATGTGACAAATATAGCGAGTTTTAATTAATAAATATTAACAATGACATTTACAAAAAATAATGTTATTTACAAATACATTCACTGACCAGCACAAAAAACGACTCACTTTGAATTTTAAGTAATTAATAACCTTAATTTTTTTGATAAGTGTTATTTAAGTCATTCTTTAGCAAAGAAATCAGACAAACAAAACTCGTAAGCAAAATCGGGACTTATCTGTGAACAGTACTTGGCTCCATTGTTCCCTATCTCAATTCACATGTTCTTAAGCGAATGCAAGTCTTCTGACTCGATGCTGCCTAGTAAGCTCTGGGCCATGTGAAGGTCATTGAAGTATCTCCTGATAGTCCTGTCACTTACATACAAATCTCGAACTACAGCAAGGCGATTCCTGACTTCAACAGCAGTCATGGCGCTGTTACGTAGGACTGCTAGGGTAAGGAGTAGGTTCTTTAGCGACCTGTCCCTGGCCGAAAGTAAACACAAATATAAAGATTCAAGATTATTTATTTAATTAAAAAAATCATAGTGAATCGTTTTTTATGCCAGTCAGTGTATTTTATTCACTGATAAAATCAATAAATCACACATAAGTAGTAATCTCCATACCAAAAATAGAACAAAACATATCGATTTATTTTAAATAAAATTATTGTAAATTTTTAGTCCATACTTTTATTCTAATCTGCTTGTAAGCAGGTCAATTGCATGGACCACTCTCCCAACGGTCATTGATCCGTTTGCCAGGCGTATATTTTACCTTCGAAAATGCTCTATCGCCACAGCCACATATTAGGAAATAAGAAATACTACACTTATGCCGTCACCGTATGGCAAATTAACTGGTATGATTGATTTTAACTTACTTGGCATTGCTCGTCGGCGCACACATTCCCAATAGCGAGAAGACCAGAAGAACTGCGAGTGCCACAGAATCGACACGTTCCTGCCAGCCCAGCGAATCCAGTCGACGGACCTTCACCCCCCGAATAGCTTGGACCGTCGCAAGCCGTATCCAAACTTCTGAACTCCGCCAAGCCCTTGAGAGTTCGCCGGTCAACCAGCAAAAGTAGCCAGAATAATTTCGCGCGGCCGCAACCCTCGTGAATATCGATTCGCACTGCGCTCTCCTCCTCTTTACATATCTGTAATTGAAGTTTTATTAATAATAATTAACATAATTTTTATATTAACATTGGGAATAAACTAAGTTACAGTTATTGATGTTAATGTTTAAGTTTGATTTTATCGTTTGTGTATTAGTATAATTAATGGGATTAAAGGCATATATCAATAAATAAATATGAAATTAATAATCAGTTATTTGAGACGACAAGGCGTAGCAAATATGGTATAGGGTTTTAAATTCAAATCAGTTGAATTTTCATATTTTTCTCCGAATTAATCAATAATGGCTAAAAATTTCCACCCGGTTAAGTTCATTAAACAATAGTTTAAGTTTTCAGACCGCCCGGTGCATCAGACACTTAATTTAAATTATACACTTGCTATTGATGTGACCTGATGGTGGTACATTTAAATTAATTTAAGTAAAGTATCTTAGATTAATTTATGTGAATAATGTCAGTTAGTCAGTGTATATGTGTCAATCCTGTATTACCTATTAGATTCAAAATAAATACATAGAAAACTGGATGAATCTACGATTTATCCGACTAGAATAGGGCTGGAGCCAATATTTGCTTGAAAAACAACTTGGATAAGTATATATAGTAATCATTTTTAATAAAGCTTAATTTAAAAAAAAATAGTGTTTTGATCGAACCGGGAATTTTACTAAATAAATTGATGCACATGATGTAACTGTGAGATTAGTCATATTAGTTGGTCAGGCAGATTTTGTTCTGCCTTTTCCAACAATCCTTTGTCCCAGAAAATCCTTAGATTCGCAATAAAAAATATTGCAGTTCATTTATCAGGATAAAACCTATTCAAGTTGGAAGATTAAGTTCATTAAAATCAGTTGGTTCATCGCGGATAAACAATGTGATATGTAATTTTTATATAAATAAAGATAAAGAGAGGACAAGATTTTATCAGTTTTACTGCAGAAAGTAGTAAAAGGTTTAAATTAGAGTAAGTTTAAATAAAAGTAGTTCCATGTAAATTATGAAGAAACAAAATGTGTGAAGTTGAATAGCAAACATCAAGGTTCGCGACGAATATAACACCGCGGATAGTGTATTTCTTTAGTAAGAAAGACTCTTCTTAAATTATAGCTTAAACCCAAAACTATCATTGTAGATGGTATTTGTATAGTGTAGCTTTATGTTTAAATATTGATAGAATTAGCCTTCGATAGGTCAACTATCTGGCTGCAGATGAATATGATAGGAAGGAGTATCAGACGCTACAGACCCTAGTCGAATTCCCTACACCTAGAATTCCCTAGCAGCCCCTAATACCCTAGCCTTACCACATAAATGCATATACATAAACTAGATAAGTACGGGATGTCTGCACCGTGTGATCTAAGGTGACTGACGAACAGATGTCAAGGTTAGGTTTTTTTATATGATAGGGTAACAAACGAGTACACAATCCACCTGATGGTAAGTGGTTGCTGCGGCCCATAGACATCTACATCTATCCTCGATTACGAATCAAAATGCAGATGAGTTGTTACACGTGAGAACTAAAATGGAATGCCTCGTTTCCAGTAAAAAGGGTCTACGGTTCTCTACACTCACCATACGAAACACAGCAGTATTAAGCTACTATTCTATATTCTGTTGGTCTGGTTGTATTCTGTGAGAGCGTGGTCCTTCCCCGGTCGAACCGACCCATTCGTGCTACAACTATACTACTGATATAACTACAACATGGTTCTACCGCGTATGAAACTTTGTAAGGTAAGGTGATGGGGTTTTTTCACTGCCAGTCAAGCAGACTCACAAGACTGGTCAGAGGTTCTGATGGCTAAAGGCGTCTCGATCGCAGTGAGGTAATCTATGCCTTTATCGTTATAATATTATCTGTTCAACGTAGATAGATCTCATAGTTGCCACACCGGCTGGTAGCCACGGTTGTTTACCTATTGTTTTTACTAAGAAGACTCTTGCCTAGCTCCTGGTTTGTTTCCATCTATTGTCTTTTATCGTACCCACGGGATTAATTGGGTAGTGCACAGCTTAACATCGCCATTACGCGTTTAATTGTAATTTACAGTATTGACCCGCCCCGGCTTTGCACCGGTTATACCTGGATCTTGACAACAGTGTCATCTACCGGGTACAATTGTAAATCTAAATCGTTCAAGGACCTCTCATGCCGCTCATGCTACTTAATTTTAAGATGCCGTTTGATCTCGTGCTGTCTCTACCACTTTACATCAATGTGACGGTGACACCACAAAACTTAACGATACCTTAAAATTGAGTAGCGTTTGTTTATTTAGACATAAAATATGCACAAAAATTTTTAAATCAGTCCAGCCGTTTAGGAGTTTAGTGACAAACACACGTTCAGAAGTATTAAACACATCACACCACAATAGATATAAAGTTTAAGACTATTTTTTTTGACCATTTGTAAATTAGGACTAGAGAACTGTTTAACATAATCTCATTTCATCCATGTTTTTTCATTTTCAAAAAGCTTTTGAAAAAGTTGATCTTATCTCGCGATGTATTTTGGATCCGTATCAAAAAAAAAGAGCCAGTACGAACAATTTTGTTTTATATCTAAACAGAGTAATGTATGAAGATCTTAATGCAACAAGTACCTCGACATCGGCAAGCATTGGTAAGAGGTAAATCTCTTGTTATGTTAAAAAAGTGTAAAAACATACTATCTTAAACTATATTGGTTATATTTTGTTTAATCTATATCTATATCTAATCTTTTGTTAACTATATATATATATATATATATATATATATATATATATATATATATATATATACAAAATAAATATTAAAAGTATTCAATTGTATTGCGCTGTGCTGTACTGTCTATAGGCGTTGTAAGAATACCCACTGTCACTGTCACATATCATCCGTGCATGTCATAAGAGGTGGCAGAGAGAAACAATATCAGGAGATGACTAAGACTAAGATAAAAACCGCGGTTGCCAACCCGTTGTAGCGAATATCCCCCTTATGAGGCAATGTATGGGGTAGGCCTATATAACGGTAACGGTGATGGCGGTGACCTGGCGGTGGTGTGTCCTGGCGGCGCGGTTGAGGTGCAGGAAGCGGTCGCACTCGGCGCACAGCGCGCCGCACGCGTGGCACTCCACCACAGCCGCCGTACTGCCGTCGTCGTGGTTCACGCACAGCGGCCGCGACTCCGCCTCAATGCGCGCCTCGCTGGCGGACGCGCTCTGCAAACTGAAAATAAATACCCATTATGATATATTCTTTCTCTTCATCAGCCACGATACTACACTGCTGGTCAGTCTCTTTCGTTGCAGGCAGGGTTTCCCTTTTATAGTACGACACTAGTTGCGCAGCGGAGTGTTCGATACCAAATATCCATTAATTGCTTAAATATACAATTCGGTTTTTTTTTAAATATACAACATGTAATATAATTAACGTACTTTGAGAAAGTAGTTTGTTCAGAATCGTTTACTGAATCGATTCATATCATTTTTTAATAAAGGTAATTTTTTATCCCTTAAAACTACATAAATTACAATCACACTAAATCTGTACAGTCAAAACAAACTGAAATGGGCCGTAACTTAAGGCAATAAGACTTTCAAGAGTGCAGTTTTATTTGAATTATTACTAATTCTGTCATTCAATAAAAATAAAGAAAAATTATTTCAAGCACGTTAAAGTCTTTGCGTTCGTGGATTTGTACTGTGACCACAACATTCTTCCGTAATTAGTATAACTAATTTGATAAATAATCAGTGCATAAAAATGTTTAACTAATAATTCAGTGTATGTATTATGATTATAACATAATATACTAATTGGGATGTCTGAGGGTTTGCGTTAATTAGGTTGCATATTGTATACTAAGCGGTATAAAGTTTTATACCAGCTACTAAAAACTGTGACAAAATCACAAAAAAGCAGAACCAACAACTTGCAGAAAGTCTACAGTGTGCGGTTTCTCTAAGAAAATTATCGTAACACAGTAAATATATGGCCGTAAACATAATACCTTACTTTTTAAATCATTTTCCATCTATTTCTATTATTATTTCATTTAAAAAAAGTTACTGAAATTCTCCATGTATAATGGAGGTTTTTAACAGAGGTTTCGGAACACATTGTAAGATTCACACTGGCACGAGTGAATCAAAGCAAATCATGCAATGTGAACAACTTATTTTAGTATTTATATTCTGTTCTTTAGTACTCTCGACTTAACAACATATAAAACACGCACCGTGACGACTGACGAGAAGATCCTGAAGGTAGAAGAAGAGATAGATAAGTTGCGCTAGGATGTAATAGAATTATCTGAGGTCCGAAAAGAAGGGGAGGTGACACGGTAATTCTCGCAACCAGCATCTTGCTCTATCACCGGGAAGATCGCATATATCGTCCATAAGCATCTAATTAACTACAACGTAAAGATTTTGAGTGTGTCGACAAAGGTTGCGTACCTTATACTCTGAATCATCGAACGGTTTTCGTTGAAGGTAATACATGTTTACGCACCAACCTCGAAATGAGAAGAACCCGATGAAAAGATTTAGGAAATGTAGCAGGATATCTCTGACGCCATGCATTCCTCCAAAACCCACTATACGGTGCTAATGGGAGAGTTCAACGCAAAACTAAGGCAAAGGGAGAACGGTGAACTGAAAGTATGAAAATTTGGAACAAAGTAACGGAACCCAGGAGTCCAGCAGCGGGACTCTTTATGAACTCTTTCCTTTCCTCTCCAGAAGCGGCCCCACAGGAAGGCCCCTCGACGAGCCTCGACGGTTCGACACAAAATGAGAGTGACTTCATTTTGACGACCAGACTAGAGAATTTGAGTAACTATCGTCATCGACTATCCACTGGGTTAAGCTGTCGTTAAAATTTTACAAAACTTCGCAATGTGATACATCAGCATATTGTGAAGAAAAAATCTATAAATACGAAGATTCCGAATGAAATGAAGACATGGCTTAAATACCAAGCATCCAAGCCCAAAACCTTAATTAAAAAACCGTCATTATTTGTTGCCATAGACGAAATACAGAACATATATATTGGAAGCGTTTGGCAGAAAAAAGCGCTAGGAAGCGCTTGTAAGCAAAATGGCGATCGTAAGCAGTAAGCGCTGTCAAATCTTAAGTAGCTATTTTACTCCAGGACACGAAGTTAGCTTTAATCGGGGAACCTAACCTAATTTCAATATGTTTGTAAAGTATTGATATTAAAAACTTACCAATCACGCATTTTTATTTCATGTCATTATATTACTTGAAACTAATATTGCACAAAACAACTTATAAACTCTATTTCAAAATAAACAAAGTAAATAGGCAAAATGGCGGATTGTGTCAGCGCTAACTGGTTAGCAAACGTCTCCTGGCCGAAAACTGTTTAGTTCCGCAATTTTGCTTACAAGCTATCTAGCGCTAGCGCTTTTTTCTGCTAAACGCACCCATTAACGTTTTGTTTCTGCTATAGTAAAAACATTAGCTTTCGTTTTTCTGTTTAAAAAAATGATTTTATGATTTTTCCAAGTACTACATAAATGAAGACCATTTAATTATGCGTATAATTTATCGTTTTATTATCTACATATTATTGTATAACTGTTCCGAACGATGTCAAGCACCCGTTTTCATACTTCTCCTTTTGTAATTAGATATGCTTTACTTTCCAAGTTTATCTAGGTAAGTGAGAAAACTATTTTTTTATAAGAGCGAACACTGCACTGAAATCTCGGTAGTGAATTATAAAGTAGGTAACTCACAGATCGATGTAGGATTGTTCGCAAACACAGAGCGCGGCCAGGGCCAGCCACATGGTGGGTGAGGCGATGCAGCGGTCGGGCCGCCGCTCCGCCTCGCTCACCTGCGCCACTTGCGACGCGTACGTGGCCAACGCTTTGCGAGTCTCCTCCCCCCACGACATCGACACTTTGTCCTGCAAATTTACACTCACAAGTCTTATTTTGTAATCTATGACCAACGAACAAAGAAATACGGAGCACTGTGTATATTTCAATTATCTAACACCAAGGCCAGGCTGTGAATTTATGAGACCCTGGGCTAATATTATTTGGGGGCCTACTAAATTAATCAAACTAATCAAGTCAAAAAACTGTTTTCTATTATGATGTATACGGTCTGGAAGAAAATTATGACTTAGATACACTAACCGCAACTGTAAGATATTATTTCATAAGAAATTAAAAGGTTATTTATGTATAAGTAGTTACTATGATAAATAAATTATAAAAAAATTCCTAGATTTTTGCACTGCAATTACTTTTTTTGCTCACCACACTGTCAGTCCTTTGTTAAATCACAATATATAGAAAGAACTGATAAATTATTTAATTGATTGTTCAACATTGTTCACCTATATTTGTTTTCTTTATACGACATCCGAGAGAAAGAGCGCTCAGCTTCAAAGCACTAGGCTTGACAACGTTAAAAAATCTATACGGCATTAAGATTAACATTTCACTGCAAGAGGTGTAAGACTCTATCTTAGACTTTGTAGATTGTAACCGAATTCACTCATTCACTAAATGTTCGTCTACGTCATCTGGATAATAATAATCAATAATTTTACGTAGGTACACTTTCCAGATCCGTTTAATTAATGTTGTCTCCAGTATTTAAGTATTTAGCTTTCTCCTTGTATATCTTTAATTTTTGTTCCGATTGGTGTCGTGTGGTACTCACGAACTCTTCTATTGACATAATTAACTTGTTGCCTTTACAAATATCCTCTTTAAAATTTCTTCCAAGAAAATAAAATCGCGTTTAGCCACTTTATTAAATAAATTTCGTGCCTTTTTTCGAAAATTAACTCTACCATCCTCACTTCCACTAAAACTTATAAAATTTTCATAATATCATCGTAATTATTTTTGAAGCTCTGACAGATATTGTTTTCACTGGGGGCTAGGGGCCCTTTATATCGACGGAGCCCTGGTCTGAAGCCCAAAAATCCTGTATCCCCGCTTCTGCCTAACACAATAATCAAGCCAAACACAAAATACACCTAAGCATCTAAAATAATTTCCAATTAACTACATGGGTACACACTACACACATGTACACCAAAGTACATGTGTGCGTCCGACAACGAACATTTGCAAGCTCTTGATATAAAAAAAATAGAAAGATGTATGCGTGAGTGCGTGTAAAGAAGTTGAACATGATTTCAACATTACTTAAAATGCACGTAACTATTTGTCTTTCTTTGTAGATCTAAGGTTGTCATAGAACAATTTTAAAGTGTTATCGAGCAATGAAACTTTTTTTAACCAAAAACCTTCATTCAATAACCGACAAGCAGAAACTAGACCACCACAAACATCTTCTTACTAGAGAATAGTTATATAATATATGTATTATGAAATGCAACAAAGTGTGGCGTTATGTTGTATATAATCTGCAGTGGTTAATAGTAGATTGAACCCTGAGCTAAATAACTATTAAAATTGTTTAAGCTATTGCATAGCTTCTATCCTTGAGCGCGGGGACCGAATCCAGAAATTCCGTAACGAAAAAAACCTTACGCTCCCCACTCCGACGGGCACGGAGGTGTGGCGTTGAAAGCCGTGCATCGTCTAACGTCGTTTTAGTTCGGCAGACTTCGGCACTCGGCAGACTTCGGCACGGTGTTTGTGTGCGTATACACTAGCTGCTAACTCAATGATAAAAATTCCTGAATAACCTACATGTATTGTAAGATATTAAAAATATTTTAAACAATATTAACTTCTCATTTATTCAATAAGAGAAAAAAATTGTTTTCTTATCGGTCACCACGCTCTAAAAGTGTAACTTGATTTAATATCAAAGACTTAACTTAATAAATAAAATAAATAAATAATCATAATTGCATAAGTTGATAAAAAAATGCTATGCAATAGCTTTACCGCGGCATTCACCGAGTGCCACACGTATTTTTGTTAACTATTACATAATTTTTTCCCATTTAAATTTTAAATTCATTCATAATTAAAACGAAATTCATATTAATAAATTTTACTTCTCAGTAAGCCTGTCACATAGATTGTTCAATACATTTAATAATAGTTACTTCAAAGCACGCAATCACTAACCAAAATTATAAGATAATTAATATTTATTTATTATGATTAAAAAATTTTACCTGAAAACAACTCACCTCAGCCATATCTAGAAGCAGTTTAGAGACTAGATGCGCGTGTTTCTTTGTGGTGCTGCCCCTCATGAACCAAGTAGCTGGCGTAACTGGGATTAAACTGGTGCCCATCGTCACCATGCCGGGTGCCGGGGCACCAGAGCCCTTAACCTTCACTTGCACTGTTATAGCTTTGGCCAAGTAGCACACAATATGGTCTAGAAAAGACACCCTGAAAAGATAAAGAGTGAAATTTCTTTAATTTATAATTTGGCCACCAGGTTATTCGCTTTTTGACAGATGAAACTAGTGATTGCAGCAACGTAATATTTCAATTATCCATCTGATTATTGACCCTCTTAATGAGTATGCAAGATCAATTGCTAAAGAAAGAAATACCAGTATTAAAACAGCCAGACTAGGCTATAGGTACACGCGACTGACACGAAACTTTGCAGAAGAGGGCCGTAAGAGTAACCTATGATTTAAAACCTAAACCTCTGAGTGACTCAGAGAAAAAATTCAGGAAAATAATATATTAACTTTGGCCTCTCAGTACAATTATGAAAATGTATGTAAGTACACAAAAATAAGATCAGTTTCACAAAAATAAGTGATATTCTTTCTGTAAATACTAGGAACAGACACAAGCTACCGAGTCATTAATTCATTCTTGGGGCGATGTATATGTATACACTTTTACAACAAAATCCCAGAAAATACAACAAATTGACCAATCCGAAGTTCAAAAACTTTATTACACTCAGTTTGTATAAAAAGGGAATGAAATTAAGGAATTTATTAATGATAATAAGCACTGGGAATGAGATGATCGCTACCAAGTTATTTGTAATTTGTTTGGTGTTGTTAATTGTGTAATCGACATAATTACGCTGTTATTTTTTTTAAATCCCGTTGGGTTTCTTTTTAGTTCTTCCTATGACAGAGGTTTTTTCCTGAACCAGTGGTAAATAAACAAAGGAGTGGCTTTCAATAAGTATTATTTATAATCTATATTGAACAAAAAGGTTTCTGCTTATATTTCTATTATTAATTATTTGCAGCCGAAATATATGATTAATGCTAGCGTTTTGTACTTGTGCTTATTATAATTATATACAAAACTACTAAAATTTGAGTAATAAAATAGACAGAAACGAAAATGGCACATTTTGCCCATTTTATTAACTTTGAAATTAATTATGTTGATTTAACATTGAATAATATGTTGCAGGTACTAAGTAATGCGTATATTATAAGCACCTTTACTCCCCTTAGTTATGGGAAAAGGTATATCGAAACAGTACCGTAGTATTCAGTGGCGAATTATCATTAAGGTAAACTAGGCACGTGCTTAGGGTTGGCATGAAGTTACATAGAGCGCGATCGGAAGATTTTAAACAAAAACAAAATTAAATAAGTACCTACCTACCTATTTAATTACACGAAAAAAACTGATACACTATACAGAGATGTAAAGCTTCCGAAGCGCGCCTCGTCTACTTCACTACACCTACATAGCCCTCCCTCTTTTATCACATTTTTCATTCACACACATGCTAAGGGTGTATACGTATCTTGGCCTACCCAATCAGTTTGCCAATAAGTTATCTTTAATTTATAATATATTTAGTTTAAGTAGTTATAATTTATAGATATACTATGACCGCCAGTGGGGCGCCGCGCTGATGAGGTGCTGCACAATGGACACTTAATCCATCTCTGCTAGTATTTAGGATTGTAAAATCACAGGCTCTTTATAATAATATTAGTTAAAATTATATCTGGACTGCAAGAAAGTTGAAGAAGGAGGAGAAAGATTTTCAACGACTTATTCCTGACGAACTATGCCCGAACGGCCAAGTTAAGCAAAATAAATAGCATAAGCAAAATAAAAGAAACCACTGAAAAATTAATTTAAAAACTAGACAATTTTTAACTTAACTTGTTTCCAATAACAATAAAAGAAGTGGTTGCGCGGAAAACCATTGATTTATTTTTAAAAGTAGGCTTGCCAACGAATCCCTTTCCAAACGATATCATTCATACCCTCCTATCGACACATCGGGGTGGTGGGGTGGGAGGGGAAAGAAGATGATTCTTTAGAATATTACGCGATCATCGCAACCGAAGGAATAAAAAGGCACGCGCGGCCAACGCGCACGCTCTTCTCGCCGCGCTCATCGTTGGAACCACACCGCCTCTCTCCCGACACATCACCGGACAAGAAAAGCTGGGGCCCCAAAGTTCCCAGAGTGTCTTACAGAAGTTGCAGCAACTTAGTGCCCAAGCCACAAAGAAGCAACACCCCGGTGAGTGAATATTCCTTACTAGTTACTGCTTGATATAATTGTGTCCGCTCCAATTTATTTTCTCCTAATCAAGCAGGATTCCTTTCATAGATTTGGCAAATAATAGTTCGTTTTAGGGAAGAGCGAGTGCATTGTATGGGAAACCGCGTGCTATAGTCGCCATTTTATGTAAACGTAGAAGCATTTCGCATATACAGTCCACTTTGGTTAATATCTCGCGTAATAGGTTTAAGGTTCGACCGCGGAATTAGACTTCGGTAACCTTAGGCTCGTCGCTCCACCAAGAAGAATAAAAGAAAATATTTGGAAATATGCAATAAAAATAGTAGATTTATTATGATAAAATAAATACAAAAATAGATAAATAAATAATAGCCCAACCAGATGGAAGCCCTCGGCAGAGGAGACCAAACGGCCGAGGGTTAGGGGGAAAGGGAGAGAAACCGGCGGACGATGCGGGCGGTATCGAGAAGCACCGCCTTCTGCATTTGAGCCCGGAGTGGTCCGTCACGGAGTCCCAGCCACCTCAGATGACCAGAGAGGCTAACTGAGATTAGCCCATTTGCAGAGACGACTACAGGTCATAATTTCTGTCGGCAGACCACCCCACATGTCGGTCACCTAGTGAGCCACGTCCGTATTATTATTATTATTAATATTACATAGGCTCTAAGCGTTAAATCCACAAACTGTAGCTATAGCAAATATGTTTATTTATGTATACTTATTAGCATATTATTATTATTACTGTTTCCCTATCTTTAAAAAAATCACTTCGCTTTTTATGTAAGTTGTGGTTACCTGTAAGAAGATGAACACGTAGCATATAGATGCCGTGTTGAATTATATTTCTGTTAGTATTGTGTATCATCTGTTGGTGATCCAAATAAAGAGAAAAAAAAAGAATTGTGGCTATGCCCATATACTTTACTTTTGTTTATATGTTCGCAGTTATTTTCTGTATGTCTAATAACCATGATAATACTGAACAGTTATAGTCATATTAAAAGGTTTAAATAATATTTTTATACATAGCAGCGGTAGATATAGATAGTATTGTAAGAAAATATTTTCTCTAGTATCATTATCCAGGAATAAACAGAAGAATACGTTTGTATGTACTTAACGCCCCTGGATGTATTTTTTATCATTGTGTACATACGAGTACGGGCAAATAAACGATCGATTTTACATTCCTCGACATACCCCAAGTTGACGTAACCTTATAAATAAAAAGTATTTCTTTGTATAAGATAAACTTTGTAAACGTTAGTACAAAGTTATACCGCCTAATTTGTATGAGCTGACAAAAAGCAAATATCGTAAAAGAATAAAATCGATTTATTTTTCTAATTTACTTCACCATCATCATCATTCATTAATATAGCCCTTCACAAGTCCGCTGCTGAATATAAGCCAAGGAAAGCCTCACCGCATGGGCATTAATTACGTGTATCCATCAACTAGTATGTGTAAGTACTTAAAATTAATTGAAAATTTAGTTTAGTATTTGAACAACTTTTTATTAGAAATTCAAATTGATTAATACTCGTATAGGTATTTTGCTATCTAAATGTAAGCGCATTTTGTATTTAATAAATTAATATTTTGTACTCAAATTTATAATGAAATCGAATATTCTTGACGTACCTAGCTTCCAAATCGACTCCAAGGTTAATGGCCATCGAAACTCTCTGCGGTGAGATTTCGGTTATCATACGACGTAACAGTGATATCACCTGTAACGAAAATCATCTTATGCTTAAAACTAGTACAATTATTTTTTCATTAATTCTTTTCAGCTATAGCTAGCTTTATATAAGTATTGGTATATTTGCCATAGTTGCCAGGCTTAGCCGTTGAGTTGGCAACTGCAGTTTATTATTATAAGATGTGATCAGGATGACGTAGCTGCATATCTTCTTACGACACCAGTGAGATGATAAAGGGTAGTGGAATTTCTTAAGTCACCATTATACGACGTTTTTTTATTTCATTAGTACGGGCATTGGGCAATGTACAAATATATAAATCTTAAAATCTTTTTTTTTTCAATATTTTATTCGGCGTGACCATTATTTCGCAGGAGTACATATGAATTCATACAATACTAATAGTAATAAAATTATGACCAAACCATAATTTATAAAACAGAACGAAAAAGTATGGTCAGTTAAAAACAAACCTGTCTTTGGACACGTTCACTTCCAGTATGAAGCAGAGAAAGCAAATTGGTGAGCAGTTCGATGCTCTGAGCAAGATGCGCTCGTCCAACCGCGCTCCCGCTTAGAGCCAGTAACTGTTAACCGCAAAGGGCAAAATTACTTAAATATTCTTAAAAAATACTCTCAAAATTATTTAAATAATTTTTTTCAGTAAAGATCTAAATCGTGTTGTTCTAAACTGCACACAACTCCTTTGTATTATGGTAGATTTTGTCATAATCGCTATAAGTATCATATGATTTAAATCTACGTGCCTGTTCTATTGTGTTTTATTCGATTTTTGCATTTGGCATAACTAAATATAAAGTACAACTACATACAAAGGAGGCACGTGTACTTTTCAATTAGACGATATCTAACAACTTTATATTATAACATAATCATAGAACATATGGAAGAGAATATAAGATTACATTAAAAAAAGATGAAGCATGCAAACCATAGAGCAACATTGCCATCACGATTAGACAAAGGGCAGCCTATCCACGATATAACCTTCTTTACTTATTCTAAAAGAAATACCAAACAGTCATAACTACAACACCAATTAAATTACTCCTTGTATGACTAATCCAAGCTGGATTATGTTACAGCCTATTATAGGTCCAATGAAACATAGGCCCTCCTCATAGATTTTCTTGTGGCCTTGGAAGGAAAAGGGGAGATCTCCCGCCGGGCAAGGTGTTATGCCCGGGGAGCGGCCAACGCTCCGTATGATAGTTCGGAGATGTTCTATATATACTGTTTTATGATTCGGAATGTTGATAGCGTGATTTAGGCTTCGCTGTATTTCACTTGTAGCGCGACGACAGCGCCGCCACATCACCCCCTTGCTCAGACCGGAGGTTGATAGTGCAGTCTCGTTGTCGACGAATGTGCCAGGAAATTGCCTTGTAGTCTGCGGTGAGTTGAGAAGAAGGCAAGTAATCTGCGAGAGTGCCGTGAAGCAGAGGCGAGCAGTGAGGCTCAGAGCCGTGCCGAACACTGTATGGCGCAGAGAGTAGCTTGAAGGAACAGGAAGCATTATTATTCCAGTGCTGATATGAACCTTGTGAAGCTAGCTGGCTTGCAGGATATAAAGATTGCAGACGATATCTCCTCGGGAGCGAATGGGTGGGGTATTTTATGACGATGATGAAGCTTGAAGTTTCCGAAGGTTCGTGTTCAGATCACGTGGGGGTCACCATTGTGGCCGTGGAAGGAAAAGGGGAGATCTCCCGCCGGGCAAGGTGTTGTGCCCGGGGAGCGGCCAACGCTCCGTATGATAGTTCGGAGATGTTCTATATATACTGTTTTATGATTCGGAATGTTGATAGCGTGATTTAGGCTTCGGTGTATTTCACTTGTGGCGCGACGACAGCGCCGCCACAGTCTCATAAGAGGTATATTTGCTGTCACGCTTGGCATGCGGATTGGCAACCAGAGTTTTCATATTTCGATGTTATTAAGAAGACAGTGCTGTCCATCTCCTGGTTTGTTTCCGTCTATCGCCTCTTACGATGCCCAGGGGATGATATGGGGTAGTGAATATTCTTAGCCCTTATTTATAACAATTTAATATATTTTCATTAAACCAACGACACTGTCGGTAATCGGGCGTCGGAAGAGGTATTATTAAATCTTCCTCTACTTCCCATAATATAAGGTTGGATAAAGGGCGGTGGGCGCTTCCGAAGATTTACATACGGAATGTATGGCGAAAATGTGACCATTGTTCACTTTAACCATTAGAGAGCTCCAATTCCACCATCCTCTAAAAGACCACAATGTGAGCTGTTGTAGTCGGGGCTGTGGTTATGTCTGGAGCCATTCTGGTAGCCACCATAAATGGCAAAGGAACAAACACCGTGGGGTTTGAACCGTTAGGCGTCCAGCATACACCTTCCATAACCCCATGGTATGTACGAGGATGTTCCCATGTAAAAAGAGCAACAACACTTAGACCTTTACAATAGGTACAGTTTTCAGAGTAGAGAAAATCATAATCAGTTTAAAAACTCAATTAGTACAGTAACTTTATGAAACAAATATTGTGAATAAGATTTTTGTTACATTAAGTTTTTACTACATAATATTTTTATACCATTTAAGTTCTTTGCTGGTTTTTCACAGGACCGAGTTATTTTCCGAACCTATCCGAGCGATTATTTATAATTCCGACTGGTAATATTATTTATTATCTATATTAAATGAAAAAAGTTTCTATTTCTATTACAATTTCAATGAAGAAACAATTTTAATGAAGAAAGTTTCTATTTCTATTACAATTTCAACGAAGAAACAATTTTAATGAAGAAAGTTTCTATTTCTATTACAATTTCATTTTTTCTCACCTAATTAAACTGATTAAGCGGTTAGCACAGACTCTCTGATTAATATATTAGGGAGACGTGTACATACCAGTGAAAGCATCTCAAAACAGTAGTTATCCTGCGGTGGAGGGGAAAGTGGCGGTTCTTCAGCCCGCTCAATCTGCTCAACCTGCTCAGCGTGCTCAGGTTGCTCAGTTCGCTCTGTTTGCTCAGACCGTTCAGTTTTCTCGGCCACGTCCGCGCATAAAAGTGCCGTTTCCCAGTCATCGCGTACGCGTATAGCTTCGCAACGGATCGCGCACACGATGTGTGTCATCACCTGCAATTGAAATTGCGTTAGAAACTCTGTTGATAATATATGATTAATATAGTACTTGATAGTCATTTTAAACTATCGCGTAAAGTTTCAGGTAAATACTTTATATTATAGTATAGTTTCGGTTCGTCGGTGTAAACAATATACAAAAATGTATTATAATCAAACCCTCAAAAATAGCGCTACTGTTATTTTATACCAGTGGTGTATCGGTGAATTTAATTCATTTTCGGACTACCTTTCAAAATAGCTAATTTATACCGGTAACCACATACCTTAACAGTAATCTAGCCCTGGTTTCAACTTGTGATATTGTATTTTATTACTACATACAACTAGAATTCGTGCCATTGTATATAATGTAGATTTCTATCGCACTCACCCCGGATGTAAGAATATCCATAAAGACCGATTTACACTTCGACAAGTACAGTAGCGAATTAACTTGCGAACCTGGAGAGTTAAGTTTGAACCTCGTTCGAACGGCAAAAAGCGAGTAGAGTTAACGATTAAGTTGAACGGGATAGCCGGCCGAGCTATTTTTCGGCGAGTTAAGTGCGAAGTGCTGCCCTCCCGCGCGTCTCCCGCCACTCGCAACTAAACTCGCCGTTCGTGTAAACGAGCGAGTTTAGTTCAGTACATAAGTTGACAGTTGACGTGCAACGTATGCGCACGAAAACGTACAATTGTACGTTTATAATTAAACTCGCCACAAAGTTTGTAAGATACTGTTTATTGAATATTTATACGTTTTATATTGAGTTTTAATAATAAAACGAACGGAAGATATCACGCATAAATTTGTACAGGAGTATTAATATAACGAATGTTTATGTAATAGTAGAAGTTCAAATTGTAAAATTAAATCTGCTCGAGATGCTGCACTCATGAAAATTCTTAAAAACTTCTTTAAAAACAACCATTAATGCTTCTCCGACTGGATCATTTAATTCTTGAACGAAAACCAGAAAAATTCTGTAGTCTTGAAACGTCATACTCCGACGAACTCTATAAACTAATGTCCCAACTAAACTCGCCACGAAGACATTGTTTGAACGCTACTGCCCACTTAACCGTTTACTGTCAAGTGCCCTGTAACTAAACTCGCTACTGTACTTGTCGAAGTGTAAATCGGTCTTAATCGTCAGTCTCAGCACGCAGATTAACAGCCGCAGTTCCTTTTGACACCTTTAATGCTGCGCTCAGTCATCAATTTAACTAGTTAGATTATTTGAGATAGTTGAACTGCTAACTACCGACAGCAATGAAGTGTTCCTGGACTCTGCCACATTCAACTTTTAGAAAATCCACGAGATAACGAACACAACTCACACAATAAGGGATCGATCGACAACTGACGACGGTGTTAAGCTGATTAAACACATATTTTCTGTACATGTGAAAATTTTGAGTATACTTTGGGTACATTTTTTGTTCTTTCCAAGACTTTCGACTGCGTTCACCATGATATATTAATCAGGAAGCCACATCATTATGGTGTAAAAAACGTAGCGCTTCTACCTATTATATCGTATTTAAATCAAAGAACGCAAACAGTTGTGAAAAATGGGAATAGTTCTTCTAAATCGATAATATCTATTGGTGTTCCGCAGGGCTCAATTCTTGATCACTTCCTGCTCTTAGTTTTTATTAATGACTTACCTTACTTGGTAGGGAATAATCATGACAGTATTATTTGCTTATGATGATACTTCCTTGATTTTTCGACTTAAAAGGCAACTATTAAAAATATGACAAAGTGAATAATGCTATATAAAAAGTAGAACACTGATTTAACGACAATAATTTTCTTTTAAACGATAATAACACAAAATGTTACTACATTTAAAACACCTAATGTAAAACAGGTGAATACTTATGTGATTTTAAATGGGGAGGAACTGAACCTTATTAAATTCACTGTTTTTCGCGGAATTACATTTGACGCAAAGCAACGATGGTGCCCTCATATATATAAGCTAGCTAGCAAACTTAGTCCTGCAGCATAATATGCTGTAAAAAAGATTAGAGACCCTTACATGTGTTGAAACAGCTAGATTAGTTTATTTTAGTTATTTCCATAGCATAATGTCATATGGAATCTTGCTATGGGGCAATGCGACTGAAATTGAAACTATCTTTGTTTTACAGAAGAGAACCATAAGAGCATTTAATGTATAACAATAGTAGAGCCATGTTACGTACTGTACGTTTTACTAGGAGTTTTCTTCCTCGTACATCTTCTCTGTGGAATTGTTTACCACTGGCGACTTTTCCGGACCGATACGACTTGGGGACCTTCAAGAAAAGAGCTTACTCCTTTCTAAAAGGCCGGCAACGCATCTGCAATTCTCCTGGTGTTGCGGTTGTTCATGGGGGGCGATGGTCACTTACCATCAGGTGAGCCACATGCTCGTTTGCCTCCTCTTCTATAATAAAACCTGTATGACCTTTAGCGAATACTGTTTGGTGATTCTGAGTACCAGGTACGCAACCCTCGTAGGCACAATCCCAATCTCTACAACGTTGTTGACGAGAAACTTATGGACGCACCTCCACCTAACTAACACCTCCTTGGGACAGATGGTCGCCCTCCCGGTGATAGAATAAGTTGCCACATTCAAGGATTAACGTGTCCTCCCCCTCTTCGGACCTCGGATAATCCTATAATATGTCAGCGCAACTAATCTATCTGTTCTTCCAGTTCCAGGATCTTCTCGTCAGTCCTCAGGGTGCGCGCGTTATATGTTGCCAGGTCAAGTCGTCGTAGGTGGCAACCAAACCCCCACCGGAGATTTTTAGCACCCCCTGCCCCGCCGTTACCATGGTCGCCACCTTAGCCAGGAATAGCGGGGCCGCCGGGGACTGGGGCCGTTTGTTTTGTCGTTTTTCATGTGGGGATGTTTGCCATAGTTGCCACGCTTGGCGAGCTTGTTGGCAACCGCAGTTTTTATTGTATAATTGCTGTTATCAGGAAGATGGTGCTGCCCATTTCCTGCCTCTGTTGTCTTTTACGACACCCACGGGAAGATATGGGGTAGTGGGTCTTCTCAACCGCCACTACACGGCAAACTTGCTACTATAAGTATTACTAACCATTGTCAATATGAGAACGCGAACATAGTTTTCGTTTTCAAATGGAAGAGAGATTAAAATGCCATAAAACAATCAGTTGAAATTTATAGTTTATGTATTTATATTAATGATAATCTAACAAGTCTCTCTCTATCTCTATCTCTCTACCTCTCTCTCTCCCTCTCTCTGACTCTCACCTGTCTCTGTAGTGAGGTGAGTTTATGTCCAGCAAAGAGTATGCCGACAACGTGCTCCCGTAAGTCGCTGTCATCTGCAATTGTGTCCTCCGCGGCTACGGTACCGTCATTAGACTCAGTACCAGTGTGATCCCACTCTAGCAGTTTGCCAAACACCTGAAAGTAACATACAGAAGCATAATTAACTGTAAAAAAATGAAATATTTCTATTATTTTAAAAAGAGTATTCATACACAGTATTTTGATAATAATATTCCATTCATAACATTATATGTAACACTGATATAAATAATCCACACAAATCTTTATTATCAGAAGAGAGAAATCCATTAATAAATGTAACTTATCTAGAGTTTACTATATATAAATCTCTTAAACCTACAACTAGCAAAATGACTTATTCTATTCTATTCTATTCTTTACATGAGGGCGGTGTAAGAATATTCACTGCCCAATATTGCTCGTGATAGCAGCAGCATCTTCCTAAAACGGCTAAAATGAAAACTGCAGTTTCTAGTCCGCCCCCGCCTAGCGTTGCAGCTATGGTAAATGTTAACCTTATGAGGCAATTTACAGGCGTGGCCTGTGTTCAGCAGTAGAATTTTGATAGGCTGCAACGATTCTTAAAACTACTCAATATTTAATGAGTAATTGCACGATTTCGTCATAATAATACAAAGTATACTAGAAAATAAAAAATAACACAACAAAAAACACAGACACATTTGGATTGCAGGAGCGAAAAGGCATCCGACTGAATGTTCCCACATTACGCTAAAGTAAAGTAGGCAGTCAATTATCTGAAGCGTTATTTTTTAACAACCTCAGAACTCTCTCTCTAGTTAATTTAGAACATTTTAAACAACTTTTTGAACAATTATAAGCCAAGTGAATGCAGCTGGCCCAGAATCTAGCTATATCAGGGGAGTTTATTCAGCAATGTCATTGTAATGAACTGTAATGATAATGAAAAGTAATAATTATAAGCCCTATACTACCCCACTTGAAAAGTAATTTTATATAGCCGTAGCTGGTAAAACGCACTGACTTAACAAGGACCTATTCACTCTTTTGTTAAAGACATCTTATAACTTGATGGAAGGACAGATTCTTTTATTTATGACTCTGTTACGTGCTGGTTTTACTTCATACTTGGTAGTATGTATTCCTTTAAAACATTACTAATATTATCTTTAATTACTCATGGTAACCTTAAAATGCTTGTTCTAGGAGTGGTTTACGACAATAGTCTAATGGGGGATTCGAATCCATGACTTTTTGAGTTAGAGGCATTATACTGTTACATACAATGCATTGTGTTCATCAAGTAAAAACAAATTTCTGTTAAAAAATAAACTACAGATTCAATTACCTGAGAAGTAAGCAGGCGGAATACACGCAATGTGTCCTGCTCCACGAGAGACTGCAAAGCGTGCGTTGGCATCGAGTTAGTGGAATAAGGTGTGGGCACACTAAGCACACGCACTTGTCTAACACGCACCGCTGCTTCGGGCCCGCGTAATTCACAACGCACCCTTATCGCTGCGCCTGCAATGCCTGGAAATTAATGTTTTTATTGTTACTATTTTTAGACCACAGTAATAAGTTTAAAAAGAAACATCAACATAATTTCGAAAGTTGGTAGCAAAAAGTCACAGGTAAATCTATATTTATTGCAAGGACACTCATCTATTTTTGAAAAGGTGTTCAGCTCTGAACATTGCAATGCAGCACTCCAGTGACCGTGATTTGGAGTAATTTCAGAGTATGATGTAAATTCCTGTTTGTAGTAAAGCAAATCAAATTATATAAATCTAAATAAAATCTAAAATTCTCTTTCAACGCTGGACGACGACTTGTATGCGCACTAGCGCATTTTTAGCCGTCAGAACCCCTGATCAGTCTTGTGAGTTTGCTTGATTGGCAGTGAGAGAACCCCGTTATCTAACCCTGAAATCCTGTCTCTGTCCGTCGGTCTCATGTGCAGAAATCCCGCACTTATCAAATTTATTTTGTTTTATTTTTGGTCAATACTCCTTCCCAAAATTTCATTTCAGCCAGTTAGTGGAGCTATTGAAGGGAAACTGGGTTCACATCTAAACAAACAACTAACCTGACTGTACAAAATTATTATTTTTAATTACACGTTTTACTCTGTAAACCAATGCAATCTTAAAAAGATAAATTGGAAACTCTAAATGATTGAAAGCTTTTGTATGCCTTAAGCGCAAAGCGCGTAGGTATGTTCTACTGACGCCTAAAAATCAAGAATCCAACGTTTTGTCGCATGGAATCGTATCTAACAATCATATTTAACATATAAATGTAATATAAAGCACATTGTCAGAAAGATAAATGATTTTTGAACTTTTTTTTAATCGATTAATTGCTATTTTTACATTAAAAAAAGTGGTTTTAGTGTCTTTTGGTGTAGATTTATCCAAGTCCGCATGGAGGGGTAAACACGATAACTTTTGAAAATATCAATTGTTCAACTCCATCTATTTTTTAATCTCTTCATCTATTATGTGGGAAGCCATGGAATGTAAATGGCTGTTTAATTTTGTTTTGTTTAATTATAATTAATTTTTTCGGCTGAGAAATTCCGGAATTTTTGGTGTTTGAGCAGCCTTGTAATAATACATTTAACTAAATACACTTTGACTCACTCCGGGCTCGGCCGTCGTCATAAGTGGGTTACTGTATCGTTTGTTTACAGCGGCTCGTGATGAAAAATATCGATCGCTGTACAAAATATTCCGAAAACCAAATTTCTAAAAAATTAAAAATAAATATGTTCTATTGTTGATTGAAATTTTTATTTTACATTTTTCACCATCATGTGAGCATTATGAGTCGTGTACTTTTGGATTTTCCAAACTTTCTTTATTAATGTTTAACATAAAATTATCGGAAAATTAGAAGTAATAGCAATAAGGTTATTTGTGAAAACTTGTGTGTATTTAAAATATTTTGGAAAATTGACGTATAACATGAGCGCTTAAGGCATGCACATTTGGATTTACTGAAAGTTATTTTTCACTACAATATGTATGTTTTACAGAAAAACAAATTACCAAAGCACATTCTTCTCAAATATTGTTTTTATGAAGGTATTTTATACATAAGGTATACATACTACATCATTTGATTGCTGTAAATGCGTTTCATAATACATTAAAAGGAAACCCCCAGCAACTAGCTGTTAAGTTCTTCATTTACTATTTCTATAGTATATTGTAAAAACTCACGAGGCAGAGCGTAGCAAACCCAGGTAACACTCTTGGGATCAATCTCAGAATCCTGCATGTAGACCATTTCATTTGAGCCGCAGCTGAATAAGAACGACGCTAGCAGGGTCTTGCTCTGAAATGGTGCAATATTAATAAAAGTATAGCACTTATTAAAGGTAAAACAATATCGTGTGAAGTAAAAGACAGACTAGTATAAAAATATACAAAAACTGTCTTCCGTCAAGTTTAAAAACTTCTTTAAACAAAAAATGTATAAAAATGGTTATTAAAATATTAAGGAATTTATGGATGATAATAACCACTGGGAACGAGATGATCGCTACCAAGCTATTTTTAATTTGTTTTGTATTACTGATTATTGTGTAACTTTAATTAACGTAAATTGTACTTTTTTTCAATAAATATTCCGTCGGATGTTTTGCTGGTTCTTCCCAGGACAGACTTATTTTCCTAACTAGTGGTTAATTAAACATAAGATAAAATTAATAATAAGTAGTATTTATAATCCATATTGAATAAAAGTCTCCGTTTCTGTTACGAAGAAGAGTTGAAGTTTAGGAATTGCTAAGATGGTAGGCCTCATTACCGATGAACAGAGGCTGCAAATGTCGAATCGAGATCATAAATGCTCTTCCTTAAAGTTCATTACAGAGCTTATTTTTTCTTTCTAATTAAGTTGGTTTTAATACACGAAGTTTAATAGGGTTTCCGGTTCCGGTTTCACAATAAATAGAGCCGTCACTCCATTTGAGATCATTCTCATCATTCTTCATTACGACCTGGTCAGATATGCAGGAAGTCGGTGGATGCAGGTGGCTCAAGACCGTGCTTTCTTTCATTCGCTGGCCATGCTTTGTGGCGTATGAGGAGCAGTGGACTCGCGAAGGGCTATAATGATGATGATATAGATAAACGTTATGTAATAAGTACGTCTTTTTGAAAATCAGCGTTAGTAACTTTGATTTTAAAATTACATTCACCTAACCGGAGAAGAAATTACAGAGAAAAACTTCCGCTATTATAGTGTTAAGTTTTGTACGACCTCTCTGTGGAGCAGTTTGCCACCGGCGATTTTTCCGGACCGATACGACCTGGGGACCTTCAAGAAAAGAGCTTACTCCTTTCTAAAGGGCCGGCAACGCACCTGCAATTCCCCTGGTGTTGCGGTTGATCATGGGCGGCGGTAGTCACTTAACATCAGGTGAGCCGCATGCTCGTTTGCCCCCTCTTCTATAAAAAAAATGCAAAATACATATTATATTAAAATGTTAACTAATATTTTACTTACCACAGCGTCCCTGGTGTTGTCAATATGCAAGCACACTAAGTACGGTCGGTCTTCTTGCGAGCTACTGGGGCATGCGATTTGGATCCACTTAGCCTTATTACGGTCTTCGTCCCCGGACTCCCAGAAGGTCTCGGTACTGCCATCAGTTAGAGCACCAGCCATGCCTTGGCGTGAGGATACCGTGATATCGCACCATCCCGTCACATCCATACACCTCCATACAAAGTTATCCTGTAGGGCGTTGAAACGAGAGTAATATATTTATGTGGCAAAAAATAATTTAAACGCTTTATGATTGTATTTCCTATGTGAGATATTATGATTTTAATGGACATTAACATATAACTCATAATATTTAAAATAGTAATTTTAATACAATATTAACAAAAACAGTTATTTGAAATACCGCTTCAATTTAATGTTTACTTTAACATTTTTATAACAATTTCTTTCATATCGAAAAAGGACGTTTTTTAGAGATAAAGTAAATTACAGCCCCCCTCTAGATTGCCCCCCTCGATCTCCCATTTTCCTCATCCATTGCAATTAACTTTCATTTTACCTTTCTTTATTTTACAGCAGCTTACCTCAGCTACCACCTCTCATTTTAAAATATTAACATTTAAATATATAAATTATTACTTGGCAGACTACCAGACTTAACAGTCCGTCGAGGTATATTAGTACCTCATTATATATTATTTTAAACATTTATATTAAAGAAACTTATACAGTATTTTTGAGATCTATACCTTCCAGTGCTGCTATCGACGCTTAAATACTACCTATGTACCTTATTGATATAGCTGTGAAAACTCTCATGCAAGGCACCGGGCACGCCTTCTTCATAAGCGCCGTCTTCTCCGTGTGATAGGATGCGGCTGATCACGCTAAACACTTGTGATCTGCTCCAAGCAGCGTGAACAGTTCGCGGAATAGTTTAAAACAACAGTCCCAAAAGTATAAATAATAAACAGTGTTCGTAAATAAATCCAAGAAATAAACACACGCGAACGATATTAATCTTCGTTGTCAAAAGGAAGAACAAACTCTGGCAAAGAACTCTCCCCGGGTTTGCCCAGTACAAATCACGGAGCATCGACATAGATACATCAAGCTATTATTGAAAGAAGTAGGTACTAATCAAGAGATATATGCGGTGTCAGCATCGGTAAAAGCTCCATAAGGTGAATGTTTAACGAACTCGATGAGACGAATCAAGAAATAGTCTATGGAAGACACGAGTTCTCTTAAAAGAGAAAGGGAAGAAAAAATTGTTATTAGTAAAATATTTCACACTGTAAGTGGTTTTGTGGCATTCCTTGCTGAAGTTAGCAGTGGATTTAAAGAGCTGTAATGATTATGATGGTTTTTTTTATAGAATAAAGGTGACAAACGAGCACACAGTTCACCTGGTGGTAAGTAGAGTCTGTGGCCCATAAACATCTACATTTATCCTGGATTAAGAATCAAAACGTAAATAGGTTTTCACCCCTGAGGACTAAGATGGAATGCTTCGTTTCCAATAAAAAAGGGTCTCCGAATCTCTATACGCACCATACGAAACACAGCAGTACCAAGCTGCTATTTTGCGCCGGTATTCTGTGGGAGCGTGATCCTTCCCCGGTCCTTCCCCAGATTCATGCTACAACAATAATATAATTGCAGCGTCGCTCTACCACGTATAAACGCTATGGTCATCAAATGAGTTCATACATAGCATAAAGACTGAAATGGGGGGCATACAATTGAATGACACATTATATAATAAACAACATAATCTATCAACATAAAAATAAAAAGTAAAATTAAACGCGATAAAATCCGTAAAAGTAGTTTTAATCATGTGCAATGTTCGCGCAAATATAAGAAATCATAACATAATCTATCGATAATGATATATACGTTAAAATACCAGTTTTAAATTCAACACATTTCTATTATTACAATATAAATGTGTTGAATTTAAAACCAACAACCAAAATAAAAAACTGCCTCAGTTTTTTATTATATCACAGTTGTTATCAGAAAGATGCTGCTGCCCATCTCCTGCCTGTCTCCCTCTGTCGCCGCTTACGACACCCACAGGAAGATATGTGGTAGTGGATATTCTCAACCGCCACTACACGGCAACTTGTTCTATCACCGGGAGGGCGACGATCTGTCCCAAGGAGGTGTCGGATTTATCGTCCACAAGTCTCTCGTCAACAACGTTGTAAAGATTGGGAGTGTGTCGACGAGGGTCGCGTACCTGATACTAAGAATCACCAAACGGTATTCGCTGAAGGTCATACAGGTTTACGCACCAACCTCGGCACATCCCGATGAGGAGGTGGAGGAAATGTATGAGGATATTTCCAGAGCCATGCATTCCTCCAAACCCCACTACACGGTGTTGATAGGAGACTTCAACGCAAAACTAGGCACAGAGAAAGCGGTAAGCTGAAGGTAGGGAAATTTGGAGTATGGGCAACGGAACCGAAGGGGCCAGCAGCTGGCCGACTTTATGGAGAAAGAGGGACTCTTTATGATGAACTCTTTCTTTCAGAAGCGGCCCCACAGGAAGTGGACCTGGTCGAGCCCCGACGGTTCGACAAAAAATGAGATCGACTTCATTATGACGACCAGACGCCAACTGTTCAGTGATGTCTCAGTGATCGCAAAGGTGAAAACTGGCAGCGATTACCGAATGGTTAGAGGCACACTGAACCTAAACGTTATGTTGGAGAGGTCTCGTCTAATGACGTCAACGCTCCGTCCCCCTCGTGCTCTATTCCAGAATCCCGAAACCTTTCAGCTCGAGTTACGTAACCGCTTTCAGTGCCTATAAGATTGCAATGCAGTGGACGATATGAATGACAAGCTCGTGGAAACTGTCCATGCGGTCGGAGCTAAGTTCTGCAAGACCCGCCGCAGAAGAACACAAAAACTCTCCGATCACACTCTTAATCTCATGGCTGTTAGACGGGAGATGAGGCTGCAATCGTCAAATGATTTGACAGCATACAGGCAACTGAACAGACAGATCTCCACATGCATGCGGCGAGACTTGCGCAACTTCAATACTACTAGTATTGAAGAAGCGATCGAGCAGAGCCAGGGCTCCAAAGTCTTTGCCAGAGATCTGTATGCCAGAAAGAACCAACTGTCAAAGCTGAAGACTGAGTGTGGCAACATCGCTTCCGGGACACCTGAGATTGTGAGATTGAGAGGTTCTATGGGCAGCTGTACACATCATCGTTGGAGCCACACGCAAGTGTGAGTAACGATCCAAGAGCAAGTCTTATCCGACACTATTCCGATGATATCCCGGGCGTCAGTCTGAGCGAGATTAGAATGGCTCTCCTCCACCTTAAAAACGGCAAGGCCCCGGACGAGGATGGAATTACAGCGGAGCTTCTGAAAGCGGGTGGAACACCGGTACTTGAAGTCCTTCAGAAGCTCTTCAATTCCGTCCTCCATGGTGGCACTACTCCGGATGCGTGGAGCATAAGCGCGGTGGTCTTTTTCTTTAAGAAAGGCGACAACGCTCTCTTGAAGAACTACAGACCGATTTCCCTTCTGAGCCGCGTCTATCCGAGTACAGAACCAGAGTTCGAAACCTATCCAACTGCAGAGAGGTGTAAGACAGGGTGATGTTATATCCCCAGGCCAATGCCATTTTATTTATTCTTTATGGACTTTTGCTAAAAATCGTATGGGTATTCGTTTTTTCTTACGACTCGTAAGGCGCTATACTTTTGCCAGTATAAAGTAATACATTTATAAGGATTTTCTTTAAAAAAAAACTTCAATATATATTAAAGAATCGATGTGTCACATTGAGATATTTTTTGTGAGATGCCAATCCATGATGATGGAATTGCCCAAGCAGAAAAAATAGCTTTTGTTTACATCACCACTTGAGTACTTGTTTTATTATGTCATTATTAAATACACAAAATCGCACTACTTTTACATATTAAAATCCACTTCAATCCGTCAATTATACTAAGTAACACAGTAGTGAAAGTAACATAGTAGCAAAAATCTGCCGGCGTGGCGGTCCAGTTCCCGCCAAAACCTGTGTATACTTTTACTAAAATTATTATAGTATATTAAATATATTATGCACTGCCATAACGTTCAGATTCCGCTAAAACTTTTGCTGGCACTTGCGCGAGGGTAACACATAGTACAATAAACCTACAGTAAGCGCGTGTATCGTAGCGCAAAATTTATTTGAAAATTATATATCATTCAATTTCAATGATAAACTTATATTGTTTACTTTATTATCATTCATAGTTAAACAATATAAGTCTTTCTAATTTGAAACTATATTTCCATAATTATTTTTTCTGCGGCAGTAATGCGCCGGGACCAGCTAGCACATGAATATATATAGTGTTTTAAGATATTTGTTTTTTAAAGAGCGTGCTGCCCGGGTCCGTGTAACGTTTTATAGACGTGGTAGAGCCATGCTGCAGTTATATTAGAAGGTTAGTTGTAGCACGTATGGGTCGGCTTGACCGGGGAAGGACCACGCTCTCACAGAATACCAGCGTCAAATAGCAGCTTAATGCTGCTGTGTTTAGTATGGTGAGTGTAGAGAACCGGAGACCTTTTTTTACTGGAAACGAGGCATTCCGTCTCAGTCATCACTGGTGACAACGCATCTGCATTTTGATTCGTAATCGAGGATACATGTAGATTTCAATGGGCCACAGCAATCACTTACCATCAGGTGGACTGTGTGCTCGTTTGTCACACTATCCTTTTAAAAAAACGTCTTGGTGGTAGGTGAGTGTGCGTGTGTTGCGTACTGACCTGTGCAAGAAGGCACGATCGTGCGGCGCATAGTGTAGCGCCCAGCAGCGCACCGCCTGCAGCGCGGGCGCGGCGGGCGGACGCAGCGCGGGCGCGAGCGCGCTCACTGAGCCGAGCAGCGCGTGCAGCGCACCACGCAGCCCGCGCGTCGCGCGCCCGCCCGGACACAGCGCGCACGTGCGCGGCGCTGTCGGCCACCGCACCTCGCGCTGTGTCGCCTGCCCCTCCTTCGCACGTTATTTTGTAAATTACATTAAAGTGGCAAGTTACCTGAAGGAAAATAGTTTTTAGAATTTTATCGTGTTTGATTGACTTATATTTACATTCTTACCGATTGTGTACTTTGTAATACTCATGGTCACGGGAGGACTGATGTGTTTAACGTCCTAATGTCATAGTTAACTAAGATTACCTTCAACTTAAAATTATTATTATCCGATATTTCCAGCAACAACATATATGTATATTATCCTTGAAGTATTGCAGTGGTGGTATGCTTGGGTATTTTATTTTATTAATTTTAGGAACAATAACACCCAACCACCTGTTCTATTGAAATTAGGAGGTATTTATTAATTTCAATAGCCCCACCAATCAACCTTGGGAGGAAAATAATAATCAGTGTTGTTTTGCAAGGATTTGTAGTCTACCAAATCCGATGTACAGATGAAAGCAATCCTGACCTACAGTCACATTCATTTCACAAACTGCAGACTTCCCTTAGCGTCTTTTCTTCACATCAGCATAAAATATACCGGCACGAGAGGCTAGAGGTGCCGCAGTAAGCAGGTCGTAAGGCGGACGTGCGTATCGCTGATTGGCTGTACATATCGTTCGCACTCGCTGATTGGCTACTGCTACTTGCATACGGTTACAGCTATTGGCGTACTAATACGACATGTGCAACTATCCCTTCCACGTTTCGTTCAGCGCTAGACGTACGTGCCGTGACTTGTATATATTCTTTTACACGGATTTTAATTTATCTTTTAATTAGTTTTTCGTAAGAAAGACCACATTCACAATCAAGCTTGTATTTCATTTAGTGCAATTTCCCAGCATTGTGGAGAGGTATACACTTAATAGATTATAAAAATTTGATAATCATCTACCGCAGCTTAAAGTATGTTTAAATAGAAGCAAGCTTCAAGATGTACCCCATCTTGTCTAAGACACCTCTGACATGTTATGGCACTACGACAAGCAAGCTCGTCTGTGACTGTGTGTTGGTAAAATTTGACAGCTGGAATCAATTCGAACACATCCTCAGAGCACTCCTGGTGGTAAGTTCGATAAAAATTCAAAGGGATGCAACAAATCTTCGTTTTTGCATACTGTACATACACGTTTTATCACAGTATATTTACCGAACGATTGTGTATATAATAACCACAAGGCTGTCGAGGTCCATCGCTTAAACATACTCAGCACTTAAATTGTAAAGTTAAAATTATGCACTTGACCCGAAGCTTCTTATCGCACTAAATAGCACTTAGCACTCAATCTATCACGGCTTTATACTTATTTTCTACTATCCTTGAAAAATGTAGAAGACTAAATAGTAAAAGTATTTTCTGATGCGATTTGATTAATTGAAATTTTTTAAAACTATTCGAAAAGTAGAGAGAGAAAAAATGTGTGATAATGGGAGAAATACAGAAAACATATATAATATACCTCCTTATTATCCTCCATAACGAATGTTGGCGGCATAGAACTAGCGAATTGCGAGAGCGATTCACAAAACCACCACATGACATCATGAACACATATCGGCTGCGTCGCCGAACGCAGCAGCCAATTTAAAGCCTGAAATGCAGAAACGGTAAATGACGTATCCGATGATCCTTTTAACATAAAATTTGAAAGTGTTTCATCATTACCGCTTATCCAAATCCATTACTGAATATGGGTACGTATACGTATCGTTACGTAAGGAATCAAACAAAAATGCGGGGTGCTTAACCTGGTTAAGTGAAAACAATTTCTCGTGAAAAATATAGCAGAATCTTATATACGACATATCATATAAATCTTCAGAACAGCAGCAACGGCGAGGAGCGTCAAAGTACAGTCTAAGTAAGTAAGTAGGAGTCTAATACTATATCGTTAATCCAGGTAAATTGTTGTTTTTCAATGTTATGATTTTGTTAAAACCTCGCTTCGATGAGAGAGACCCTTGCCAAGTTGTAGAATGAAGAACCATATTCAAGAACACATTTGTGTATATGTTGTATGCCATTGTTAACACTTATCTTATTGTTGCCTCTTTCGTGCCCAGTTCCATTAAAATTACATGATATTAATTTTTGACATTTCGGAGACGGCAAACACAATATTTAAAGAAACAAAAATATTGCTTTTGGTTTTAGGTCCCGATGATGTATAGCTAGAGATATAGTGTGTCAAACATTCCAACGTTAACCGGATGCGCTTAAATATATATTACTAACAAAAAGAGAAACAAATTTATTATTGTATAATATGCTGGGGATCAAAGCTCACCTCACAAGCATACTGTCGTACGGTATTTATCCGAGCAGCAGCATCCATTTTCATTCGATGTGCGTTTAAGTCCCGCCGTGAAAGTACGAAATTAAGCACGGGACTACGGAACAGAGCTGCGAGGTCCACTTTTGGGGCTTCGAAAGCAGAAACTGTGCCTTCGTTTTCATCTCCGCAGCCGATAAGACGTCTGAGGGCTGCACTCGGTTGCGCCAGCAGAGATGAACCAGCTGAGGCTAAATGTTTTTAAACACACAGTATTAGAGACACTATTTACCATTTTATATAATAAAAGTAATTTAAAATAACAACACCATTATAAAAATTCAAGGGTCTAGATATTACAATTCAATTAAAATAATGTATATATATATATATATATATATATATATATATATATATATATATATATATAGTAGCAGTGGACTTATGAAGGCTGTAAAGATGATAATGATGAATATATATTACTGACAAAAATATTATTTCTGACGAATTTTTGATTATATACAATATAAAAAAATATTAATAAGTAAAAAAGAAAATAATTTACTAGAAAGTTGTAACTGCTGAAAGTTTAATTTTTGAAGTGATTACTGCATGTAGGGTAGGGTAATGACTTGTTAACTAAGTAGATCAATAAAAGCAGTGATATACAGATATTTTATTATAATATTGATATTTATTAAGATAATAATAGTTTACATACTGCAACTGGCAAATGTGCTTTGTGGGACTTCGCATAACCAGCAAGTTCCATATGAAAAAGTTTTAAAAATCTCTTGCATTTAGAATACGTTCATAGTTGTTAGTGTAGTTATATAGTATTATAGTATGCGTTCTATAAATTTGCCCCATCATGAATTTGTTCCCTATAGAGCAATGACAAAGATTTTTCAAATTCAGGCCCGATGACATACATTTTAGAAATCAAATCTACAGGACGAAGTTTTTGGGCCTCTGTCAAATTATGAGGTATCCACCGGGCACAAAGCTTCCTGAACGCTTAATATTTATGAAAGGTTTTGTCCACTTGACTCATACCGATGACTATGCTTGTCAGAATCTGCTGATAAGTTACTCATTTGTCAGTCTCTATCATACGCCACACAACAATGTTGTTATCTTCAGCCGTCGCCGTAGAAGGCCGTCCCCCACACAGATCACCGGTGAGATTATTGCGACCACGTTTAAACTCATTAAACTAGTTGTAAACAGTGGCACGAGATGGATCATCATGGCCAATGGCCAATCGTAGTCTATCATAACTTTCTTGATGACTTAAATGACATCGAAAGTCATAAACTATCATTGTACGAAAATTTTCTCGGGTTAAATTCATTCTGATGTGACACAGACAATTTTCAATTTGCCGCCAAATCGTAAACAAATGACAAATTAATAAAATACATACACAATAATATTGGGTGCGTTTGGCAGAAAAAAGCGCTAGCAAGCGCTTGTAAGCAAATGGCGATCGTAAGCGGTAAGCGCTGCCAAATCGTATGTAGCTATTTTCCTCTAGGACACGAAGTCAGTTTTAACCGGGGAACCTAACCTAATTTAAATATATGTTTGTAAAGTATTCATATTAAAAACTTACCAATCATGAATTTTTAATAACATCTATATGTCTATCTATGTCATTATATTACTTAAAACTAATATTGCACAAAAAATCTTATAAACTCTACTTCAAAACAAACAAATTAAATAAGCAAAATGGCGGATTGTGTCAGCGCTATTGAAGTAGCAATCGTGTCCTGGCCGAAAACTATCTCAGCGCTTGTAAGCGCTTGCTAGCGCTTTTTTCTGCCAAACGCACCCATTGGCAAACAGTTCCATCTTCCAAATTTGAACTTACTTTTTATTATATCGTTTACAAGTGGCCAGTTCTAAAAACTTTCGTACGTAACCTAACCTAGTGAAATATCCACGGTATATAATATCGGTGTTCTTTTGCAAAGATTTGAGATCTATTAAATCTGACGTAATGAAGGGAGTGATCTCGACTCATAGTTGTAGTCACTTCACAGACTGCAGGTTTCCGTTAGCTATATTTTTTACGTAGGTTTTGAATAATCTTCTAGTTTCTGCTATATAAAGGGGACCACATTCACAATAAAACTTGTACACTCTTGGCATCATGTAGAAGGATATTACACTTGGCGGATTGTAAAAAATCGGGGTGTGGTTGTGAGCTGGACACGCCCGAATGTTTTACGTGAATACGTGTACGTAACGAAACGATATTAAAATGGAGGCGCGTCGCAGTCCAACATCAATATTTCTTGATCCTTTAGTCTTTAGCAATACGAAACTGTATCCCAGAATTGTATTATCATCAATTTTTTGAATTGCCTCCCACTATGAAAGCAAATATAAGGTCATATTCACGTCAAAATGTTAAGTGAATCATACCAGAGTAGGTATCGGCGTCTTGGGGTGCGTCAGCATAGGCGAGCGGCGGGCAGTCGGCGGCGAGCAGGCCGCGCCCGCCCGCCTGACCCATCGACACGGAGCGGTGCACGCGAGGCCACTGCGCGCCCACCGCCTCTCGCCCCGCACCCACCTCGCGCCCTTCACGCCCCTCGCGCTTGTACTCCTGCACACACCACAACGTCCACGTGGACGCACCTCAATACACACACACACTAAAGGGCCCTCAATATGGTCAAGTGCCAATATATACGTGATTGAAGGTTTCAAATGTAGGCATTTAGGAATATCAAAAACTTATATATATACTACTAGACCAGCAATTCAGAATCCTGAAGAAAACTATGTAAACACCGGGGATCGCGTAAGCGGGTAGGTCGCACGGTAAATATACCACGAAGTTATATTTTGTTACTACTTTTAGGCAAATAAGAAATAAAATTCGTTCGTTTAGACAACGTTCGCGGTATTTACGTGACTGGAAGTCTCAAAGGTGTAATTTTACAATCGCTTCAATTAAATAAAATTAACGATCAAAGTCAGCATCAATAAGTATCATTCACTTAGATCTTGACAAACACTATTGATTCGAGGACCCTTAATGGGTTAATAAGTTCTCTTTCGCTTTATATAACTAAGTCTTAGTATTACAAACTTTATTGAACTCATAATCATTTTTATAAATTCATTTAAAATATTGATACAAATAGGTGGTATTTTTTAAATACCCACAGAAAGAAGTATGCCCATTTTCTATACTTTGATTGACCTGTCACTTGAATCGTTTTACAGGTCGTGTCTGCCTACAACTACTGTTGCATAAAATCAATTATTGTTTATAATAACATAATAACTTATCACCTTTTCATTTGGAGGCCAGGGGAAAATACTATTAAGTAAATAAGTTTTTCAGGTTATAACAGCTGTTAAATAAGGTCTGACTGCTGTCACAACCTCAAAAACTATACGATAATTGAAATCAAATAGTTTTTTAATTGCTGAGAGAGTTACAAATACTCAGAAATAAATCTTTCTTCAATGTAATATCATCATCAAAAAAACACAATTGGTTATTTTGAACATTCATACACCACATGACCAATGAACAAGTTTTTCGTAGTATGTAAAACGGAACGTGTAAAACAACTTTTAAAAAAATTGCGTGGCTTCTTGGCCTTTGAGTCATTATAAAACAAGTTCCGTCTCCAAGTCTAGAGAATGATAAACATAGTAACATTATTTTATTTCCTGGCTTTATTGGAAAATTCAATTATGCGATACGAAGTGAGCAAAAAAAAAGGCAATTTTATATCACTAGACGGGTTAGAAAATTTTTAGGTCTTTCAAAGACTGGACATGATTCTTTATGTTCTATTTTTTTAAGGAAAAGTAGACGTAATGATAATGATGACTACTCAGACTTATACTTTTTTCTTCCTGGTTCTTTTGTAAATACATATTATTTAAAAAACATCTGTTTTGCTCACCTTAGTCAATTGGTTTGAATAGATAGCTTGTCCTATTCTTATTTGAATCTATAATGAAATATGGAGTTAAAATAATATTAAAAATAAATATATAGCAAATACAATATAGTAATAGAGTACAACTCACACAGAAAACCTAGTGTAAGTGTATATAGTATACGTATAAGCAAGAGAGTCGAGAGCGGTAGTGTAGAGTCTAGTTTCTGGATGTTATCGCTGTTAGTCTATGCAACTCTTACAGCTTCATCTGACTCAGGGTTCGCAGCCTACAATGCCGCGAGCTAAATGGGAATGACGGCATAAAGAGCGTTATACTGTTTCGGTCACGGCAAACGATTCGGTTTATTAATAATTTTTTAATTACGGGACTTTCGTTGTTTTTAAGATGTTATTTTCGTTGTAGAGATATTCTATCTCACGAAGTCCGTTCGACTATGAATGTTGTAGGACGTGCACATTTAGTATGCGTAACCTCGGGAGCGGTCAGTCACGGTCGCTACGTAGTCCGATTCACTAGTGTTTTGAATCCACGCAATTTTTTTTTACGGAGTAGCGTCAAAAACTAAAATCGAACATTGCGATCTTGAATGAACGTTCTCGAGGTTACGCACACTAAAACAATGAGCATGTACACTCTTGATAAACGGACTTGATTCATAGTCAAACAGGCTTCGTGAGATGAAAAGTCAAAACCTTATAACTAAGAAACACAAAATAATTTATCAAATTACTTGCAAGAGTCGGTTTTACCAACAAAGCTCGCCGATACATGTTTCACATTAAAAAGAATAAGCTGTGTGTAGTGGTGTACCTGTTCGGTGGTGACGTGCGCGTGCGTGGGGCGGCCGAGCGAGTGGTAGCGCGGGGTGCGCGCTGCGGGGCGCGGCTCGGCGCCCAGCGCGGCCAGGCACTGAAACGGTGGCGCCGGCTGCCACGCGCTGCCCGGCGGCGACCGCCCGCCCCGCGAGCCGCTCCCGCCCGCCTCCCACCCGCCACCACCCTCTGACATAACAACGATAACAGTTACAACCTGCTAAAGTCCAATGCTGAACATAGGTCTCCTCCATATACATTGCCATAATTGCCCCGCTTGACATGCAAGTTGGCAACCGTAGTTTCTTATTACTTTGATTTGATAGCATGAAAATACCGCCTCCCATTTTATTTTTTTAGTTCCCCTCTTTCGCCTCTTACGACACCCACGGGACGATATGAGGGTTAGTGGACATTCTAACACCGCCACTACACCGTATTCTGCTGCATATCAATAATATGTTATAAATTTTTAAAATTCATTGCTATAAAAATGATGCATACACCAGTATCCATAAAGATGCTTCATACACCAATATTTCTCGGGAAAACCTCACCGAGTACCGGAACAAACCTGTGTCTGAAGTCGAGACTTTGTTGAACAAATTCTCGGATTAAGGGCGACCAGATGCAACGGTCACTAAGATGACACTGCTCTACCACTTGTACGTGGTAAAGCCATGACACAGCTGTATTGTAGTTTCAGCATGCAAAAAATTGCAGCTCAATGTTAGGTATGGTGACCCTTTTCACTGGATACGGGGCATCCCATCTTCGGGTGCGGTCAGTATCAGAAATGACAACGCGTCCAAATTTTGATTCCTAATCTAGTATAGGTGTAGATATCTATGGAATACAGCATCCACTTATCATCAGGTTGATTGTTGGACGTTTGTCACCATTATTCTATAAAAAACCACACGTTGACGCACAATGAACTAACAAATTTTCTCCTTCACAATCTATCAGGAGTCCATCGCTTTATATAGGTGTTCCCCATAGATTATCTCATAGTGCGAATATTTGCCACTGTTCCGAACAATTTAAATAAACCTCTACGACATCTGTCAAATGTTTCACCTTATTCCTAAATAGCGTTGCCCTGGTGGCAGAAAAAGCTGTGGATACCCTTACTTACCTGACACTGACATATCAAACTCAACGTCAATTTGAGAAATGATTTAAGTCGCTACTTCTCTTTTCACTTAATGACAATAGAATAATAAGACAGGTATAGAAATATTTAATACTATAATGAACAATTATAAGCAAAGTCCTGAATTTATAGCGGACCCGCTCTGTGCCCTTGACTCACACCACTGGTGCCACGTTAATAACTTAAACGTAAATTTAAAACTTTAAATAAAAAACAAAAAACAAATAGGGTTGTTGGCAAGAACTTAACTGCATGTGGATCGTTTTTCTTATCCAATCACTACTGTAGATAAACCACTTAATTGGCGGATCTCCCGCGAGGTAAGAAGTTTGCGGGAGGGGGTGACATATAGGCGTTCCATGGGGCGGGTAGGGATCATTTTTCATGTTTGGCTTCGGCAGTTTACTCGCAGATCTCATAGTAGATCAAGATTACATCTGTCGCGGACGCTTGGAACAAAATGCACACGAGATTAAAGTGCCACGATCAATGCCAAGATGAATCGCTCTCAGGTTTTTGGTAAGAAAATAAGAAGGCAAGCAAAAGAAATGGCGTATATCGTTTTTTCTTTTTTCAAAGCCAGCTACAAAACGCTCTCATTCTCTACTATAAGTAAAATTATTAAAGAAGGCAACGATCTGCAACGTGAACAGAATAGTAAGGTTTTTAAATTAACACCAATTTAAACCAACAAAAAAGAAACAAATCCGAAAGAAAAAATTTAAACAGATAATTTTACAGATCGCCAAGTTGTAATAAGATGAAAAGTAACACAATTTTGTACTATTTTCAAGAAGGTTATTCTTATGTATATGGAGGAGACCTACATTAAAAACTTTAAATGCTGATGTTAAGGAAGATTAAGAATTATTAATTGCAGTCGATAATATTTGAGAATATTGTTGCACAAAGTTAGCTTTAGATTTAAGAAATGTCAGTAGAAAAGAAAGCTACTTATAATAAATACGATAAAGAAGCATCGTTGAGATCAGAGGAACATTGTTTACCGCGATGAAACTTACGTCAAATCCTCCTTAAATGTCTCATCGTGTTGGCAGTCTATAGAAGAGAAGTGCTGCCACATATTGGCAAAGGGTCACTTTTAATTTGTCCATGCTGGAGGCCGTGGTAGATTTATCAATGGAGCCCTATTAATTTTTAAATCAAAAAGTAAACCCAGAGATTATTATAAAGATATGAATTTTCAAAGTTTTAATAAATGGATAAAAGAAAATTAGTGGAATTTAATATTTCCTTAAGAAAATGTGACTTACTCAGATTGGTCAAGCAACACAAATCTGAAAATGTTTATAAAATTGACGAAGTGTTAAAGGCTGCGGGTCACGCAATGTTATAATGACTTCCACCATACTAGGTCCACCATAATAGGTCTAGGTGACCTGAACCCTATTGAGTTGCTATGGGGAGATATCAAGGGACAACTCGCAAGAAATTAACTTGATAGCAATTTGGATAACAAAAATTTGCACTGGAGCAATTATTCGCCGAATTCTCATTAGAAAAATGGGAAAACCATGTCAAGAAATATTTAAAACGAATATTGTCAACACGATCAAATACTCGATGATGTTATGGATCAAAAGATAATTAATTTACAAGGCGTTTCTGACTCATCAACAGTGGCGTAGCTTGCCTTAGATGGGCCCTGTATCAAGATTTATTGGGGGGCTCAAATGAAAAGTCCAAAACCGCTCGCATGAAATAAAATAATTATATATATATAGATTATAAATTAATAATTACTATTAATACTAATTAGGAACTAAGTTAGCCGAACAATACAAATCAAATATACACTTTTCTTGTCTTGTTCGGTGAACTTAAAGGTTGGGGAAAGTTTTTTCGTTTTTTATATACACATTTTTTTAAAGTTTTATTACACCTTACTTATTACTACTACCTTTCAGTGAGCTCGTGTGGTACCTAAATATCTATATCTATCTAATGTATTCGAAATAGTTATAATACTTCATACATTACTTAGGTCTCAGAGGCTCCAAAATCTTTGTTTAGTTTGAGAAATTAATATGTCGAAAGCAGAGCAGAAGTACAAATTGACTTTGAAGTAAGATTCCGGGTATGAAATTCTCTCACCTTCTGATATTCTTCTTTAAAAAAACACTTCGTTATCTTCTTTCTTTTATTTTTGAAAGCAGTTTTTACATCCCACTCTTTTGATAATCTCTGGACTCGCTCAGCAAACCATGGAATGAATTTTGATTTCCTGTTTCGCTCAGTATATACAAAAGATTACTTAGTAAAATGTTAGCTTTCTGTAAGTCATTATTTTCATGCTGTAAAGCTTTAGAAAAATGATTAATGATTTCAAATAGTGAATAAAAAAGGCGACGAGCACTATAAAATTGTAGGCTCTTTAAAATGGTAACTATATTTTTCTATTCGTCACGTTCGCCTTTTTAGTGGAAATTAAATTTAGTTGGTACAAAGTTTTCATTATTAATTTATGATTATGATTTATCATTAAAATAATTTTTCCTTATAGCTGATAAAGCGTGGTTTATTGAAGACCATTTAGTAGGACACCTATTTAGGGTAATATTATATTATTTACATGAATCGTTACTCAGCATTGAGAAGCGTTTTATACTATTATTAAAAAAGTATATTTTTTGGGTTATTCCGTTTATCAACCCTAAAAATTTACCCCAGTGGATACTAGCAAACGCGTGTTCATCTGTCGTCCCCAGACGGGGTTGATAATCAGAGTTCATTTTTATTTGTTCTTCCGACTTTTTACCCAAAGTACTGTTTAATACAGACACTTTAATTATTAATTATGTTTAATGACAAAAAATTTAGTCAAAAACATATTACGTACGCTTTCGTCAACGTTACAGCCTATTAAAGTCTATGCATTATGTATTGCAAAATTGAAATAAAATTAAATCAAATTAAACTTCCTCGTTTTAAATAATGTTATTGCGTAATTTATAAATTCTGCAAATTTTCCAGGTAAATAACAACACTAATATCATTATTGAGTAGACGTAGTTTAATATCCTGGATAAATTCTTCACTTTTAATGTACATTTGCAATCGTATTCTAAATTTATTTGCTACAACATATTATATTTAGCGAAGAACTGGGCGTTTTGTTTTAATTTATTTTATGCCGAAATTCCAATGAATCTGTAATTCTGTGAGGCTGCTCCTTTTATTTCAGTGTTGATCTCTACTAAGTATCTTGTTGGCCCAGTTTTTATCATATTTCTATAAATGTCTGTACACAGAAGAGGGATTGTTTTTGCTGTTTTTTTTAAAAGGTTACCCCCACACTAGGATTTTCTTCTGCATCATGGAGGCAGTTTACAAACATAAATTGCACAAGGGCAAACATCCAGACCCGGAACAATCATATTATGTATGCCATACAAATACTTGTTCGGTGCGGGATTCAAACTCACGACCCCCGGCGCAACAACTCATTGCTAAGCCACTGGGCCTTAAATTTTGACAGGTCTTCTTTAGGCACGTAACGAACTATTTGATACAAGGCTGCACTAAAAGTATCGGGAATGGAATATTTCCACTGTTCCCGTCATATTAAAATCTTTTTAATTGAAAACTCCTTGGTTTTAAAAATCGAATACCATTTATTTATTTAAAAAAGATTCTCGGTCTTGCCACAAGGTTTTGTCAAACTTGTTTAGTCGTTGAGAAAATGGAATTGACTCGAGAAAATTCAAGAGTGATGATTTATTATGACTTTCGAAGTCGTTTAACACAAAAACAGTGTGTTGACCGGATGATTTCTGCATTTGGTGATGAAGCCCCATACAAAACCACAATTTATCGCTGGTTTGTTGAATTTAAACATGGACGTGTCAAGCTCAGTGATGATCCCCGTCAAGGTCGTCCAAAACTGCAGTCACCCAAGAAAACGTTGATGCTGTGCGTAAGCTGATTATAAATCCAGACATACCGCGAAATTCAGGCAACTTTAAACATTGGCATGAGTCAAATACAAATAATCTTGCATGAACAATTAGGTGTAAAAAAAGTTGTTTTCCCGATGGATACCGCATTCGATCTGTGAAGAGCAAAAAGCGGCTCGCGTTACTTAGTGCGTCAGAACTCTCAAAAGATTCCACGCAGGATCTTCAAATGCTGTATAATCATCAAATCATCAAATGCTGTACAACATCGTAGGCACTGAAAATTTCGGGAATCAAGGAAGTGACACAACATTACTATTTAAAAATGTATTTATTGCTTTTCAAAGTATTCTCCGCGAAATTTGACACATTTTTCCATACGATGGAATCAATCATTGAAGCAACCATTCCATTCGGAAGTTGGGGTCTCCAAAATGGCCGTTTTGTAGGCGTCCACAGCTTCTTCAAGTGATTAAAATCTCCGTCCCCGCAATTTATTCTTTATTTTAGGCAAAGTATAGAAATCATTAGGGCTTAGGTCGGGGCTGTACGGCGGATGGTCTAATAATTCTATGATTTCTTGCTCTAAAAACTCTTTTGTTCTGTGTGCTGTGTGAGAACTCGCATTGTCGTGATGGAGGATGATGCGGCGGTTGCAATTCTCTTTGCGGAGTTCAGAAACGACCTGTGGCAAACATATGCTAGCATACCGTTCTGCATTAACCGTTCTTTGTCCCTCAAGAGGAATAGTCGTAACATGGCCGGTTTTGGAGACAAACTTGGCCACCATTTTTTTTGCAACACTCCGTGAATGAACAATTTTTGTTGGCTTTAACTCATTTTCGAACACCCAAACTCGTGACTGGTTTTTTGCTTCGGGTTCGTACGCATATATCCAGGATTCGTCATCTGATACGATGTTGTATACAGCATTTGAGGATCTTGCGTGGAATCTTTCAGGAGTTCTGACGCACCAAGTAACGCGAGCCGCATTTTGCTCCTCACAGAGCGAATGCGGTTCATCCATCGGAAAAACAACTTTTTTACACCTAATTGTTCATGCAAGATTATTTGTATTTGACTCATGCCAATGTCTAAAGTTGCCTGAATTTCGCGTTATGTCACATGTCGATCTTCCTTAATCAGCTTACGCACAGCATCAACGTTTTCTTGGGTGAATGCAGTTTTTGGACGACCTTGACGGGGATCATCACTGAGTTTGACACGTCCTCGTTGAAATTCAGAAAACCAGCGAGCGATAAATTGTGGTTTTGGATGGGGCTTCATCACCAAATGCAGAAATCATCCGGTCAACATACTGTTTTTGTGTTAAACCACTTCGAAAGTCATAATAAATCATCGCTCTTGAATTTTCTCGAGTCGATTCCATTTTCTCAACGACTAAACAAGTTTGACAAAACCTTGTGGCAAGACCGAGAATCTTTTTTTAAATAAATAAATGGTATTCAATTTTTAAAACCAAGGAGTTTTCAATTAAAAAGATTTTAATATGACGGGAACAGTGGAAATATTCCATTCCCGATACTTTTAGTGCAGCCTGTGTACGTCCACCGAACATTATCGCGGGATCTATTTTGAGTTAATTAACTACTTGTGCGCCTACCTCCAGACTACGCAGGCGATCCGCCAATTAAGTGGTTTATCTATAAAACAGTTAAGAATGAATTCAATAAGTAAAAGGTTGTGTTTGTGTGTACTAAGTGTCTGCAAGTGTAAACCTCTTACCGTTATTTGTAAGCGGTGCGACGTCAAGTAAAAATATTGCGTTTTCTTTCATCACGTAATGATCGGCTGCGGGCTCCGTGCGAGAGCTGGTCTCCGCTACCACTTTGGTCTTGGTTTGTTTTAAAGAAGACGCGTTCCGAAGCGCTTTTTCGCGACATTTCTCGCAGTAGATATACCAGAGTTGGTAAGCTGTAAAAATATAATTTAAACAATGTAGACTGGTAGAGAATGCCTTAGGCATTAAGTCCGCCGATATACCACTTTATATTCTAGTTGACTGCTTGGCCCGGCACGCTTTGCCTTTTCCGGTAGACGATGCAATAAGTTTTAATCTGAATTCACAGAGTGTAAATATAAAATCTATTTTTAACTCGACCGCAGTAGGATCTACCGAGTCCATATTTTATTATTTCTTTTTCAGCCCTCAAGCTACATACATTGTGAATATTTTTTAATAACTTGACAGCGCAAGTTAGCGAATCCCAGCATAGCTTAATACTACTGTCTTAATATGTGAATATTACCTCAAGCGCTCAAATTCACGCACGAACGCATGAACATCCCGGCGTTTATGAAAGGAGTTTCCTAATGCCCTACGAGACTGACTGCAGTGCGTACATCAAGTTGGGTGGCAGTGTGTATGCAAATATTGGTTGTAGCGGTAAAGTGAGATAGGAGTCGCACTGTGTTGCACTGCATGTTCACTAGGTTCTGCTTTCGAGTTTGTCTATGTAGAAGGAAGTACTAGTCTCTTAAGTAATTATGTCGTTTAGTGTGTGTTTTATTCAGAAAGGTATAGAGGTAGCTAAGATAATAGATATAATTGCAGGTTGTGAGGCATTTCATGTTAATCCTCAGGGATGATAGTATTTTGATTCTTAATCGGTGATAGATAAAGGTATCTATGGATCACAGCATCCGCTTATCATAAATGTACGCTGTGTGATCCTTTTGACATTTACTTCTATAAAAAGGAAACAAGTCGCAGTAGTAAGTAAAAATTAATAAGGGGGTGGTAGGTACTACACCATTATTTATTGCATTGCTATTTAACCACAGTGCTCTGGCATGAAGAGTAAAGAGGTCCAGTATGATTGCAGGCTGTTAGGCTTTCCATATCCTCATAGGTGACAACCTAACTGTAGCTTTTTTGTTTGAACGTCGAAGAAAAAGAGCTACAGTTAGGTTGTGTCAGGTTCCGGATGACCATTGGGTTGCAGCAGTCAGTTACCATCAGGTGGACTGTAAGACTATTTACAACTTTACCGTTGCTCGTACATATATGTAGCGGCTACCAAACGAGGGGCCGCTGTGCGTACACACCCTGAACCTGTTGTCCGCAGAGCGCAACAATGACAGTAGTTGTAAAACAAATGGGCGCTACCCGCAAGTACCCTGTGCGTACCAAGTAAAGGTCCGTCGTGCGTACACAGCTCGCGTAAGCTATCCAGCTTCATCACAGCGCCAGCACGTATAACGCTGACTGAAACAGTGGTTAGCGAACGCAGGGACGTTGTACACACCTTGCGCTAGCTGTCCGCAGATCGCGGGCACGGCGGGGACAGCCGACCCGAAGGGCACGGCGGGGACAGCCGACCCGGACGGCACGGCGGGGACAGCCGACCCGGAGGGCACGGCGGGGACAGCCGACCCGGAGGGCACGGCGGGGACAGCCGACCCGGAGGGCACGGCGGGGACAGCCGACCCGGAGGGCACGGCGGGGACAGCCAACCCGGCGTGGACAGCCGATCCGGTGGGCAGCGGCGACGCGTCAGCGCGTCGGTACTGGCCGGCGCGGTCGTAGCCGGCGGCTGCGGGCGCGTGGCAGCCCGGGTGCGCGTGCCGCATGTGCGCGGCCAGCGGCGGCGGCACCGACGCCCCGCCGCACAGCTCGCAGCGCACTGCAACCCAGTTCCACGAGGAATAATAATCTTATACTCACTAGATATCATTACTTCCCGATGATGTCAAGTTCTTTGTAACGAAATGTCATTTCATTAAGAAATTACGATTTAAATAAAAATTTATCAATTTCTAGAAAATTCAAATGAAAACTTCTTTAGAATCGTTGTGATTTGAAACTCGAAACGAAAAAGCGACACTAAAAGAAGACAAGGATAATATACATCTATAGGATTTAGTCCTGCGAGAGAATAATATAGAATATTATATTAAATTTGTCATGTTCGGGTTATTTTACGTACCATCTTGTAAGTCAATAAATCTTTGTTTGTTAAAATTACTGTACATATAGAAAATGAAGTAGAAAAACAAAGCAAAGCACTCGCAATTTTCTAAAGGTTTCACATCTACCGCGTGTAAACTGAACACATGGTTTATTTTTATTTTATAGAACATGAGTGACAAAAGAACGTACAGTCCACATGATAGTAGATGTTGACGCCTATTAATATACCTATACATCTAATCTATTGGTTGGATGGTTTCAAAGTTTATAACGGACTCAGGTAGAAATATTTTTGTATTTTACATAGATAGATAAAAAAGAACCACTGCTATGTATAACCGATTCACTAATATTTCGATAAAACTGGCGCCATTCTCAACGCGTTTGTCTAACGAGACGTACACTCTCTCACACTGAACGGCAGGCATGCGTATAGAGACAGTTCTGATATAGCCCCGATCGCTGTCCACCCTAGATTGCCCCTGCGGCAAGTCAGTAGCCGCCTCAACGCGATACTGATGAACGATATACCTCGATGTATTTAAAACACTCACCGTAAAGTATTGATTCATCGAACCAATCCGATGTTTTGTTAATTCGTCAACATCAAGTAAATATCGATGTTTTTATTCGATGTATCGTAGAGGCGGACCTGCTAGGATACCATTGTTTACGCAAGAGCGCCACTTTGCGAGCAGTCATCAGTGCTTGGTACATTTTTGAAAGAAAATGTGGACTGCGCAAGCTGGTTGGAGGTGCAATGTCAGTGCTTAAATTTGAAGTAAGATTATACTTATTTTAAAGAAATTACAAACTAGCTTCGGCAGTTATTTATGCGATTGCGTATAAATGTACACGATTTTTTTGAAAACTAATGGATGTCATTACACAATATTTTGACATTAGATAGAAATATCTTGTACGTAAAACTGCGATCAAGCTTACAAAACCACAAATATGTATAATATGATAACTCTTTTCAAGGGGGTGTAAATTAATTTGATTTTGTGTTTGATTAATAAACATCGTTTCATAAATTCGTACCTATATTATATTGAGCTCAAAGTACCTAATAATTATCGCCTACCTAATATTTACAAATACATGACCAAATTAATAACTTATATAAGTACAATAACGCATAGGCATCAATCTTGCGCCATCACTATTCAACCGCTCTATGTTTCAGTATCACTGACCTCTATATATACAAGTACGCTGGACTGGCTATAACACCGTGACATGATGAAGCGATTTGATTTCCGCCATTTTGGCGCTGACAGCAAAAGTGCACGTCCACTGAACTAATAATAGGGATAAGATAGTGTACCAAATTACCTATAAATAAATAGAATGGACTCTATGGATAGATGGACTCTACCCGTAACGTCCATTCTATTTAAGTATCATATTAATACAATGCCATTATCATTCACCATCATTAAAACCCTTCACAAGTCCACTGCTGAACATACGCCTCCCCCAAGGAATGCCACAAAGCACGGTCCTGAGCTACCTGCATCCATCAACTTCTGTCTTACCAGGTTTTGACTCCATCGAACGTCCTACACTTCACCTGCCTATTGTCGATTACACACAAAAACAAAATCAGTGATGGCAAATGGAGAACAAAGATCTGAAACAGACGGACGAAATATTTTCGAATGATTATTACATGTTTATTAACAATTGAAGCCAGCGCCAGCCGCCCAATGGGAACCTCTCCTTATTTGCTAACTTCTCCTCCCCGTTTTCATTCTCAGATAAGGCGCACCAGAAACACAAGTCACACTGCCCTTCGCGGCCTTTAACTCCACCTGCACTACGGATTCCCCGAGCCTGATATGTGAATGGAGCCAGTGAATAACGAGCACTTGGAAGCATCAAGTGATGCAGCCTCACCAAAGTCGCGAAAGATAGTCGAGTGGCATCGCATCACCAATCGCCATAACAACACTCTCACGCCATACCAGAACTCTCACATATCATCACTCATATCAACACTCTCTTCCCTTACGACGCCACCTCACCTACAGCGTTACAGGGTTAGGAATCTCTTCTAGCCGCAGCCCACTTACATCATCAGGCGACCTTTCGACACTTAGCTATGGCCCTTGAGTTTGGTGGAAAATAAGGAAAGAAGAAATAAAAAAAATCATTCGAAATTATAATCTAATACTTTTATACTTACTGGTGCTGGTAATACCAGAAAATATTGTCGGTATACTGCATTTTTTCAAATTGGTGCAGTTCTCATGTCTAATAAAACACTCGTCTGTGAAGTATTTGGAACAAATATGATCATTTTGTTTCGGACGCCAATTCACAATATTTATGCTTTTAAGCCATAAATTTAGTCTAGGTTCAGTTGGAAACCTGTTAATAACCTGTTAAACTGTCAAAGTCGCCAACAACATTTGATAATCATGTGTTGTTGGCGACTTTATTTGTATTATAGACAAGGAACTCGACAACCCTATTGAATTTTATTGTTTATCAAAACCTAGTAATATACAGCCAAACATGTTGGTATATATGATATTAAGATTAGTAACAAATTTTTAAATACTTATATTATCAAATAGTTTTAATTTGTTTAATATTTACTGCAAATTCACTTACTTATGAAATGTTATACCACTTCCCCTTTGGTAACGAGTTTTACAGATTACGCACACTCTCATTATTAATAAAAATAATTCTCATTATGTAACTAATCTTATACACAATCAAACAACATAAATACTTTCGTTTTTTAGTTTAAAAGTTCAAAATACAGACGTATTTAAATAACACAATATAAATAAGACAACAGACTTTGGCATATTATGTCAATTTTATTTTTCAAGACATCCTTTAGCGGCGCTTCAAATTGGCACAGTCATTTTGTATGATATAGCCAGTCCAGCGTACTTGTATATATAGAGGTCAGTGATCAGTATCTATCGAACTGTTATGTCCAACCCTAGTTAGATAAAAGCGCTGACTCGATTATTATATTTATTATAAAAGCCTAGAGTTTGAGGTAATCGAGGCAGTGCAGTTCCAACCCATATTAAGTGCATATCGCACACGCCGTTCGCGTCTTTTGTACATTTCTTGTATTAATTTAATATTGGGGAAATAAACCAAAAGAACTTCTGGGATTGTAATTAATGTATTGTGTAAAAGTTTTTTTTTAAAACACCTTCAGAGCGGCCCTCCTAACAAATTTGGTGTCAGAAGTGGGATGTCGCAAGGTCTACCATTACATCAGTAGCGTGGCATCCGAATCCTGGGAAACTCTGAAGAGAGCAAGTCTCCACCCCACGAGTGTGAGCCTGCATCATCAAAGCACCAACGAGGTCTCAGCCCCACGAGCTTGGGACACCATCGTCAACCCGAAGTTCATCAAGGCTGTTAGTCTACACCACCAGCGTGTGAGCCTGCCCTGAGCTGCTGCACTCCCATCGCACAACTACGTGGACGCCGCCGTCAAACGACTCCCTGGGTCTCACGGCAACGCGACTCCGCTGCACGTCATCGCAACACGACACCGGCATAGCAACCAATGTACACCGTAGTGATCGTGATATTGTAAGTTAGGTAACTTTAATTTAGCTATAATTTTATACTATTCCTCTTCTATTTCCTTACATTCTTTTGTCATTTGTCGTGTACAATAATATTCTCATTTTACCAATTTTGTATTTACTAACTCCTAAATCTTTCTAATTCCATATGCATAAGGTTAAAACTTTAAAGGACAAACCCGAAGAAATAGAAATGTCCGACAAAATTCCCTTATCCGTCCTTGTAAAATTCATCAAACCTTACAATGGTGATAGAGAATCACTTCCGGCTTTTCTCACAAATTGTGATAACGCCATAGCACTCGCGAACTCGGAACAGCAAGCAGTTTTATATCGTTATATCATATCCCAATTAGAAGGAAAAGCTCAAATCGCGTGCTCCCTAAAAACGTTTAATAGTTGTGATGAATTAAAACTATTTCTAAAAACTACCTTTGGCGAGAAGAAACACTCCACACACCTTTTAATTGAACTCCAAAATTGTAGGCAAGGAAATTCGGAAACAGTAATGCAATATTCACTTAGAATCGAATCTTGTTTAACGCGATTACAATCCGACATACATTACAGTTGCGAGAATAAGTCCGAGCTAGTAGGAAGAATTGCCGCTATGGAGGATTTAGCCCTCAACACATTTATATTAGGTCTAAATTCTAATTACGGATATATTGTTAGATGTCGAAACCCGAAGAATTTAAGCGAGGCAATTACGCATGCCATAGAAGAAGAAAAACTATTCATTCTGAGCAAAATATCTTCCAAATCTTATAAACAGTGTTCTATATGTCAAAAATTTGGTCATGATTCTTCTAACTGCTATAATCATAAGAAAAAACAATCTCGTCGAGCTTATTACGTTAATCCACAAAATAATAACCCTCATTCTAATTTTCATAATATTTCAAACAAAAATCCTATTAAAATATGCAGTTATTATAAAAGTCCGGGACATATGATAAACGAATGTCGAAAGCGACAATATAACAATAGCCTTCGTCATAATATGCAACCAGACACTCGCACGACGAATACGTTACCAAATCCCAGTGCGCATGCACCTAGTAGAAATAATATGCATTTATGTGACGCACAACCTTCTACCTCTAATGCCGATATCAGTAATGAAGATTTAAACTAAATCTGATTTCGGAAAAGTGCCTACCGAAATCGAAAGCATTTAAAGGCACAAATAATTATGCTAAATTCGAATCTCTTTCGCATATAGTCCCTACCGAGGAACAAACAAGGCATAAACGAGCTTTAGAATTCGGTGGAGAAATTTTGAAATTCTTTTTTGGAACTTTAGATGCTGATGATGCACGAAAATACGATGCAGCCAATAGCGCTTGTCAAAATAGCGAATCCGAACTTTTAAAATTAATGAAGGATAATATTCACATAATTAAATCTTCTATTAATGTATTTAACTCAACAATATATAAATTAAATATGAATGAAAATAAATTAAATTCTCAAATAAATTCTTTAAATATTGTATTATCCCAAATTGTCAGAAATAATAATCAATTATCACATATTTCTAAAATATATGCTTTACTTAATATAATAGAAAGCTCTTTAGCCACTATTTCTAATTTCTTGGATAATGTACTAAACTCTATCTTATTTTCTAAAGCAAACATTCTACATCCTAGTGTAATAGCTCCTACGAACTTATTTCGGCAGCTTTTAAAACAGAGTAATTATATAAACAAGCGATTAGATTTTCCAGTACCATTAACGATTGAAAATATACATACTTTGATAGATATTTCAAAACTCACATCTTTTTATTATAATAGAAGAATAATTTTCATATTACGCATACCACTGATTTCTTCTTTAAAGTTCACCTTATACAAATGCATACCTTTACCAACCCCTCATAATCCTAATGATCCTAACTCTTTTGCTCTAATCCAACCTACCAAGCCTTATCTTGGAATAACAGAAGATAGACTTAGTTATAGTTTGCTAGATAATTTAAACGACTGTAATATTATTAATAATGATTATTCTATATGTCCTTTAATTTCTATATTTTCTACAATAAAGAATCCATGTTGTGAAACAAAATTGTTAACCGAAGTAACGTTATCTTTACCACATCAATGTAACTCTAAACTTTTATATGGACAAATCGATGTATGGTATAAAATAAATAATAATAAGTTTATCTATGTACAGTCTGAGAAATGTAAATTAACTATAAAATGTAATAATATAATACAAGATTTCACTATTTTAGGGACAGGTATCCTAAGTTTAAACGAAAGCTGTATTGGTTTCTCTAAGACAATTCAATTAATGCCATCTACAACTAAATCTATTAAAATCAAAAATAAAATGAATTTAAACTTTAATATTACAGAAGACGATTGTTGTAATAAAGAAATTTTAAACAAATCAATTCCATACTTATCTCCTACATCTTTAACTAGCCTAGACATGGAAACTCTGAAATATTCTTACCATTCCTTAAATAACTTAGAAAATGAGATCAATAGAGTTCAAGAACAATCTCACATGATAAAATATGGTAAATACTATTCATCATTTACATACTTTTTGATTATTTGCATAATTTTATATATTTCCTATAAAATATTTTGTTGCTCTATTAAGAGAAATAATGATTCTTGCCGCTGCATACAAATATTTAATCAGTGCAATACACGACGGATTGTTAAACACGAATCGAAAGTTAGTAATTCTATTGAGTTAACTGAAGTTTCATCATCAGACGATGATAAAAAAGATTCTATATCCTTACCCAATATGCCAGTGCAAAACCAAATGAAAAGAACATTCGGTAAATTTCACATATCAAATCGAAACTTATGTAATAATTAAAAACTATATTACTTTACTATACTTATTTCATAAAGCATTATGTTACATTAGAATATAAGTTTATATTTTGTTTTATACACTGTGTCTTAGATATTAATATTACTAAATGTTTGTATTTGAAATAAAACATAAATCTTAGCATTAATACACTGAATCTTCTACTATTTCATTATTCACTGAATCTTATAAAAATACTATATTACTAGTTCATAATCTCAATAAATAATTTCTTATAATTTTATGTAGATATTGTTTAAGAATAGTTTAATTTTACTATGCTTTTGTATCAATTCAATTTGATTTTGTAATAATAACAAATAATTGAAACAATTCTATTTTACAATTATTTTTGTATTCAAATTATTTTTTTATTTCCACTGTATCGTTTGTGAGACTCTGCTCATCCCTTATTTAAAAGAAGGATGAGCTCCGTCAAAAAGGGGGGAGATGTTATGTCCAACCCTAGTTAGATAAAAGCGCTGACTCGATTATTATATTTATTATAAAAGCCTAGAGTTTGAGGTAATCGAGGCAGTGCAGTTCCAACCCATATTAAGTGCATATCGCACACGCCGTTCGCGTCTTTTGTACATTTCTTGTATTAATTTAATATTGGGGAAATAAACCAAAAGAACTTCTGGGATTGGGTGTAAAAGTTTTTTTTTTAAAACACCTTCAGAGCGGCCCTCCTAACAGAACGTCTGATTACGCTTATATAATCTTTGGCTTAGTATAATGGACAATGAGCGATACGCGCGCTCTATACCTTGCTCATTTATATTATAAGTTCTGAGTACTCTTACCTATGGTTCTGAGGGATCCTTTATTAATATAACTGTACTCTTTGGCGGGATCTTAAAATTTGGCAAGTGGAAATCCGATTCGTTTCGCTGCCGCTAGACAGATTAATAACGATACAAGTATTCTTTACTCTATCAAACCAACCACCCTACTGAGAGAAAGGCTCATGACGAACAGTGAACTGCTACGGTGATAGAAAACAAATTATAATAAGCTTTTTTTGTTTAATATACAAACCTGAATACGGTGTTTTAGAAAGGGTCGACTGCTTCCAGTCCTTTCTTTTACGAATACCACTGAATGATCGCAAGTCCTCGTTATCTCTTTTCTCCGATGCCTCTTTTTTAAATCTGAAAAGTAACCATCAAATGAAAACGTTATAAAAGTTACAAAGTAATTTTAGTAACAGCCTGCATTAATGTCCCTTATTTTTGCTTGATTACCTCATTACCGAGCACGTGGTAAATCAACAGTTAAAATGCATCTAACAATTTCAGTAGCGTTTGCGGGGATAGAACACAGTTCGCCCGCGTATCGTTAAAATTTTAGTCAAGCCTTTATTCTGAGCTACCAAGGTTCTAACAAAGTCTGATATTATATATATATATATATATATATATATATATATATATATAAATAAAGTTAGTTTGTCCGTATTTTATACGCTACCATACCGTTTGTCACATTGCGATAAAAATTTGTCAACTTATTGCTTGCACTTGCGCAGAGATTACAGGCATAGCACAATTAATTTACAGTAGGTAGCAAAACACATTATTTGTAACTTATATCATTCAACTTCATCATCATTATTACAGACCTTCACAAGGCCACAGCTGAACATAGGCCTCCTCGAAAGAATGCAAATAAAGCACGGCCTTGAGCTACCTGCATCCATCGACTTCCAGCATGTCTCGCCAGAATGAATGTATTTGTATGTATTGTATTCATTCAACTTCAATAAATGTATTATCATTCCTAATTAAACAATATAACTCCTCCAAATTTAAAACTCTATTTCCACAATTATTATTTCTTCTGCAGCTGCAACGGCAACGCGCCGGGTAAAAGTCGCGGAACGTAACTCTAGCGCTGAACGAAACGTGGAGGAGATAGCTGCGAATGTCGTATAAGTACCGGGGACGGAATGCGACTGGAGAGCCATTCAGCGCGTGCGAACGATACGCACAGTCACCGCTAGACTTTCATGCCGCGAGTTGTATCAGGCTATGGCAGGTAGTAGGTAGTAATTAATAAAATTATATTATCATTCATCATCTATTAATTAATTCAAACTCAAGCCATCACTGCAAGAATTCAAAAATGATGTCTGCGACATTATGAAGTTGGAACACTGCAGTGCCCCTGAGTAGCACGTGTGCTGCAACGCAATAGAAAAGCCGGAATGCCAAAATAAATACACTTATTCAATACGTAACATTCGGGTAAATATAGTATTTTTTAAATATTTACTAATAATATATTAATATTACATATTTATTGTTTTCGTTCTAAACATCATATTTAAAAAAACACAAGCATTAAATTATTACAGAGTGATAAAGAAAACAAAAAAGCGAAAAATAATTCTTAAATGGAAAGTAAAACTCACTTGTCGGTAGCGACAGCAAGTTGATCAGCGTCACATAAACCGTCCCATAATGCAACCATTGCACGCAATGCGGGCGGAAGGACGCTCACTACTGACGGAGAAGATCCTGTAAACGTAAATAAGAATTGAAGGCAGGCAGGCAGGCACATTTCATATTCTATGCGTTCTAATTTGGCTAAAGGCAACAGCAACGTACGTTTGCGTACATTTTTAGTACATTATCATAGCCAGAACATTTTACCATATTTCAAGTACATAGTTAAAAGTATACAGGTCAGTAAGTATACAGATAGGTCAAAACCATACAGTAACCTCACAGTGTATTCCTATATAACAAATACAGTAAGAAACTTTATCTGACAAGAAAAGGAAAAAAACAATAAAGGTTCAGATTCCAGAAGGGAAGAAAGATTGAGCAAAAAAACACAAAGTATGATTACAGGCTGAGATCATTATTTGTCAGGTGTCCATGGTTCACTATTTTGGTCATCATATGAACGTTTAGCTTGTGTATCACTATGATATAATAAAAAACTAACTGGTTTTATATCATCGCTTTCATAACCTTAAATAACACGCTCTGACGTTATAGGACTCAAGTACCAAGACAATTCGTGCACGTAGTATTAATATTGTTAAAAAGATGATTAAATACCGCTGTCAGCGCTGATAGTATCTTCTTCTTTAATAGCCTCATTTATGTCAGACTTGCGGTCTCGGGTCGCCCATGCCTCGGTGCCTGAGCGAGTCAGAGTCTCCAAAGCAGACGGATGAACACTTAAGTATTGACCTAAAAAAATGTACACGTTAATTTTTTTAATATTATCAGATAGTAAAATTATGTTACATTTGCTTAGGAGAGAGAGGCGAGGCATATATACATGTTTTACATTACAATTACGCATCTGTATAATATATTTTGAGTTAGCATGTCATTATGCTTGAACCGTTATTTATATTGCTTAGTTAATAATTTTTAACACTTAGTAAAATATAACTTTTTTCATAAAATTACTAATACAGCGGAACCTTAGTGTAGTTATCACTATTTTCTGTGATCAGAAGACGAAGGCAAGGTATAGTGAGATGAATAAAATTGAGTTTCCATTGTAAGTTTTACAAAAATCTAATTCTATGTCACTTTGTTTTGTTGTTTCAGAATTTCCTAATAATATTTTTGTTAATAGCAACTTCAGCTTTATTTATATACCTAAGTCACATTTAATTCATTACTTTCATATTATATAAGTGATATAAAATAGCACCAGAAGATAGAAAATTATTAATTTGATGTTTATTAGATTAACAATTAATTATGTAAAATATGGTATCAAACGAACTTCTTGAAGTGAAGTTCGATCAATATTATATGAGTCGCTTCATTCGAAGTTACAATTAACTTAGGTAGTCCCTTAACCTACTCGAGGAATTCGCACGTTTAGAGAATCGATCTATTTTAAATCGATTTTTTTTCTGTTGGCAACTCTCACTCTCCATTTACCACCCACCGGTCCGATATCCACTTCACTCTTTTTAGAGATATTTGTTTAAGTTTTTTACGCCGGGTATGGGTGGGTGGGACCTTTGTATCTTCGAATGAAGCGACTCATATAATAATGATCGAACTTCACTTCAAGAAGTTCGTTTGATATCATATTATATTTCGTCGCTTCATTCTTCAGATACAATTAACTTAGGTAGATGTTTAGAGGTAGTTAAAATCAGAGATAAATGTTCTTAGGTTAATAAAACATTTATAGTATTAGGAAAAAACTTTAATTTGGGTAAACAAAAATATAATACTACTTCCAACTTTTTCTTAATGATTTAAACAAACAATTACATAATTTGTCTTGTTACTTATTTGTATTAGCATTAATCGCACAGACGGATCGGGCAAATTCTCCTTCATCCATTACTGGGCGATTATAGAACTTAGCGAATGTCATAGATGAGGTAGACCATCCAGCAGTTTTTCTTATGGTGTCAATACAAACTCCGGCGAAGGCCGCTGCTGAAGTAGAAGCGTGACGAGTGCTGTGGGCAGTGAATATATTCACGTCCACACCGCTCTCTGCTAAAGTCTGCTTTATCCATCGGCTTATAGTTTGAGACGATGCCTTTTTTGTAAGGTTTTTTATGAGTAAGCAAGAGATTGTCAGACCCTTCAGCTCGCAGCCCAGATGTTACTATAAGATAGTCGTCTAGGGTTCTAGCTGGACATATGCTTGGGTTCTCCACGAAATAAGGCAGGAATAATACTGGTTGCTCTCGATTTGGTGCTGAAGTTTTTATTATTTCAGTTATAAAAATCTTAGCACCTGACGGGGATCTTATGATATTAGAAGTTCTTATTAGAGAGAGAGTTTGTACGCGGTGAGAAGTACACAAAGCAAAAAGTATTGTTATTTTCTTTGTAAGTTTTGTTAGACTTATATTGCTATTTGGATACCATTTAGATACATAATCAAGCACAGTTTTCGGATCCCATGTAGTTCTGTATTTGGGAAGGGAAGGTTTTTGTTTATAAATACGCTTTAATAACCGCTTAATTCGTTCGTCTGACCCTATATTATTCCCGAGGAGTGGTGATAGGGCAGAGCGATGACTATTAATGGATCCATATGATGTTCCATTTTTGTACAGATCCACTAAAAATGATATTATGGATGAAAATGGAGCGTCATAAGTATTTACTTGGTTATTTTAACAAAATTGCCACCACAGTCTGTATGTACTAGAATATTGTTTCATAGTATTATCTGAGATGGATGCTAGTATGAGATCTAGTGCTATGTCCGGAGTGTTTAGTCTCTTAAATGCTGCCCTGAGAACGTCGCGGCCGCCAGGGAAAGGCTGGCATGAAGTCGGTGACGTAACCTGTAACGACAACACAAAAGGTCTCTATTGGGTTTAAAGAAAATAATCTCTGAGATGAGCATTCTTTTGAGCAGTGGAAACCAAGCTTGTCCAGACCAGTAAGGAAATACTAATATACCGGTGGCTTTGTCACTAATAATTTTTCGTACACATCTTAGTATTAATGTGAACAGTTGAAATGCGTAGAAGAACGACGCGTTCCAGTTAACTGTAAAAGCGTCAATTGTCATTGCGTCGGGGTCAGGTTTTCATGAGATATATTGAAGGCATTTTGCATTGGTACGAGAAGCGAAAAGATCAATTTCAGGTTCTCCCAGACTTTGAACAATTGTTGCGAACGCCCGTTCCGATAATTCCCACTCCGTATCTACGTTTACTTTTCGTGATTCTTCATCAGCTTCGCGGTTGTCGTGTGTGTTAATGTAGGATGCAAATAAGAAGATATTTCGCTTCTCGCACCACTGCCAAATAGTTTTGGTCAAATTATTTAAATGTGGAAACCGTATTCCGCCCATACGATTTATGTAGCACATGGCAGTTGTGTTGTCTACGCGGAGTAAAATAGAGCAATTAGAGTGAGCAATAGCAAAGCATTTCAAGCCAAGGAAAAGTGAAAGTGAAGGTGAAAGGATAATTCATCGTCCTTCCATCCACCGTTTACTCTTTCATCATCACAAGCAGCCCCCCAGCCTGTATTGGACGCGTCAGTATATATTTCTAAAGCAAAGTTTTTGTTTGGCCTCAGTGAATTGCTAGTGGAAAATATATTTTGTTTCCACCATTGCAGGTCGGGTAAAATAATGACTGCAGGCTTGATTTTTTTTTCAAAATCGTTGTATATTAGTAAGGCTAAATATTTTTGACGTTCGAGAATTTTGGTGTACAACCAACCATATCTAACGGCTGGACAGGCAGCAGTAAGTATTCCTATTAGTTGTGACAATTCCCTGATAGAGCATTTGGGGAGTAAGGCAAATTTTTTGACATACTGCGTGATAACTTGTCGTTTGTCATTTGGCAAACTTAATGACATATCAACTGAATTATATATAAACCCAAGAAATCGACATATCTGTTTTGGTTCAAGGAAACTTTTTTCGTAATTGATGACAACCTAACATTTAGCAAAACAACGTTTTACTTACGTTAGTGGAGCACTCTTCGTAAGTGTCGCCTATGCATAGTATATCATCCAGATATATTACCGACCTGTATCCTCGTTGTCGTAGATAGTTAATAGGTTGTTTCATTAAGTTAGTGAAAACCCAAGGGGCAACGGACAGTCCATATGGCAGAGCGTTAAATTTAAAGCATTTTTTATTAAATTGAAAACGTAAGTACTTACGATGTTTTTTTTTTGCAATTGGAACCAAAAGGTAAGCCTCTTTTATATCAATATTTGCCATGAAGCCGGATTTTGGTAAAAGTCTAGCCGCAGTCCTATGGTCTTCCATTTTGAAATGGGTAGTTGAAATAAACCTATTAAGAGTTCTAAGATTTAAGATAAATCTTTTTGCTCCGTTAGATTTCGGAGCTAGAAATACATTGGAAACATAGTCGTCCATCGATCTGCGACAGGGTGAAATAGCACCAAGATCCAATAAAGATTTGATAGAATTTAACATATGCGGGTCATTACTGAGTACAGAATTACGTGGAACTGAAGTTTGTCTTACTTTGCTACAAAACGGTATGGAATACCCTTCTGAGATCCACTTAAGTATTTGAGAATTTTTAGTTATGTTAAACCAGCAGTTATAAAAATGCTGAATTCTTCCTGCGTGTACCTTTACTGTTGTTGAGCTGTGGCACGGTGCTTGCTCTGCGCCGACGGCCTTGGTTGGAAGCTGGTGCCTGGTGGCGCTCTGCGACTTGGTAATGTATTCTTCTTCGGCCGTCCCCTCCCCCCTCTGTTTGACGAGGAGCGAGAAGGGCCTCCCCAGTTTTCCTGGGGGCGTGAGCGGGTCGTTGATGGTTGATGTGACGAGTAAGAAGTTTTCAAATTTTGGACAGGTTTCTTGATTTGTAAACCGTGTTTCTCGATCACTCTTGTGGCTTTTATTTTTTCTGAAAGCTTACTTCCAAAGAGCAGGTCATCGCGATCCACTTCCTGCATAATATTCATAAAGGATTTATCCAATCCTGGGGTCACGAATTTCTTCCTTGCTTCCGTTTCCACAAAGTGTAGGTCACATAGTATTCTACAGCTGTCACTGAGAAACTTAACGGTTTGAAGTCTGTCTTTGCCATCCTCTAAGAGGAGTTCGAGACCTTTGTTAAGAGCTGATATCTCCTGCCCTAATTGTTGCTGTACGGTCTCGAGTCCTGGTGCCCTCAGAAACAGCAGCCGAAATCTCAGGGTTTAATTTTGGCGATTGTAATAACGAGCAATTTTCCGGTATGAGGTACTTTTTGAGTAATTTCTCTTTCGCCTCTTTATGTATACCTTTTCGAAGTATAGGTAGCCATAGCTGAGCTAACTTTTCATGGAGTTTCGGGCCCAACTTCGGTGTCTCTTCCGTGGTCTCACCTAAGGCAGTAAGGATGTCAGGCTCTAATTCTGACACTACCGGTTCTTGGTCAGAGTCATATTTTGTCTCCTCATTATTTAAAGCACTATTTTTGCCGCTTGGATACTCTGAATTCAAGGGTTCTATATCGGCGTTATCAAGATTTTCATTATCTAAAACAATAATTGTTATTGAGGGTAGATATTCGAACCAAAGGCAAATAAATTACTGCTCGAATAGTAACATTTAATCTACTGGCCATGTGTAAACACAGGTCATTAATTTTAATACATTATTTTATATTATCTCAATATAATTTTATATACGATATTATATACGAATATTATAAAATTATTTTATAAAAATGGCTGTAAAATCGTTACTAGAACGATTTCAAAGTACCTTCGTGTTAACACGCGGTTAACCTCTCGGTATTAAAATCACCTTCGTGATGACACACGGTCAACCTCCAGGTAAAATGTAAATACATTATTTTATAATATTGTATTTAATTTAGTATTTATAATGTTTAGAGATAAAACTTTACTAACCCGAATCTTTATCAGAGTTTTCAGATGATGAATAAATGATTCGTTTGTATTTTCGCTGCTCCTGTTCCATTTTTCTAATTTTGCGTCGATAACTTTTAATTTTTTCTTCATTTTTTCTTTTTGACATAGTAACTACAGAATATAAATTATTTTCACTTTTAAAGGCACGTGCGAACGTTGCCTCGCACAGTTAAGGAATGAAGTGGATATCGGACCGGTGGGTAAATGGAGAGTGGGAGTTGCCAACAGAAAAAAAAATCGATTTAAAATAGATCGATTCTCTAAACGTGCGAATTCCTCGAGTAGGTTAGGGGACTACCTAAGTTAATTGTATCTGAAGAATGAAGCGACGAAATATAATGTATTTGCACGGTGTTTTGAAATATTCAATTATGTAAATATACCTAGTAAGTAGTACCTACCTGTAAATAGACCTCTGAGTAGGTAAGAGCCAAGAGTAAATCATCAGTTATCATATTAATAACCCAGAAAGAGAAAGCTAAAACTTTCACTTTTTATTAACTCTTTAATTCTTTAGATCATGATCACTTTGGCTACGCCAGGAATATATAGTCCGAGAGACATATAAAAAAAGAGAAAGAAATAGAGAGGTAACCTATAACTGGCATCACCTTCATAACAACAATCATCGTCATTAGTTCATAAACATGTGACAGCTTTTTCTTCATACTGTTTTTGAGAGAGTCATAGAAAGAGACAGAAAACGATAGTGTTGTCATGCCAACCCACATAGAAAGAGATTTAGTCATGCCAACCCACATAAAATGAGAATAATAGACAGTGATAGCCAGAGATACATCGTCCCGTCTGAATGTAAACCATGCGAAATTTTGTATAACCAGAAGCAAAGGGACACAGAATCACAGGACATCTTACTTAAATTGAAAACTTACATTGTAAAAACAGGAAGAGCTAGACATTAACAGTGAGAGATTCTATCTCGAGGGAGAGAGAGAATAACGTTGGAGTTTAAAAAACGTAAGCATCACGCATATAATATTAACTGTCATAACCCTATTGAAAATAACAAGGCCATAATCATGACATTTTACTGTATTTTTATTGGTACTTAATACATCAGCAATTATTAAGAGGTATGGAAGTAGGTGAAAATTAAATTACAATAGGTGAAAACAAATTTCATTACATTCCTACAAACATACCTAAAATTCAAGCTATGCAAGCATGTGTTAAACATAAAATTGTTTTTTTTTTTACCTGGGGATCCTGACCAGGATAAAAGGGTAAAGTTCAACAAAACAAAATTATTGTGTTGTTATCGGTCTTTGAAACGCGTACGAACATTTAAGCCAATTGGCTGTCTATGAGTTGGTGAAAATTACATTAAAAGATTCCGTTATATAGATAAACAGATAGATAAACGCTATGCTAATGTGAGCGTGTCACCTGAGCTGGAGACCTCAACGGAGTGGCGCTGCGGTGGCGGCGCGCGGGCGGGGCGCGCGCAGCACCGCGCGTCAGCACGCGGGCGCCTTGCTTCGGCAGCTGCGGGTGAAACTTGAGGAATGCTGCGCACGCGATCGCGTCGTGGACGATTCCTGCCGCATTCTCACCAACGTTATACATACACGGGCACGGTCAATAGCTAATAATAATAAGCTTTCAACATTCACACTTCATTGGACCGTCACGGTTCTTACTCTTGATTGCTTAACGCAAAATTGAAAAAGTTTTATTAAGACATCGATTTGAGTTCTAGGATGTTATACATGGTAGATCCATACTACAGCTATATTGTAGTTGAAGCACTAGAGTCGGTGCGACCTAGGAAGGGCTACACTATCAAACAATAACAATGGTAATATAGAGAAGCGGCGACCCTTCTTACTAGAAATGTGGCGTTCCTGTGACCTTAATTTATGACCTTCAGTCCGTTTGGTGATTCTGAGTATCAGGTACGCGACCCTCGTCGACACATTCCCAATCTTTACAACGTTATTGACGAGAGACTTGTGGACGATAAATCCGACACCTCCTTGGGACAGATGGTCGCCCTCCCGGTGATAGAACAAGTTGCCGGACTCGAGGATTACTGTGTCCTCCCCCTCTCTTCGGACCTCGGATAATCCAATGATATGCCAGCGCAACTTGTCTATCTCTTCTTCCAACTCCAGTATCTTCTCGTCAGTCCTCAGGGTGCGTGCGTTATATGTTGCCAGGTCGAGTCGTCGTAGGTGGCAACCGAACCTCCACCGGAGATTCTTAGCACCCCCTGCCCCGCCGTTACCATGGTCGCCACCGTAGCCAGGAATAGCGGGGCCACCGAGGACTGGGGGCCGTTTGTTTGCGTCGTTATTCATGGGGAGATATTTGCCATAGTTGCCATGCTTGGCGGGCGGGTTGGCAACCACAGTTTTTTATTATATCACAGTTGCTGTTATCAGGAAGATGCTGCTGCCCATCTCCTGCCTGTCTCCCTCTGTCGCCTCTTACGACACCCACGGGAAGATATGGGGGTAGTGGATATTCTCAACCGCCACTACACGGCGGTGTATATGGGCATATGGTATAATAATAAAAGTTATTGAAAAATATTACTGACTAAAAATATTTTCTTTTTGTACGAGACGAAGTATTACACTATTTTAAATTTTACAGAATAACATGCCAGCTCTTTTAATATCACGTTCGCGTTACACAGTCGAATGAACAATGGACTACGAGTGTCAAGTCTGAACGCAGCACTTGCCTGCGATTGACTGTTAACTGCATTGCCAATGCGCTCACTTAGAGATCTCGTTGAGAATTGAGATACGTGAATATCTGACGTCTGTATGAAGATGAGTTACTGCTTTAGCTATATATCAACTAATATGGGGCTCACACGGGTATATATACGGATATACAATAAACAACTGAAACATTATCGTTATAAAAGGCGCCCGTATAAATTATATCAGTTTGAAACAAAGGAATGGTCTAAAAAAAGGAAAGTTACAGCCTATATACGTCCATCTGCTGGGCACAGGCCTCCTCTCATTTCTGAGAGGGTTTAGGGCAAGGAAGTGACCGCTGCGCTACCCCAATGCGTGTTGGCGAACTTCACATGTCAACACATGTAAACAAACATATTCAATGCAGCATACAAAGAGTTTCGATAACGTTTTAATATCAGAATCAGAAGCGACAGTAGCCTAATGGCAGGGCGCGGACCGCGAACTCAAAAAGGTCGTGGGTTCGAATCCGCCATTCGACTACTGGCGTGAACCACTCATAACACAAGCTATTTAAGCTTACCACGAGTGGTTAGGGGGAATATTAGTAATGTTTATAACATTGTTAAAATTCTTTAAAAAAATGAAAAGATAAAAAATATAACATTTAGTAAAAAAGATTATAAAGAAAACCTCTGCTTCTGACAGCCTATAAAATTAATAAAATAATATTTACAAGTTACAAGCTAAATCATACCTTCGTGCCACAGCAGAGCAGCGAAAATCGCTCGCAAACACTCAGCCTGTGCGGGACTGAGGGCATGTTTCCTAGGCGGTGCGGTGCACGTGGCGCTTGATGTAGAAGCGACGCCGCGTGCGGGCAGCGGAGGCGGAGACGCCCGAGTATACACACGCGCTCTAGTCGCGATTCTATCCCGGGCTACACTCTCTACACTCTTTGGACTCGAGTTTTCTTCTTTTGATTCCTAGAAGAAGTTATTATCTTCATTAGTTTCAAGCACGTTGAGATCCATGAGCTGTCCTATAGATCTGTAACGAATATGTGCAACAGGAAAGTATTATATCGGCCGGCACGGTGAGCACGCTTTTCAAAAAAATAACTATAATCAAATAAAGAGATTTTTAGTTGACAATAAGGACTTTTACTTATAGTTGGTCCCCACATAATACAGATTTAAGATAGCGGTATATTCCATTTTGCCCACTTCTGATATATCTAAGATGCAAAACACATACGATAAGATAATTATACCTTTATATGTCTGATACGCTATGCTCAATGACCTCAATAGTGCCTCCCAGCGGATAGGTCTTAAGATGAACATGGACAAAACAAAGATCATGTTTAATGTCCGTGTCACACCTATGCCGGTAGTTGTTGGGAGCACTATGCTCGAAGTTGTTGACGAGTACGTTTACCTGGGACAAATAGTCCGACTAGGTAAATCCAACTTCGGCCGAGAGGTCAATCGACGGATTCAACTCGGCTGGGCAGCGTTCGGGAAATTACGTTACATCTTCTCGTCAGGTATACCTCAAAACCTGAAAACGAAATTGTACAACCAGTGCGTGTTGCCAGTGATGACTTATGGAACTGAGACGTGGTCCTTCACTGCTGGCCGTATGAGGACGCTCAAGGTCGCTCAGCGAGCTATGGAGAGGGCTATGCTCGGAGTTTTTCTGCGTGATAAACTTAGAAATGAGGATATCCGCAGTAGAACCAGAGTGACCGACATAGCCCAACGGATTAGTAAGCTGAAGTGGCAATGGGCCGGCCATATAGCTCGAAGAACCGACAACCGTTAGGGAAAACAGGTTCTCGAGTGGCAGCCTCGTACCGGTAGGCGTAGTGTAGGATGACCCCCCACTAGATAAATAAAATAAAATAAAATAAAAAGTATTTATTTGCCATACAAAAATACAATGTTAAAATTTAAATAGAGAGCCTAATAATTATAATATAAATATAATAATAACTTTTTAGTTGTGACAAAACGGTCTGTGACTCAGTTGTAACGGGAAATCCATTACTCCTGCTATTCTGCCACAGCCTTTGCGCATAATTCATACAGGGTCTTAGGCAATTGATGAAACACACGAATCAACAATAAAAAAGTAAAAATAAAAATAAAACAATTAATAAATTATATCTTCTAAATACAAAAAAAAATTGTCTAATTTGAGGGGGTATCAAAGCCACATAGAGCCAGGGACTGTCTTTGAATAAGCCACTTGCGGCATCTTTGTCGGAAGGTAGACGGAAATAGGGTAGATCGGACTAGTGGTGGCAAATCGTTCCAAGTTTTAGCAGCGGCAAATTTAAAACACCCCCTGGCTCCAGCGAGGTTAATCCTGGGTATTGAAAGCCGATGACTATTTTCTCTGACTGAAAGCAAACTTTTTTTTTTCAACGGCATCATACATATCTTGGAGACTTTGCGTGATGCAGAGTGTACAGAAAGCATGCATATTTTAATTTAGTACAATAGCACATATTTAAAATGCCATTACTGACTAAATAAGGTGAAATCCTATCCCTTTTCGGTATATTAAAACAAAAACGCATACATGCGTTCTGCACTCTCTGCACATTCTTCACAGTTTTTTTTAAATAAGCATGGACCATAAACAATATCACAATAATGAAGGTGGCATAGTACTAAACTGTTACAAAGCAGCAGTCTTATGTCACGTTTTAGAAATGAGCGAATTTTATACAAAGTTTTTAACGAACCATAGCATTTACCGATTTTAGTCTAAACATGTTGCTCAAATTTTAAATTCTCATCCATGAGGAAACCTAAATTGCGAACACAACCCTCGTAAGGTATGACGGTGTCAAAGATCTTAACAAGAGACTTCCGTTCATTAATCGTTTTTACCTGGTGCTTTGTTCCAAGGGTAATGGTGACACTCTTTAAGGGATTAAGTACCAGGCCATGTTTCAAAGACCACTCCGCAATAGAATCAAGATCTTTGTTTAACTTGGAAATAGCAACAGTAACCTCCTCGTCAATTGGCGTTGTGTGAACGTATACTTGGCTGTCATCTGCATATAAGTGAATTTTGTGTGAATTATACAGACTTGAGTGAATTATAGCTTTAGTAACGTTGGCCGTGTAAATTGCGAATAATGTGGGACCAAGTATTGAACCCTGGACAACACCTTTATTAAGGGGGAGCGTGTTGAGACATTTAGAACTCCTTGGCTATTCAGCTAACATTGCACTTTTTGGCAGCGATTTTGGAAATAAGATTGAAACCAGGTGCAGGCCGATTCTGTGAAACCACAGTATTGTTACGAGCTTGAGGTTCGTGACAATAAAAATTGCCGATAAAATTACCTAAATTAACACTTTAATTTTCTTTACACAAATTTAAACTTAAAACACTAATAATTAATCACACTGATTCACTTTATTCCGCTCCGAAGCTTCGCTTGTCTCGCCAAATTCAACACTTCCCCGATCGCACCTTGCAGCGCCTATAAATACACATTAGTACCGAATCATCCAGAACATTCAAGTAAATACGCGCACCAATCGACAAAGTGCCGAAAGTTCGAGAGTCAGCTTCCAGAAGCTTAGTTCTATCTTTTGACAACAGATGGCGCTGTCGGTTGAAAGATTAGTGATGTCATTTTCTGGAAAGCTCTCCCCTCGCTCTGTTACCCGACACTAGATGGCGCTAGTTCCAGATGTCAACTTAGCCACGCAACAGTATTTTAATTTTGCCAATAGAATAGATATATCAACACAATCGAAAGCGCGGCTGAAGTCTAGCAAAACCATAATTGTTCCCTTACCCTTATTGGACGCAGCAAGAATATCATCAGTAATATTTAAAAGAGCTGATACTGAACTGTGATTCTTTCTAAAACCAGATTGAATCACAGGTAGTACTTGATTACGTTCTAGATATGGTGAAATTTGATAAAGAATGCATTTTTCAACTATTTTAGATAGTGCAGGAAGAATGCTTATTGGTCTTATATCAGAAAGATTATCCACCATTGATATATATCCTTCCAATATAGATTTATTGACTATCGCCACTATCGTTGACAAAGAATATGGAAGCGTAAGTTTTAACATCAACATGGAGATGCCATCAGTTCCGGTCGCATTAGTAGCTGTAGAAGCAATTATACCACTAACGTTTCATTTACAGCTACAAATTGAAATTCGATTTCAGAGTGTTTAAGTGATTCGATTTCTTGAATAACACTTTTGTCGGGAGGTGCACATGATATGGTGTTTGTAAAGTGATTATTAAGTGAATCAGGGTCAAGAAGATGGAGTGACGACCTGGAAAGACATGCAGGAAGTCGATGGATGCAGGTGGCTCAGGATCGTGCTTTGTGGCATACTTTGGGGGAGGCCTATGTTCAGCAGTGGACTTGTGAAGGGCTGTAATGATGATGATGAATGATGATGTCTGATACTTTAATGGTTTATTAGCATTTTTATGAATCCATTTTAACAGGACAAAACGCAATTTAAATAAGATTCTCTAATGAATAAGAAGTGAAAGGAAGAAAAATCTCATACAACTAACGTCACTCACAAAGCCGCAGTAGGCTAATCACATCTGTCGTAATAGTAAAAACGATGTAGTAAACATATCATAGAGTGGAGACTGCGCTTAGGTAAACGTAATGTGGGACGGCTCCTGGCTTGATCAGCCAGCTTTATTAGTAAATCCCATTTATAAGAGAACAGCTAATATAAGCAAGCATTTTAATGAATCCAAAGGACATTTATCTTATATAAATAAAAAATTAAGGAATTTTATTTATATATCATAATTTCATTACTATAATATACATGTGGAAATGATAGTTTTGAACGCATAAAAAATAACGTAGAAGTGAAAGATTTATAGGAATATATAAACGAGGAGAGAGTGATGGTGATTTTATGAAGACGTTTAAAACGAATACGTGTCAAGTTTTATACTATTATTTAAAGTGAATTAAGTTATTTTGTAACTTTGAGGGAGCAAATTGCGCTCGGAAGAGCAATCTATTATTGTTAATTTTGAATACCATGTTCCACATATATATATTATAATTTAGTATAGAATTGTTATTATATATTTTAAATATACAATTTTATATTTATTGCCTACCTCTTGTACATTGGCAGCCCTGATGAACATGTGTGCGAGTGCGTCTTCAGCGTAACAATCGGGCGAGGTCTGCGTGCCGGTGTGCGTGCCGGTCTGCGCCAGGCGGCAAGCGGCCCGGGGCTCGGACTGAGCTACGATTGCCGTCTGGCGAAAAACGCCGTTACAAAAACATGTTATAAAAATTGACCTTTGAGATATTTTATTTTCATAAGAATAATAATTCAGTTAAATGAGAAACTAAGCTAAGCATAAACAATAACTCTCGTGGCAGTACAAATACAGTTAAAAAAATTCAATCCTTTTATCCATGGAAAATAGTGATGTGGCCCTAAATTGTGAGACTCTTGAAGAGATCAACACTGTGATTGGATTGAAAGACAGACGCTGATAATAAATTCCTTTGTTTTTTTTTTATTAAGACCAAAACGATTTTTTAAGATAAATAATACATTTTAATTATTAGTTACGGATTGGTATCAAGTATGATGTTGGTGGTAACATTTACTCCACATTACGTTTGACTAAGAACGGTCCCCACTCCACGATACAGCTACCGCCTAAGTTGTCAGTTACAACCGAGATTTAAGGAGATTTTATTTTGGCTCTTTGATGTATTACTGCACCAAAAATCTTATTTAGCAGAGAAATGACAAGGATAGCTAAGCTCATGCCTGATGATTTTCAAAATTATATGGAACCCTATCGTGTCTATATCTGTGCCTTCTGGCTAAATGAAATGGAAATCTGTACCAAGGACTTTGTGGAGTTAGCAGCAACTGACCGCATGAAATCGCAGACGGGTTTAAAGGAGAAGCCTAAGTGGACTACCGTATACTGATGATGGTGAGTAGGTGCTCTGCTGTGCGATGACGTACCATACCCACGACTTCACCTCAGCGTTCGTCGTCTACGATCGTCAATCCGCTTGCCAAGCGTGACGATTATAGCAACTCTTCGCTGTGTCACCCGCAATGAGGTTCGCTTCCACAAGTGGATTTTTAAGAAATGATAAATAAGTGTTTCAAAAATTGGTTCAGACGCATGAAAACTTGTATATATATTACCTTTACTATATATTTATATTACTATATAGTAGATAATTCTGTGAACAGATTTAATGCAAAAATTTCTAGGTAGCCTACACCTTAACTATACACAACTACTTGGCCAAGGCTTTCTTGTAAGTTTCCTATTTTTCCATTAGATTTTATTAACTATTATTAATTATTCACATTATTGTGAACAGTGACCGATATAGTCCAACGGATTAGTAAGCTGAAGTGGCAATTGGCCGGCTTTACAGCTCGAAGAACCGACAACCGATGGGGGAAAAGGTTCTCGAGCGGCAGCCTCGTACCAGTAGGTGAAGTATATGGCGACTTCCTACAAGATGGAGTGACGTCCTAGTAAGACATGCAGGAAATTGATGGATGCAGGTGGCTCAGTACCGTGCTTTATGGCATTATTTGGGTGAGGTCTATGTTCAGCACTGGACTTTTGAACGGATGTAATGATGATGAATGATAATGATGATTTACAATACATGACAGGATTTACCTCTTGTACGTTGGCGTCCTCTACGTTGTTGCTAGGTCGCAGTTTCGACCACCAGTCATTGCTGTTGCCGTTGCTTCTGCGTTCGAAACGTCTGCATATAAAATATCCATAAGAAGGTACTTCAAAAACATTTAAAAAATTCTCATCCATCTACATGTAGGCTAAAAAAAATTAAATATATTTCTAGGGAAATAGCTTCAATTAGGATTCGGTACTGACAGGATAAGGGCACTCTTGAGATAAAAAAAAATAGTTAAACGTGGTCTTAAAAGGCTTTAGAAATTTATTTGTACCTTGTTAAAACTCCCATATCATTAGTGATGCGAGTGCATGCAAATAATTAATGATCTCATACATAAGCGTATCTTTTATTTATTAAATTATTTATTTCTATCGCATCTGATTATCAATTATATAGTATAACAAGATTGTGCAAAGCAGACTAGTTTAGCGTAACTATCGATCTAATGGTCATACCCCGTAGATTCTATTGTATTAAAGTGTCAAAAGTATAACCATAAAAACCTTGTAACTGGTATCGAGATAAAACAGTTCAGTTAATTGATAAAACAGTTGTGATAAACTTCAAAATATATACATAAACACTCACGCCTGTCACCCAGAGGGGTAGTCAGAGACTACAGACTTCCATTTAGCACGATCCTGACATACCTTTCTCGCCTCTTCCACATCCATATACCTACGCATACATGCTCGTCGGTTAAGGGTACTCCTAATTTGGCCCGCTTTCAATAAATCGCCATTTTGGTCGATAAATTTTCGCCTAGGACGTCCCTTTCCGACTCTTCCATTCACTTCTGCAACATATATTTGCTTTGTCATTCTTTCCGCATTCATTCTTTCTACATGACCAAACCACCGAAGCATTCCTTTCTTAATACTTGTCACTGCATCATCTTGCAACTACACTCTTCTTTTATCACACAGTTTCTCACCCTGTCACTTAGATTCAGCCCTAACATACTCTTTAGCGACCGCATTTCTACTGCATTTATTCTACTCTCGTGCTTCTTCTGCCACACCCAACTTTCACTACCATACGTTAAAGTAGGGACTAATACAGCACTGTGAATTGCCATACGTGCCTTTTTTGACACATTCTGACTTTTGACAATAGAGTGTAGAGCCCCATTTACTTTATTTCCTGCATTCACTCGTCGTTCAATATCCTTATCATATCTCCCATCCCTGCTGAATACACATCCCAAATATACGAACTCATCCACTTGCTCAATTAACTCTCCTTCTATTCTTATTTCATATACCGTTTTGCTTTCATCTCTTTCAAAAACCATCACTTTCGTCTTACTTGCGTTCACTTTCATTCCCCTTTCTTTTAATGACCTGTTCATTAATGTAACCATCATTTGCAACTCGGCCGCCGACGATGCAAGTATGACTTGATCATCGGCGTACAAAAGGCATTTGATGGTTAACTCACCCATTCTTAATCCGCATTCTTCAACTTTCAAATTTTCCAAACAACTGTCCATAAATAGGTTGAACAGCCACGGGAAAGCCACACAGCCCTGTCTGACACCTTTATGGATGCCAAACCAGTCCGAGTAGATCCCGTTGATTCTAACACAAGCAGTCGAGTCCCTATACAGAGACTTTAATGCCTGTATCAAACCAGCGTTCAACCTAAATGCGTTCAGCGTTTGCCATAACACATCCCTGTCCACTCTGTCATAAGCCTTTTCCAAGTCCATGAACGCACAAAAAACTTTTTGGTTTTTCGCCAAAAACTTCTCCGCGATCATGCGCATGGAAAAGACTTGATCTGTACACCCCATTCCCTTTCTAAACTTCAAATATAGTGCTAATATAAATATGAACCTATAATCTATGGTGTGACACTGCTAATCAAAAGATAACTGCAGAAAAACTTTCTCTCCTGAAATACATACAAATACAGGGTTCGAATCCCGCACTAAAATAGTACTTGTAACAATGGCCTACAAGTAATAGTTCCGGGACTGAATGTTTATCCTTGTGCAATTTATGTTTGTAAACTTCTTCCACGATATAGGAGAAAACCCTAGTCTAGGGGTAACCCTTTTTTTTAAAAAACTAACTTAAACATGTACACAAGAATATGGTACGAACTTGGTTTTCACAAGACTAAAATCTCTGCTGAAACGGTAAATGAACTGGGATAATTAGCAATTATCAAACATTAGGAATGTTTGTATTACAACTTTCCTCTAGAGAATACTGGTAGCTATTATATATAATATATATAATTATTAGCCCTGAGTCAGATGAAGCTGTAAGAGTCGCATAGACTAACAGCACTAACATCTAGATACTAGAGAATACTGGCTTTAAAATTATTGTAAGACCGCCGAATATAGGCTCGGTAGCCGACAAGTTGAAAATGTATTGTACGCTATAGAATTTATACAAAACGGCTCAAATTTAAATTTCGAATTAGTCAAATTTCAGGAAAATTACTCTGGCTTTTGCACTCTAAAAAGAAAACGATACTGATCTTTATGATATTGATTATTTTTTAATTAGGCGGATTTTCTTTTACTTAAAAATTGAATGGATATTCTTTCCTATGAACAGATGGTACATTTAGGTATTAATTCGGTAGGGTGTGTAAATAAGAATAATATAGAAACAGACCTCGGTGAGGCCATGGAGCAGGATGCCTTGCGAGCGATCCGGCTTCGTTTGCTCGGCTCCGGACCGAACATGAAAGGACTCGATGACTCGTCACTCTGTAATCATTTTTAGAGATAAGTTAATTCCTAGTGTAATTTGTATATAATATAGAATATTAGTGTAATTTGTATATAATATAGAAGTTGCCAACTATCATACATTGTAATAACAAAATATAATAAGATATTTTATTGATTACACTAGTTACAAGTATAAAGGCAGAAATTAAATTATTAGCAAATTATCTAGCATAGCATATGTAGTAGGGAGTGGGAGAGATGTAAAGTAAAGTTACAGCCTGTTTACGTCCCACAGCCGGGCAAAGGCTTCCCCCCCTGATCTTCTGAAATGGTTTTAATGCAAGGAAGTGTTCGCCGCGCACTTCAAATGTCTTCGAAATATTTTATTTTATTTTTCAGACATGAAGGATTCCACACGATGTTTTCCTTCACCGCCGAGCACGTGGTAAATCAACACTTAAAATTGCAATTAGCAATTTAATTGGTGCCGGCGGAGATCGAACGCGGGTTCCTCGCGTACTATATTTACGCTTTTTGCGCTAACCTCCCTAAGCTACCACGGCGTTGTGAGTGTGTGATACCTTAGCATTAGGTGGTCATTACCACACACGTTATATTTGCTTATATAAAAATTAAGTGAAGTATTTTTTTCTAATCTATAAATGTGAGCACAACACAAAATTACGAATAATAATTTTTCGAAATATTAATGCTTACACAATTTTATTTATCTTCTTCACAATTTATATAGAAGTGAGGTTAACAAATGAACACACAGTCAATCTGATGATGAGTGAATGCTGAGGTCCATAGAAATCTTAAAAACTAAGATCAGTGATTAAGAATTCAAATTCAGATATTATGTTGTCACCTCAGAGGACAAAGATGGAACACTTCGTTACCATTAAAAAGAGTCTCAGGTTCTCAACACTTATCAAAAGAAACAAGTATTATGTTGTTATCAAACTGTGCCACTTGTGTTACGATTAGAAACATAATTTTAAAAGTATTTTATGTCTACGTACGAGTACATGCTAAATTACTTATAAGGGACATTATTCCTCCGTTTTCAGGAATTGATTATAGCAACAACTTATTATTTCCTTAATTTAACTAAAAAATTCTAACCGTCCCATATGTCGATATAAGAACAAGCCCCCATTTCAGATTCGTTTACTTATTGGCGCCAATTAAAAGAAATGTTTATATTTATATAAATAACTAAATAGGAAATGCCACAAGATGATGACTTCTGAAATACCTTCAGAAGTCAAGATCTTTCGGCATTTACTATACTTATTCAATACCCAATGGATGAAATAAGATGATGGATTCTTTAAGCCGACGTTAGACAAGCGACGGAGAGCAACAGACCGACGCAACACCGCGTGATGTCATCGCAACTATTTTCTAATATTTTTCTCGCTGTGTTGCGCTGCATTGGACAACTACTTACTTGTGCTAGTTACTTGTGCAATACATAATCTAAATGAAGTTTATTATACACCCGTGATTTTGTCTTAAAAACAAAAAGATCTATAACAATGATAGTTGTCAAGTGGTTCAACTATCGAAAATCAACTTTATACCTAATTTTGTTTAACAGAAAGTGTATTTTCACCTTATTCCATCACATTAATAGTTTTGTTGTAAAATGGTGTCGAAAATATTCGTATATAGCATAGATCACTCCTGGAATTGCTACCTATTTAATAGTAAAGTTTCATCATAACAGATTGAGCCATTCCAAAGCCCGGAAAGACAGACAAAAGATAAATAAAATGGTTACCCATAAATTAACAACAAGAGAATGATCTCCTGAGCTTAATAGAAGCCGGTTGTTACAATATAATTGACAGACACTTCAATTTTACTTATATGTGTATATGTATATGTTTAAATAGTTTAAAACTTACGTCATTACAAATGTCGATGGAGAATGGAAATTTACGCTCTTCAAAATCGGTATCTGCAAAATAAAAACATTAAACGTTATGTACGTACTTAAAACCAGAAAACAAATAATAAATACTCATTTAACTGCAAGTTTCAAAGTAAGTACATACATCAATTTTCAAATCGACGTACCTAAATAATTGAAAAGACAAAAGAAATATGTCATTTTTGGATTTCGTTAAATGTAATGAAAATTCAGAAATTAGAAATAAATTATAATTTTACTAATTAATTAAATAGATATTGACCGTCACCATCGGAGGTAGGGTCCGTTTCCTCCTGTTTAGGCCACGAGTGACCTTCGGCCTGAGCATCTCCATTTCCGTAAGAAGACGTCGCCGCGACCTCTTCAGTCTATAAACAAATTTTTACTTAAAATACCTAAACTGTTAAATGCTAATATCATATGAAAATTAAATTTCGACTCATATTTTTATCATTCATTTATAACAGCAGCTTATCAAAAGTTCACCTATAGACTTTTAGATACATTTTACCTAATGATTTCTTAAATTTACGCGAACACTACACATTGAATAAAACTATTATTTACGGATTTTATCGCGTTTAATTACTTTAATTTATTTTTATTATTATCCCGACGTTTCGGGTGCTTTACAGCGCCCATGGTCACGGGGGGGGGACTGAGATGTTTGACGTCCCAATGTCATAGTTAGTCCGGCTACCTTCAGTTTTTTAATATTAATTTTTGGTCCGATTTACGCAAAACGAGCTTATAGTATCATGAAGTCTTGCAGTGGTATGCTTGGGTTTGGGTTTAATTTTGTTAATTATAGGATCCCAAGCAGCTGGTAGCACCCCACCATCTTCTCTATTGAAATTTGGATGTATTTTAATTTCAATAGCCTCGCGTATCATCCTTGGTAGGAATCGGTGTTCTTTTGCGAGAACTTGTGGTTTATCAAATCTAATGTAATGTTGGGGACGATCTTGAACATGTTCGCAGACTGCAGACTCGGACCAAAAATTAATATTAAAAAACTGAAGGTAGCCGGACTAACTATGACATTGGGACGTCAAACATCTCAGTCCCCCCCGGGACCATGGGCGCTGTAAAGCACCCGAAACGTCGGGATAATAAGAAAAATAAATTAAAGTAATTAAACGCGATAAAATCCGTAAATAATAGTTTTATTCAATACATTTTACCTACTTCATAGGGGGAATATTTGCTATTGTTGCCACGCATGCAGACGTCATGAAAACTAAAGTTATTTACTATTATAAGTTGTTTTCAGGAATTTTCTGCTTCAGTTTGCCTCTTAGGACAGGATAGGACTTACCACTCTTATACGACACGCACATTATATTATAAGACACGCACGCACGTAATTTCGTTTTATTTTGACATAACATATCATAAAAGCATCGTTACTTCAAAAAAATTGAAGTATTACACTTCAAATTATAGCCCAGACCAACAAAGATAGACGCAGCGCTGCGTACATTTCTGCGGCAGAAATTCCAGCCAAAAAAGGAGTCTTACCCTACCCCACTAGTAAAAAATTGGTTGACCCTGCAGGCCTCCCTGGAACTTCCAGCTAATTTCAAATGCAAAGCGCTCCAAATTTCACCAAATTATGATGTTCTACAAATAATGTAAGAAGCACAAACTTGCTCGGTTGCGAAATCTCGAAGTTATAATAAAAAAAGTTTTTTTCAAATTCTTTCTCCTTCGATATCTCACGAACGAATGACCCGATTTTTATTTTCCAAACAGCATTCGACGTCATTTTTTGTGGATGAAATCGATCGGTAAAGCCGTTTAAAAGTTATTCCAAAAAAAAAAACAGTTTTTCAAATTTTTATATTTGATATTTTTCAAAATCTACTCGTCCGAATCAGTTCGTATCATCACCAAACCTATTCCACATTGATATCTTTAGAACGCCGCATCTCGATCAAACAAGACGTTAAAAGTTATGAAAGGTTTATATACTTCAGAATAGCTTCTACGTTTACATACTTCGATCTTATATAATCGAGGCAAAACCAATAACTTCCCTATTTTTTAAAAAATTTCAATTTTCTTAGCGGGAAGTTAAAAAGCTTTCTTCATTGATTTATATTTATATTTGATTGATTTATATTTTCGATAATTTTCAGTTTAGATTTTTATATCTATATAAAAATCTAAACTGAAAATTATCTTAATCGTATCAGTTAATAGCAAAGCTAATCATAAATGAATTCATGTTTTTGTTTGTGATTACCTGGGTCTCACTAGGCTCGATGGGAACGAGCAGGACTCGGTCGAGCTGGCGATGATGCTGTAGGCACCACGCAATGCCGACAGCTCCATACGCGTAAGCGTGTTTTGAATCTTCGCTCAGGCGCACCCACGTGCCGTCCTTATTCACCACCTACAAAATAAAAACATCAATTAAAATAGCATGCCTACCTGCATTCAAACAACCTACCTACTAAACTTAATAGGTGGTAAAACTTTTTTCTGCCAAGAAGTATGTCTGTATCGTATTAGCCTCTTAGCTATTTTACCGCTGAATAGTAACGGTTGCAGTGCTGTGATTCGATTTTAAGTATAATTATAGGCTATTTCATCTGAGTCCTCAAATAAGTTACAAGGCAACTGGAGTCTTCTTTGTTTAAAGCTGGTGGCCACTTTCTGGTGGCCTTTTCAGGTGGTAAAGTTCCTTTGTCACTTCTGTTTTATAAAAAAAAGCGTACGGTGTGGGGTAATAGAAAGTAGGGTCGTAACAAAGGGAAATGAAAAGTCTTATTATATCCGATAGATGGCGGTAAAAATATATCGTTTGTGCCGGACGTACAACACCCAAACCAGCGTGATTGGTGCCGCCATCACCACTAGGAAGCGTGACGATTAAGGCCTCTCATACATTTTCCCAACAATAGAATAGAATAGAATGGAATAATTTTTCATTCAATATAGATTACACGCAAATTTAATTGCAAGTCATTTTTTTACTTTACCACTGGTTCAGAAAAACCCCTGTCCTGGGAAGAACAACCAAGAAACCTGTCGGAATTTTGCTTAATAGTAAATTAATTATTATTTATTATGAATAGTTGTTTAAGAAATGGGAAAATGGGGGAGGTCAATGACTGACCTTTACATACTGATAAAGAGTAAGAAGAAGAACTTAAACTAACCTTTAGTGGTGGATAGTACAACACGTAACTAACATTAGAAATAATGAACGTTAGAAGCATTTTAAACTTTCAATGTCCAGGCAAAATTCGGGATTCTGCGAAGGTGCGTGTTGTCGCAATTCGTCTATCCAAATAGGTTGTCACAACGCGACGTACTCCAGCGAAGATTCTATCTATTGCGACACACTTAGAAAATAGACGCAATTAAGAATTACTATTCCTAGACTCACCAACTGGTATCTTATGTAAATCTAGAAGATGCCCGCACATTGGCATGTTCTGGAAAGGAAGACTGCAAAAAAAATATTTTTCCCACCTCTTCAACGAACGCGACAATGCCACCAGGGGGCACGCGTCCGACCTCCTCAGCCTGAAGACTCGGACTGGCACGAACCCGCAACCCGGCGCTACACTGTGCCGCAAAACGTCGTAGTTTCGATTCCATTTCCTCCGCATCCACATTGCCATCCGGTCCAACAGTTTGCACCGCTTTATCATCACTTTCATCCTCACATGCTTTAAGAACTTCCAAAGACACTTCCTGAAACAACAGAAAATAATTTTTGTTTATTTACAAAAGTTAAATAACCTTTGTAGTTAATATAAGAGTATACAACCAGAGCAGCCGTATGACTATGCTCAGAGTTTCTATGCGTGATAGGCGTCGTGGTATGGATATCTGCCGTGAAACCAGAGCAATCGCTGTAGCAGTATAGCGCCCCTAACTTCATCTAGACTGCTGATTTGTTAAGAGATGAAGGAACTTGATTGATGCAGGTGGCTTCCCAAGTAACACAGGAAGCATTTTAACGAACGATAAGTAGTAGTAGTATTACCTATAGGATCCCAAGCAGATGGCAGCACCTAGCCATCATCTCTATTGAAATCAGGATGTTTTTTTATTTCAATAGCGTCGTGAATAATCCTTGTATATAAAAAAGGTGTTCTTTAGCGAGGATTTGTAATCTATCAAATCTGATATAGTGACGGGGTCGATCCTGTACGTGTTCACGTTATTTGATTAAAGAGCTGTTAGATGTACAATGGGACTCAGTTCATCTTTAAAAATGCAAGCATTAAATTAATTCACGTTATGCTGTTCAGCAGTACTAGGCGTTTACTTACCGATTAAACGTGATATTACACAACAAAGCGCCCTAAAAACAGCTCGAAGCTGTATAACGGATTAATGGTGCATTATAATAGTACAAGTTTATGCTATTAAGCAGCATTAGGCATATTATCTTAATACTTAAAAATGCTATTGTAGATCCGAAGGCACTAACAACTGCTGAAAGCTGTATTTACGTTGCATTATAATAGATCATTTTATACTATTAAACAGCATTAAGCATTTAAACTACTTAAAATGCTATTGTAGATCAAAATGCAGTAAAAGCAGCTGAAAGCTGTACAGCTGCGCAGTGGTTTGCTGCACTAAAACTAAAGGTTTTACAAAAGCATTTTGTTATGCTATTATCCAACCGTTATACAATGTAAATCATAATAAATTCTTATGTTTACACGAAAACTACAAATTTAAATAAACCCAGTTTTTAATTTTTAATCATTTTACAGCACCTATGGTCACGGGGGGCCCGGGTTATTCGACGTCCCAATATCATAGTTAACCACGACTACATCCAGATTAAAATTATTAATTTTTGCTCCGATCTACGCAGTATGAACTTATAGTATCTTGAAGTCTTGCAGTTGTGTGCTTGGGTTGCGATTTAATTTTATTAATTATAAGATCCCAAGCAGATGGTAACACCCAGCCATCTTCTCTATTGAAATTAAGATGTTTCTTAATTTCAACAGCCTCGCGAACCATCTTTGGAAGGAATCGGTGTTCTTTAGTGAGGATTTCATACACTCATTTTACTGTATACGGAAAACCATTTGTCGGTCTTATTGTGGGGAAAGCAACATATGCATATGTTTTATTGATCATATAACTTTATTAGCGTAGGGTTTAAGTAATGGCGCTATTTCAGTCTACATCAAGTCTACTAGTCTATGGCTTAATAATTGTTCACGTTTGAGTATTTATACTGCTGGCCTTAGCCTTTTTAAAGGCTCACCGGGCTGCTATAGAACGACATCACTTTGTAAATATTTATAACCAAAAAATATTATCATTCGGACTCAATTTATAAAAGCGATAGACCTATATAATAAAGATATTACTTAATAATGGCAAACCAATAATATTGTTCTAATTATGCAAAATTAATTCTATACTAGACTATACTTTAATTAAATATACTAGACTATACTATACTATACTAATATACACAATTATTTTGATCATTTGACACATATCTATATATAACACTTTATATCAAAACCACACACAAAACAACACTTTTACAGTAAACTACATTGCGCAGTAATATTTGATATTTTTGGCATAAAATAACAAAAGTCAAAACCTTTATATATTTTGTTTTGATGCAAATAAATAATGCTCGTGTCAATCACTCAGTTTTGACTCGTCTTTCTTCATCCATATATTACATTACAAGACAAATTAAGTAGTTAAGTTACAACGTTAATACTATTATAACATTTAATACCGCGTAGTATAGATGTTTATGCAATGCTGCAGGGTTTATTTAGGTTCTAACTGTGAATACTTAAATAGCTCCAATCATTGTTATACTACATTTCAATGCTAGTGTAACGCTTTTGTAAAGCAATTAACATCTTCATTATCAATAATATTGCTAGTATAATGCTTCCGTAATACGATTGGCAACTTAATCGAGTGAGAGAAAGAGAGATGCTTCTTTAATGCGTTTGGCAACTTCATTGACCATATTAATGCTTCTTTTATAATATTGATATTTTCTATGACGACAATAATGCTAAGTAATATAATACGTCCGTAATGCAATTAAACAACCATTGTGAACCTATTTAGGATCTAAAGCCTTATAATTTTTTTTCTTATTTGAGCATTACAGTTACAGTATAAACGTTTGTTATGCTACTATGTATATCTATATCAAAATGCGAAAACGATACGGAAACGAATAAATCGGCCGTTATACTATTTTTATAAGTAGTTATTAGTTTTACTTGGGTTAGGACCGTAGTCTGTGACTTTTCTTAGGGGAAGCCTATGTTCAGTAGTGGGCATGTTATGGATTGAAATAATGATAATGATGAGGAAATCATCCTGGTGGAGGCGGTATAGGAATAACTATACCCCATTTCATCACGGAGGTGCAGTTGGATGCGACAGAACACGTAGAAGTTTTTGTCGCTTTCGTGTGGCAGTGTAACCATCTACTATTTATACCAGATATACAAATCTGGGATCGAAGACGCTTCAAAGTTTTCGAGACATCTGATGCCGCGACACTTAATCAACCTGCTGAGCGTGCCCATGTCCAGTAGTGGACTATTAATAGTAGTAATAGTAGCAATATTGTAGTGATTTCTAATACACGAAATGTCTGGATTCATAGTCTTCAATATGTCGAACATAATAAGTCTATTAGAGGAATCTGCCTAAAGATATTTGAACACTAACCTGAGCAACAGGTTGATCATCCAGCGTGCATTTAAAGACATAATGCCCGGGGACACGTGGAACCCACGTGGCGAGGTAAGAGCCGTCAATCTGCGTGTGCACTGGTAAACGTTCCGGTGGAAAACGGCCCCCTGAAGCACTTTCACCAGCGGCAATCCCTTCCGACCACGAGCTACCGTATAATCTCAGCTCCTCGAAAGAGTAGTTTTGGTATGCCTGAAATTTAATGAAAATGGTTTATTTAACATTCTCCGTTTAACACACGGTCCCGTCATTGTTATCCGTCTTTTGAATTTAAAGATATAAACCATACTGATATTAACCACACTTGTCATGGCAGTTAGCGAACGCTATACCAACATCTTTGTATTCGGTCCTTGGTTCCTCATTACCATCCAGTAAGTTTAATTTTACCGCCGTCTATCGCGTACCAGAACCTTGTTCGTAAATTAATTTACAGGATGGCATGCAATGCAGGTGAAATCGGAAACGTGGAATTATTTTACTAAAATTTCACTACTTGATTTTTTTTTTCTATTTATACTTATGTGCATTCGAGTATTGAAGATACTATATGACAAATTTCCAGAGTCGGTATTCAGATTTTACAATTCATACACTAGAATCACTAGATGAAACACATTTCGAGCGCCATATCAAATACATAGGTAGAGTCCTGGGGTCTTATTACAATAAGTGCTAATAACTGTAAAATATACGTTTTATTCATTCTAAACGGCTTAAAGGTTACGGGATTATTTAAAGGCGTGGTTTATTGCGACTGCAATTGAGACTATTTCAGGTTTGAAAAGAGTCTTTGTTACGAGTTTTTAGCTGACAAATTCCATATTTTACTTTTTAGTTTGCACATTTTCTACAGGATTCCTTTATTAAACAAACTCTAGTTAAACCTAAACATTTTTTGAACAAAAAAAAAGCAATTACTTGTGTAATAATTAATAATGTCTTATTAGATACTACCTATACATATAGAACACCTACACACGCAGTTATAATGAGTTACTGTTTTATTTAAAACATTTTATAAAATCAAAACAATACATTAACACAATTTTAAAGTATAAATAATGACAAACCTTCATCATCGTTATAGCTTGGAAGCACATCGCATCTCGCACTGTGGGCTGATAGGACACGTCGGGTACTCTATGGCGACTCTCGTTTGTTGTATTACGGCTTGTATTATCATCTAACCGCTGAACTACCACCTGGAAAGTAAGCGACAAATTAAATCGGGGCTTAGTAGACGTTGGGCCACTTTTCTAACTAGGCGTTCATCTGAGTTTATATCACTAAATTAACGACGTATTTCTCGTGGTGAAACAGTAATGCAACTGTGGTATTACAGTTTGAACAATAAGAGAGCAATCATAACGCTTTAGCAAGCATAACGCTTTGAAGTATTGTATTTAAGTCTCTATGGGGATTATTTGAATATCAACATCTAGGCGACTAGATTAGAGGAACGGACCGAACCGTACTGGATTCCCTGAATTCTCGGAGTATCTATTGTATGCCATTAGCGCAAAGCGCGAAGGTATGTTCTACTAGCCTAAACTGTAGCCTAAAATCAAGAATTCCACGTTTTATCGCATGAAATCGTATCTAACAGTCATATTTATAGAATAAGGGTGATAAACTAGCACACAGTCCAGCTGACGGTAAGTGGATGCTGTGGCCCATAGACATCTACATTTAACCTCGATTAAGAATCAAAATTTAGATGCGTTGTCACTCCTGAGGACTAAGATGGAATACCTTGATTCCAGTAAAAGGGGTCTCCGGTTCTCTACACTCACCATACGAAACACAGCAGCATTAAACTGCTATTTTACTCTGGTATTATGTGAGAGCGTAGTCCTTCCCCAGTCGAGCATCCCATTACATAATATTTATTACAACCATAATATAGCTGCAGCGTGGGTCTACCACGTATGGAGGTACTACACAAAGATGCGACACCGAGGTATTATAGTATTGTAACCATTTGAGCATGATATTCTTAGAAAATTGCATGCCTTAAGCGCAAAGCGCTTAGGTATGTGCTACTAGTGCCAAAAATCAAGAATTCAATGTTTTGTCGCATGAACACAGTCATATTGAAGATATAAATGATATAAAAAACACATTGTCCAGAAAGATAAACAATTGTTGAACTTATTATTTTTTTAAATCGATTAATTGCTACTTTTACTTTAAAAAATGGTTTTAGTGGCTTATGGTGTAGATTTATCAAGTCCGCATGGAGGGGTAAAAACTATAACTTTTGAAAATATCATTTGTTCAGCTCAATCTATTTGTTAATATCTTCATCTATCATGCGGAAAGCCATGCCGTTCGACCGCGAGGTTCGAGGTTACAAGATCTCAGGTGTCCCTAAAACGATGCTACCACATTCGGTATTCAGCTTAGACAGTGGGCTCTATCCGGCAGTAAATCTCTGGCAGACTTTGGAGCCTTGGTTCCGCTCCGTCTGATAGGTTGCCTGTATGGTGTCATATCTGCTAAAGATTACAGCTTCATTTCCATCTGACAGCCATGAAATTAATAGTGTAATAGGAAAATTTTTCTTCTGCAACGGGTCTTGCAGAACTTAGCTCCGACCACAAGGACAGGTTCCACGAACTCGTCATTCATATCGTCCACGTAATCGTGTGGGAGGTGTAAGAATATCCATAACCCGAACCCTTCCCGTGGGTCCAAGAGGTGACAAAGGAAAATAAATTTAAATTTGATTTTGACAAAACTCTTAATTGGTATCTTTTTAGACATATAAAATCAGGGAAAATGTTTCTTCGTATAATACAAATTCAAGACATATTTTTTTTTTCAAAAATATATATATATATATATATATATATATATATATATATCCATCGACTTCCTGCATGTCTTACCAGGTCGTCACTCCATCTAGTGGGGGGTCGCCCTACGCCACTACGCCTACCGGTACGAGGCTGCCACTCGAGAACCTTTCTTCCCCATCAGTTATCGGTTCTTCGAGCTATATGGCGGGCCCATTGCCACTTCAGCTTACTAATCCGTTGGGCTATGTCGGTCACTCTGGTTTTACTGCGGATATCCTCATTTCTGAGTCTATCACGCAGTGAAACTCCGAGCATAGCCCTCTCCATAGCTCGCTGAGCGACCTTGAGCGTCCTCATACGGCCAGCAGTGAAGGACCACGAGATGCATTTGTGGCATATAGAATATGTCACGTATAATATATATATATATATATATATATATATATATATATATATATATATATATATATTTTGTTTGATAACTTCTTGCCATCTTGTAGGTAGGACATAGCCCCGTTGCTATAGGAATCTTGTAATTTTGATCAAGAAATTGCGACAAGTAGATTTGACAGTCCTCTTTTGATGTTAACCTAACACTACCCCAAGAATTCTGAAGAGACCGAAACAGATAAGTCGGACTATATGGTGGATGCATTAACACTTCCCAACCCAGCTCCCTCAATTTTTCTGAGTTGCCAAAGACGTGTGTGGTCTGGCTTTATCATGATGAAAGACCACTTCTTTTCTGTTGATCAATTCAGGACTTCTCGACTTCTTGCTTGAGTCTCATTAGTTGTTGGCATTAGAGATCGATGGTTTTACCTGACGGTAAGAGTTCATAATAAGCGATGCCCTTCTTATCCCACCATACACGCATGAGTACACGATACATTAAGTTTCTTTCAGTGAACTCGAGTGTACCCAAACACCGATCATTTTTGTATAGCCAGCTTTTTCAAATAGATCGAAACTGTTTTGTGGTCAGTCCTCAATTCCTCGGCTATGTCATAACTACTAATATGCCGATCTTGTTCCACTTTTTCAAAAATGGCATCGACTTTATTCATATGAGAGCGATCAGAGCGAGCTGCATTTTTGATACCGAAATTCCCGGAATAAAAACGCTTGAACCAACTCTGTGCTACTTTTACTGACACCGCTTTAGGTGCATAAACGTCACAATTTTTTTTCGCGGCTTGAGTCGCATTTTTGCCTTTTTTGTAATAGAACTTTAGAATGTATTGAATTTCTTCGTTAGATTCACTCATTTTGCCCACTGAAAAACAATTGAAAAATGGCGGGAAGCTTTTTAAACCTTTTCTTCTTCTTTTTCTTAATGTTCTATATGTATTTTTCTTTTTCTTCTTCTTTTTCTTAATGTCCTATATGTATTTATATTAAATCAAGAAAAAAAAAACAGTACAACCAAAGAGATTTTTCTTCAATTTTATACGAACAAAATACAAAGAAACTTTCCGCCGACCTATGTTATTATTGTTTTAAGGTTTGTTTTTGAAGATGTTCTATTGTTTTATATTATAATTTAGCCACGATTTAAATTTAATGGCAAATCATTTTTGTTGAATAGAAATTCAACATATTTATATTTATCAAGTTTTATAAATATAAAGAGTATTACTATTAATACTATTATTATGTAAGTTAGTGTTTAGTAGGAAGATCGTCTGTTTCTAACACTTGACCCACTTGACCCATTTTTACAAATGACCCAATACGGTACCTATTGACGCATCCATAAATTCTGCATGTGATAGCCTAGGTAGGTATATACTTTGTTTAAACACAATCGCAATATTATTTCGTTTTACATTATGGCACGTATGGAATTACGAGATTGGAGTGAACAAACATGAAACAACACAGAGTTATTGGATTTATTCAATCAATTGCGCAGTAAAAACAAATAATACTATAAGAAAAAGTAGTATTTTAATACTATGGTACTATAATATTGTTAGTTGATATTGTTGTATGGCAGAATAATAATGATTCAACCAACTTAGTAAACAATGAATTCTGCATATGACACGATAACAGACAGATGCTCTGAAGTAGGTATGGCATATATACGAGTAGAGTAGATAGAAAGGAAGTTCAAGAAACTCGAGTTCAAGATTCTTTATTCGATACCGATCGAAAAAGGTGTTTCATTCGAATGTAATTAAATCAATTTCAATTAAATTCAAGCTATGTGTTCACCAGTAAATACGTGAGTGAATTATGGGTTTATTTTTCAATAAAAGAGTATATACAATTTTAAAATGAAATATCATATAAATATTGTGCGATTAAATAGCGTGCGGGCCGACCAAACAGTCCATATAAAGCGTGAAAAATATGCTTTTGGCGCCCACTTCACCTTAAGTATTGCTTATACCACTCAAAAAATAGAAATAGTCCAACATTTCATAAAATGTAATACCAGCTTCAAAACAAAAATAAAATAACTGCCAAATAATAGCTTCTGAAGTCAGCGCTTTACTTGTAATTATTCAATGCACTATGTCTTAGCACCGAATTCAGAAGCATTAGGTTGAAATATTTTGTTTTGTTTTGATATCGGTTTATTTTTTTATTTTTATTATAGTTCATGTGTTTGTAAGCAAAATGGAACCACCATTTTCAGTGTTATTATATAAATTATTAAAAGCGGTTGCATATAATGAATACAAGTGTCAAGCAAATCCGCGATACTCGCATGCTATTGATTCCGTTGCGCCTATTATTTTGATTCCCAAATGAAGTAAACATTTTTTTCTACTTTCTCTGTAATGCTAAGACATAGAAAACGCTTTTCGTAAATAAAAACATAAAATTGGCATCCATATTGAAACTACAAAATAATTGTCTCTTTTCGCGTTTAATTAAATCAGTTTGGTTGGTAAGGCGTAAATTGTATATTGGCATATATTGGTGACCTTTTGTTTTCATCAACCTAATTGCATGAAAAATCCTAGCAACGTGTAAATTAAATACACGGACGCTACGTCATATTATGCTCGTGATGTATTCATTTGTGAAATGATGTTCACAAACGCTAACCACATTCGGCTCTCGCAATTCAAGGTTGAAATCCATGCACGAGTATCTGTACAATAATTAACCTTTCGCGTGTTTCAAAAATTATGGCTGTTTGAGAGATTATTTCTCAAATTGGTATAATTTTCGAATTGTCTAATTACGTAGTAACGACTTGCATTTTTGTTTTAACTTTACGCACGGATTTCCACTTTTTTTAAGACAAATGTAATGTATGGTAGTGAAAGTTGGGTGTAGAAATGCGGTCTTTAAGGAGTATGCTAAGGCTGAATCTGAATGACAGGGTCTGAAATTTTGTGCAAGATGCTGTTGTGACCAGGATTAAGAAAGGAACGCTTTGGTGGTTTGGTCATATAGAAAGATTGAGCGAGGAAATAATGACAAAGCAAAATTTATAATTGCATAATGAACAGCCGTGGTAGCTCAGTGGTTAACGCTCGCTGTAAATATAACAGAAGGCGAGTAACCCGGGTTCGATCCCCGCCGGCACCAATGAAATTGTTAATTGCAATTTTAAGTGCTGATTTACCACGTGCTCGGCGGTGAAGGAAAACATCGTGAGGAAACCTGCATGTCTGAGGAATAAGAAAAAAAATATTTCGAAGACATGTGAAGTTCGTCAACACGCATTTGGGCAGCGCGGCGGACACTTCCTTGCCCTAAACCCTCTCAGAAATGAGGGGGAGGCCTGAGCCCAGCAGTGGGACGTATATAGGCTGTAACTTTACTTTACTTATAATGAACAGCAGAGTCGAGAAGGGACGCCCTAGATGAAGTTTTATCGAACAAATTGGCGATATTTTGAAAATGGGCCACATAACGAAACGAGCGTGTGTGCGTAAATATATTATGGATGTAAAGGAGGCGAGAGAGGTGTGTCAGGATCGTGAAAAATGGAAGTCCGTTGTCTCTGCCTACCCCTCTGGGTGACAGGCGTGAGTGTTTTATGTATGTACAAATGTAACTGTATAGAATTATGTTATTTTATTTATTTGATTATTACTATCCGATGTAATACCGTACCCTGATACTGGCGGCCTAAGAATATCCCCGTTCCGTGGGTGTCGTAAGTGCGACAGAGGGAAGTAAATCAGGAGGATGAGCGGAAGCGTCTTCTTAACGACTAATAATAAAAAACTGCAGACGCTAACCCGCTTGTCCAGCAATGGTCACTATGGCAATTTACCCCTCATAAGGAAACCTATGGAGGAGGCCTATGTGCAGCGGACTTTGACAGGCTGTAACGGGATGTAATATAAAAATACTGGGTATTCTTAAAGTTTTTAAAAGTTAAATTATTTTACCCGTTTGAGCGGACGTCTCAAGGTTCGTATAATAACTAGCATGTCCGCTATATTAAATTGTTACTTATGAAACTTCAACCCTTATTTTTCCCACCCTAAGGATATGCAATTTTTATTTCATATTTAAATAGTGGTATGACAATGCGTCGAGGATATAGAGGCCAATTTAAATAAAACAAAAAAAATCATATGAAACAGATAGCTGTTTAGTCGGATATCGGATATTCGCCTAGTCTCTACTAAGGATAGCCGATATTCTGCCAAACATTGCCGTTTTGTGCATCGCAAGAAACGAAAAGTAAAGTCAGTGCAAATTGTTCGCGATCGACAACACCCTAATTTATCAATACTAAATACTAATTTCCTAAGTTTTAATATAAAAGTTTTGTGATTACTGATTATATTTGTTGTGTACGTACTTTATTTATGTACGTAACCTAAATTTCATATTTTGTATGTTTTATAAATCTGGTATCCTGGTCATTTGTTATGCGTTATCCGACTGAATACTAATTTAGGCCGGATAGGCCTAATACGGGATAGTTACAGGATATCCGTTTCATCTCTACAAAAAACATAAAAATAGGCACACAGCTGGCGAAGATCGCAAAACACCTTGCAAAAAATACACTCGAAGAATAATTTTTAAGTCGCCGAAAAATATTAAATACTTTTAAAAGTTTAGTGTTTCGAAAGACGAAGCCTACAAAATGTGCCTCGTGCCTCTTGCCTTGTGCGCCGTGGCTTCGGAAGAGTCATAGAAGTAAAATTACAAGATGTTGTTGCTACCGATAAATGGCGCGAAATCAATGGTAACAAAAAAGAAAACGTGGTAGAGCGACACTGCAACTACATTATAGTTGTACCACGAATGGTTCGGCTCGACCGGGGTAGGACCACGCTCTCACAGAATATCTACGTAAAATAGCAGCTCTATGCTGCTGTCTTTCGTATGGTGAGTATAGTGAGCCGGAGATCCCTTTTTACTGAAAATGAAGCATTTTATCTCGGTCCTCACGGGTGACATTTTAATTCTTAATCGCGGATAAATGTAGATAGATGTCTATGGGCCACAGCATCCACTTACCATCAGGTGGACTGTGTGCCCGTTCGCCACTCTATTCTATAAAAAAAAAAACTTGCCTACAACGCTTAATTAAGAATACTTTATCGCATTTTCATGGGGCCAAATTCGTTAACAAATAACACTGTCTAATTCGCAAAAGCTTTAGTACCTATATCGTTTACCAAATATGCGATACGAGTACAAAACTCACACAAGTGAATGGAAAGTAATATAAAGCCACATAAATGATTAAATTTTTGCGGCGAAATTTAAACATTTATATGGCTTTAGAATTTATTTATAAACATTATGCACACACGTATATAGAGAAGTTCAGAAGAAAGCGATCGGTTAAATGGCATGCAAATTGATGTCCTGCAGCTCCATAACAAAGTGGAAAGCATAAAAACTTTTCCATGAAAAAATACTCGTTTACTTTCATAGTGATCGGATGACGGTAATCTATTAATCCGAAACTGTTATATCACATCCGTTTTTAGATTTTAGTGCAGTATATTTTCCTACTTGCACTTTGATTACGTAAGATAGGCACGTAATCAGAAACATGGAACAAGAGAGCTTCAGAAACGAATTGCAATGAATTCTTTGAATTTTGATATACCAGGAGTATATCAAAATTCAATCTAAATAATCAAATGCTGTCAAATGCACAAAATAATATATTATAGTGCTATAGTGAATACGCGAACACAAGTTATTCGTCACCCGTGCTTTGTGTAATCTTCTGGACGATAAGATCAGAGATCGGACGCACAGTTCGATTTTCGGAGAAAATCACAACACAATCATACTAGAAAACTAATATATTTTTTGCAAGTGTGGTTCCTGGGATTCGATGCGATCTAAGTACATATGAGGTCGGATTCGCATCACACATTCGACTTTATTATATTATATTAGTTTTCACAAAGTTATTAAAACGCCAGATCGCGATTAAAATTTATGAGAATTTGAACGGAAACAACGGCAAACAAATCGATTTGTAAATACCTAATAATATTGGGCTTGAAAAAACTTAAGTTCGCCACCGGTCACGTTCTGTCTACCGTATGGACAAGAATTAAACCTCGGAAGCCCGCCTGGCTACGCTGATGTGTGATCTTAGACTATCAATAAGTAAGCTATATGTATATACTAAGGTCAACATCTGCCAAACAGAAGTCCGTAGTCTCTGCCTATGCCCTTTGAGTGACAGGCGTGAGTGTTTTATGATATGAGTGATCATGATCTGTGACGATTCTACTGAGAATACTACGTCATATTCATGAATTTATTGTATTGTCGTCTGTGTTTCAGAATGCCGAATGTGAATTCAGAAGCCGGAAGTGTGTGAAAAGTTAATTATAAAATTAAATTACATTCATATAAAGAAATACACAAACACAGGTCAAACTAATATAAAATCGTGTAATAAAAACGCGTTAAAAAGAGTGACTAAAGTGCAAAAGCGCTAAGGCTACACCGCACCATCGCTCCGGTTCGCATCGATTTTCGATAGCTAGGTGATCTCAGCTTCGTAAAAAAAATCACGTAATATTTCAGTTTTAAACATATTTTATAAAAAAATTATATAAAATTTTAAATTACAAGTACACCTAATACTAATTCAACCTTACATACAATATTTAGTATCAAAATATATACCATTCGTTCAGATGTAAATTTTTTAAGTAAGAGTAAGAAAGCCTTACCTCCACTTTGAGCGAAGGGGAAACAACGGCGTCCCCATATTGGTCCCTGATGAAGATAGGCAATGTCAAAGGCGTAGAAGGGCGTACAGCTAAAGTCGGCACTCGGAGTTCACAAAGGGAAGGTTCAACTCGAGGCATGGGTGCCAACCAGCGAGCCAATCGTCCGCCTGCCGTGCTTTCTTTTCCAGCTACGAAATCCGCTAGGAACTGGTACTCTGTTGACTCGCATCTGTTAAACAAAAAATAATTTATGAATATTTTGGAACTGTAAGGCTTAAAGGAGCCGTAGTAACTCAGTGGCTAAGTAGCTAAGTATACAGTAACCCGGGTTCCATCCGCGCCAGCACTAAGGAAATTCTTATAGCAAAATTTCAAGTGCTGCTTTACCACGTCCTTGACGTACGAAATGAACGAAAACATCCTTCATCTCTGAGGAATAAAAAATATATCGAAGACATGATTTGAATTCAGCCATCACGCACTATGGCAGCGCGTTGGATTGCTCCACAAGTTTTCCAAAAATGGGAGGAGGCCTGTACCCACCCCGGACTATATTGCCTGAAACTTTATTCTGTGTTTATGAATTTAGCTGTAAATCCATTATTGCTACTCCACTGCTAAACTTAGACCTCCCCTAAGACACGTAACAAAGCACAGGCCCGATCCTTTCTTTTTGGTTTATGTGTATAACAAAAACAGGAGTTGGTCAATTATTTAAAGACGGAACGAAGTAAAAAAGCTGTAACTACTATTAGTAAATTAGTGTTGACGAATTATAGCAAAATTCCAATCCTAAACACCTTAAAATGATAAAGATGTAGGCATAAGTTAGTAAATATAAATTTTTAATCTATTCGTATGTTGAGTTTTATCTTAATATTATATTATAGAAGTACGTCACAAGTGACTTCCACCGCAATGATTATTGTCTTTTGTTTTTTTTTTATAGGAGAGGGGGCAAATGAGCATGCGGCTCACCTGATGGTAAGTGACTAACGCCGCCCACGAACAACCGCAACACCATGGGAATTACAGGAACTGCATACGTTTAAATAACAAAATATAATAAACAAATTATTATTATGGATCCGCGGTGTCGGTCATAATGTTAAATTTAGTAAAAAGAATTATAAATATATAAAGGGAACTTTACAAACTGCATCCATAGTTAGTGTACATTTTAACCGGAGCGTGTTACAGTTGCAAATTATTAAATAAAACGTAGTGATTAATATAATTTTTGGAAGTAATAACAGAACAATAAGTCGCTGGAGGTAAAATATATATTTCATATTCTTCTTTATTATGCAGTTTCCGTCCGATGCTGGACGTAGGCCATTCATGGTTAGGAAGGATTTGCTAAAACCGCCAATCTTGATTATATTCGCTTGGATTAGCTACAATTTTGAACATTTCAGTAAGTACAATTTTTTATAGAATACCGGTGACAAACGAGCAAACAGTCCACCTGATAGTAAGTGGTTGCTGCGGCCCATTGACATCTACATTTATCCTCGGTTAAGAATCAAAACGCAAATGCGTTGTCACCCGTGAGGACTAAGATGGAATGCCTCGTTTCCAGTAAAAAGGGTCTCTGGTTCTCTACACTCATCACTGCTACATTACGCTGCAACTTAACGCTGGTATTCTGTGAGAGATTTCCTTCCCCGGTCGAGCCGACGCATTCGTACTACAACTACACCACTAACATAGCTCTGCAGCGTGGCTCAAGCACGTACAGAAACTAGAACTACAATTAACTGCCATTATATCAACTATCGCGATATTATATTTTTAGGTATGAAAGTTTTTGACGTATAGTCGGAGTTGTATCGAAGACTTATAAAAACTAAGCCTCCTTGTTCCTTAATATAAAAATTCTATGGTTTTTCCCTTTGTTGTTCTAAATGAGATATTGATATTGCTTACGTCACAAAATTTTAAAAATGTTAAGCCAGTTTGTTGTCCCTTACAATATCGAGAAGCATTTAACCAGGACAAAATACTTTTTCATTAAAGTATTCGCTGGCCTATTCACAAAAGCAGTGAATACGCCTTTGTAAACAATACTTACAAGAGTGTGTCTACCGTCTATTATCTATTCAAACCAGCTATTATGAGCCGTGAGCAACGGGGCGAAGGGGCTAACAGCTCGAACAATCTGGTTTCGATCACCGCGCCGGCACCAATTAAATTGCAACTGCATTTTAAATACGGATTTACTACTTGCGGTGGAGAAAAAAATCGAGAGGAAATCTGCCGTGCAAAAAGCCGTATGAAGTCCGCCAACACTCATTGGAGCTTCAAGGTGGACACTTCCCGGTCCTAAAGCCCTCTCATAGATGAGAGGCCTGTACCGAGGAGTGGGACATATACAAGCTGTAATATTTACCAGTTTATTCACAGCACCTACTGTTAAATATTATAATACTGTACTTTAATACCAATAAAACCGGTTTTACAGTTCCCGTACATGTTACTGTTAGTTTACGAGTACAGTGGACCCATGCAGCCTGGAAGGGCCAGAAGCTCGAGGCAGGATTCGATAAGCCTGCAACTGTCGACCATGACGTGTGACACGTGCAAGATAAACACAAATGTTAAATAAATAATTGCAGATAACTTTCAAACAAAGAGAAAATTATCAGTTACAATTTTCTCGCATCAGAAAGGATTTGGTAGAGATGAAAATCTTGCAAAAATTGTGTTCTTTCAAACTAAGAAGATGGTTAAAGGCTCTTTAACAACACATCGCTGCTCTGAAACCCAAGTTGAACGAAATCTTACTAGTAGAAAAATGTCTTACATTTCTTATCTTCTGGATAAATAACTCATAATAGACAATGATTTATCTATTCATTTGCCTAATTTTTCCAGTCGACGCTGAACGCTCTCGAAAAAAAAAATCCTGCATTACTGTCATTGTTAAATGCCGTAACAGCTGTATACTCGTAATAAGAATTGTAAAAAAAAATAACAGTATTTCTTGGATAGTTCATATTTCATTGATTAAAAAATTATACAAAATATTTTTTAGGTATGTATATAAGAAGGGCTACAAGAAGCAAAAAATTTAGAGGTCACTTATTTAAAATTTTATATCGACTTTTGTAAAAACAGAGATTAGAAAAAATTGGTTGGTTGACAATTGTATAACTTTTTGAAACATCGAGACAAAGACATTTTTCCAACGAGGATTTATTCTTTCTATTGTTCAAATGATATCTGAATATTTTTAACTATTTAAAATAACGTTATAGGTTATAAAAAAAATAATTTTATCCGGCTCTCTCTAGCGGCGACGCACGCATGCCGTAACGGCCTCGCGGAGCCCTACTTTCAGTGTTCAATTAAAATTATAAATAAGAATAATAGATGAATTATAGTTAATATTAAAATAATAAATGGAAATAAAAAATGAAATGAATAAAATCGAGTTAAAGTAGCATTATCAACAGCAAATCCTCCTCAACTCAATCAATTGCATCTATTAATTTTTTATTTTCAATTCTATTAAAAATAATTGTATTAAAAAATTTGAAATTAATAATTTAATTTCTATTTTAATTAATTCCTTCATATTAATAAAAATAGGATCAAGAGTTCCGAAAGTCGGAAGCTTTTTGTTGCAAATGTTCTCCTTTTTAAGGAGTAAGGTACCCTTGTAGTTTTCATTATTCCTTATAATTTTTGAGTTATTTCCAAAAGTTTTTGTTAATGACAATTGCAATTTTTGTTTGCAGGAAAAAAAAACGCCGCTCTCAGAATAAAATGCCGAATCGAATGAGCCATAGCTCATATTTATAGGAAAATTGTAACGTGTTTTCGCAGAAAACACACTTCTCGACCTGACTATGAACAAGGCATTTGTCACAGTCACCAAAACAAATCAAGAACAACATCTTTTTAATTCATTTAATTCGCTTTTATATTTTTAGCCCATATTTGGCAGTTAAACTTTAGACTGATGAACTTAATATACACTTACATAAGTCTACTCTGCCTCCGTCGACTTCTGAACATTGGCCTTTCCCAATGTGGGGATATTCGCCACAGTTGGCACGATTGTAAGGCGGGTCAGCAATCGCAGTATTTCCTTTCTTACTTGTTATTAGGAAGACGCTGCTGCCAATCCCCTGGTTTGTTTCCTTTTGTCGCCTCTTACGCTACCCACTGAACGCCATGGAGTGGTGGATATTATTACACATTAGTAGTGGTACTACACGATGAATATATTATAGAGAAAATGCAATACTTTGAATCTTACGGCCACAGAATATCACGAGGACAAATAATCTTTGAACTGAGAAACCCCTTGAACTTTGAAAGTTTCCGTTGTAATAGATAACTTCGTTACTGTTATGCTGGTATTTACGTTCAACTAGGTTAAACAATGTCAGCCCTTTCAACTTACAACTATACATAGTTTAGTGCAACCATTAGATTCAAGGATATTAAAGCTATGCAATTTATCTGCTCTACTATATACCAGGAGAAAGGTTTCACTATACCAGGTTTTAAGTGGTAGGGCCACGCTGCAGCTACACCAGCCATGCATAGCTACAGCACAAATGGGTCAGTTCGAACGGGGTGGGACCATGCTGCCACAGAGTAAGCGTTAAACAACAGAATAATGTTTCGTATGGTAAGTTTAGAGAATCGGAGACCCTTTTTACCTTCATGAGTAACAAGTGACAACGCAGCTGCATTTTGATTCTTAATCGATGATAGATGTAGATGTTTATAGGCCATGGCAACCACTTAACATCAGGCGGACTATGCGCTCGTTTGTCACCCTTATTCTATAAAAAAGTAAAGCATATATTTATCGCGGCATGTAACTATAGCGCTGAACGAAATGTGGAGGAGATAGCTGCGAATGTTGTATCAGTACGGGAGACAGAATGCGACTGGAGAGCCAATCAGCGCGTGCGAACGATACGCACAGCCAATCATACGCAATACGGCTAATTTTACGCCATAACGGTCACCGCTAGACTTTCGTGCCGCGAGTTGTAACTAAATTACCTGCCCCTTCCTATCAAGTTTTTTATTTAATATTTGAATAGTTAAAGGGCCAAATTTTACTTTCCACGTACTTTACGCACTGTACCTAAAGTATACAGTATAATTTTTTTAAATACAAAAATTAATTATATCTATACGTTAGAAATTTAGAACTTTTTGAAAAATATAACAAATACAGTTAGAGTTTTTTTATTTCATTTATAACTTACTGTAGTGGATACAGATAAATAGCTTACTACTATGTAATATTAGGAGGTAAACCCAACCAGTTTCCAGGTCTAGTCCAACAATCACCCACTGCTATATTCTGGTGTGGATGGGTAAGTGAGCCAGGATAATTACAGGCTGTGTAGTATTCCATCATATTCATGAGGAATGACAACTCGTGTGCAGCTTTTTATTTTTGGAGGTTGCAGGTTTATATAGGCAGCCGTTGCCAGTTACCATTAGGTGGACCGTTAGGTCGTAAGTCCCAAAATTTTCCTCAAATATAAAACGAACCCTATTTCGCCTCGTGGAAGTTGTTTAAATTGACTAATTTTAGAAGTCATAAAGTACGCAATAGTTAGCGAAATAATACTCTTAATTGAAACTTCATGTCTAATCTAAGATACCAGTACAAAATAACAGAGAATGACCGGCACAAAGCTGTTGCAAGCTATTCTACGCAAATTAAGTATTATAAGAACAAATTCACTCTTTAATGAACAATAGGCACTTGCATGCTGTAAGTTTTCTTTAACAAAGTTTCTTTTGACCTCTTAACTTTTATTTTATTTTTTATATTTATTTTGAAATAGTGACCTCATAAAAATTAACCTCGTGACCCTCCCAGTGTAAGATGACGAATTGAGCGATAGTGGAAGCGGATCAGTCTCGAATTGCGGTGAAGCTAGCTTCAATTGTGAATGTAAGTGTTAAAACAGTATGGGATTGTTAGCGGCCAATCAAAAGAAAGAAACCTGACAAAATGAATACCCCACGAATTGAGTTCCACACAGATGACAACTGAGACCTTTGCAAAATTAGCAAAGCTAAATCAAGTGGCCCTTCCTCAACCACTATACTTCCACCAAATCTCCAGATCTTGTCTCAAAATTCGACTTTTTCCTATGACTAGATAACTTTTTAACAATGAAAAATTCAATCCCAAAAAAGCAGCATAGAACGTCAACCATCGATTCTCGTGCAGCAAACTTCTGTAGTAATAGGGTATCGACAAACCACCCGTAAAATAACTAATAATTATTATTATTATTTTAATTCTGTTTAGTAAAAAAAATTATACAATAGGATAATTTAATAAGCAACGACGTAATGCATAAAAACAAAAAAAAATGTAACCAAGACTTGAATATTAAACCATGTAGTAACATTTTTCAACCTATATACTACACATTGCTGCGACACCGCGTATTGTAACTACTACTTGAATTGAGCATGATATTCTTATAGGCTACACACGGTTAGTTAAACTGACCTGTTCAAACTAGGACTGCTGTTATTTTTTAAATATCGGATTTTCGATACATCGTTAATTAAAAATATATCAATATCGGAGTTTTATATTTAAAAAAAATATCGATATATCGGCTTTATTTAAAAAGAAAATAATCGTAAGTCACTAAGATCCTAAACCCAGCTTCCGAGTCTACCATCAGCTATATGATATCATCACAGTCATCTCGGTCTTCATGAACCCTTTTGAAAGTACGTCCCCAAACACGATGGTTCTACGTAGCATCACTGAGATCCTTCACTCACCTTCTGAGTCAATCTTAAGGTGACATCATCACAGTCACCTTAGTCTCCATCCTCCTTCAAACGAAATTCTCTAAATATATAAAATAATAAAAATCTAAACAGCATAAAAATAATGTAAGTAGCTACTAAGAAAGTAAGTACTTACCAGTATTTGAAAATTTGAAACAAACTAAAGCCAGCGGATTACGGTGCGTCTAGAAAACTCCGTGGGGTGCCGTCCGTTAAAAATTTCAACTTTATATTTTACACACTCACCGTCAGTTTTTGGATGTAGGTACGTCAGTTCAACTGATCAGTTTAACTGACCGTGTGTGGCGACCGTTAGAGTATTTATTTATATTAGCTTGTTTATCTATAATCTAAGATAATATTATTTTATAATGACGTCCCGGATTCTACATAATTTATTTATTTGTTTACTTATTCTTTATTGCATTCCTTAAATATAAAATAATACAAAGGGCGGACTTAATGCCTTGAGACATTCTCTACCAGACATCCATGGAGTAGTTAGAATTTGACGTAGGTGTAGCAATATAGAATAAAAACAAAATAAAAAGGATAATTAAGTACGTAATATATTATATATTTTAGTAATATATAAAATCAGTTAACTATATAAATATTTTCTATTTATACATATACACAAACATATACATACATATCAATAAACATTTATAAATAACTTTGAATAGTCTTTAAAACATAATGGCTTCCTAAATTTGAATTCTGAGCGGAATGTAATAAAGAAACAAGTATGTTTATCTTTAGGATAAATAATGAGTTATTATTTTCAACACGTCTCAATCAACATATACTTACTAACAAGAGAATTTTTTATCTTCATTGACGAAAATGTAAAGATTTTTAGTTTTTACTAACTTCACATGCTTTTAAAGTCCACTCAGGGTCACATGAAATAATTTTTTATTTATTTTTATATAAATAAATTTCAATAGCAGCAAATGCCAACCTGACATACATGTTACACAAATATTATCTCTATATATATCATAAAATTTTTATCGACGTCTGAAAGTGATCGAAACATTGACATATATATTAGTAGCGTAAGTTGAAAGCTGAATTATATAACGTACATATACAGGTTGCGCAAGTAAAACGTGCGGGGACATTTATCGAAATCAATTAGCAGGAAGTGTGCATATCAATATTCATAACAGTATCATATATAAGGACTCTAGTTTTATGTATGTTATACTAAAAACACCAAAGTATTGCCTTAACTTAAACTAATCTTCACATTTAAAATTATACTAATGAATGAGAGATGGATGAGAGCAGCAAAAGTAATGAACACTTCGACCAATACGTTTGTTATTTAATCGCAAGGTTTTGTCAAAACCATAAAAAGCAACATCAAGACTTTTTTGGAATTATTCGATAATTTAAAAACGGTAAGATTTGTAATATTTATGTAAAACACGCGTTTAATCCACCTCCAGCTCCTCATCAACCCAATGATTACCACGGCTGGATTTAGGCCTCTCCGCGATGGTTGTAAGAAGCATTTGTTATTGATTTGTCGGCCTGTAATCGTTGCTTCCCAAAGCCGATATGGTAATTTTATATCTGGCGTGAACATCAAGGTTTTATCACTATATCTACCGGGAGCCATAATTTATGGCACTTAACATAGTCGCTTCTTACCATACTTACGTTAAGAAATGAGGTGATAGATTAATCCTACGCCTCGAGCTATATTTACAAGACACGGACATATTTAATTAAAGTTACCTTATACCTTTAACCGGGTGATTGTGCGGGGATGCGAATTAACTAGTGTTATACAAAATTGTCATACTCATAATAATTTTGAACACATCTGTACATCGCCAATAACCTTTGTACATATGTACCTACAGTTTTCCACCAAGTTTTACTTAATAAATGACACTGTTAAGAGAAGAAGGTTTTCTGGAGTTATTCTATGATATCTTTAAGTCATAACTGCAATTCCGTTGCAGCGATATGTTTCAAAATAGATATACATCATTATCATCAACATTACTACAGCCCTGATACAAATCCACTGCTGAACATAGACCTCCCCCAAGGAATGACACAAAGCGAGGTCCTGAACCACCGGCATCCATCGACTTCCTGCATGTGTTACCAGGTCATCACTCGCATAAAAATAATGCTAAACTGAATAAAGTGCATGTGAAATTATTTGGCTAGTGCACAGTTGTTTAACGACCAATGAAACGAGCTTTGGGCAACGTGCAGGTTATATTTATTTGGTGCGAATAAACATATGTACAATTGATTATCTTATGTATTTACTGTTCATTCGATAAGATTAGTGGGAGCTGGGAAAACTCAGTTGTAGACATAGCATCAGACCTAAAAACGACCAATTTGTGATTTTGCATAATTTTTGGGCATCACGTATGAGCTGGGACTCATACTCCGTTTTCGCAACTCAGTAAAAATGTACTACGACTAGGTCTCGCATGTGTACTCGTATAATGAGTACCAATGTAGAAAGCCTCCAAAAAACGCATAGAACAACAAATGTTATATAATATTATTATAAATGTTCTACAGTACAACCAGAGAACTAAGAGGAATGTTTTAAATATACGGTTGCGCAAATATGAAACAATTTTTTATCAACCTAAAAGAAATTTTTATTATTATTAACGAATAGATTTTTATAAATAAAATGTGTATGATATCTTTTTATTAGTTTCATTTTATTCATTTCCTATCATATTTGCAGGTTTCGGTGTCACATAAACGAATCGGTCAATCACGATCCCACGTGGTCTTATGTTACCTACTACCCTTAGAGTTTTTATAAAGCCGAAGGCGCAGAGGGAGAGCAGATCCAGCCCGGTGTTACAAAACTCTAGCACCATGTGAGATGAGCCGTAGCGACTAGCGACTGAGACGCCAAAGCCGATAAGTAAACCAAAGCTGCAAAGGCGAGCATTATGTATTAACATAGGAAAGCCCGCTGCAGACTGACCGGAGAAGGACCACACTTTTACAGAATACCAGCGTAAATAGCAGTTTAATCCAGTTGTGCTATGTATTGTGAGATATGCTAACTTATAGCCCCCACACGTATCTACACTTTGATTGTTAATCGAGGTTACATATAATGTCCTGCAACCGGATTTCGGTCATGGCGGCCAGTCTCAACGAAGACTAGCCATTGGCGCAGGACAAGATTATAGTTAAAATTACAACGAAATTACATAAGATTCATCAATCACTCAAATAATGTCTTCCAGACCGAATTTCGGCCACGGCGGCCTGCCTCAACGGACGCTAGCCGCAGGACAGGATTATAGTGCCCAAGTGTATTCCCAAGCACAGGTGCACTCACTATTCCCTCATTCTCATAATCCGATGGGACGATAAACCGACACGACCGGAGAGAGATCAGGCGCAGGACCAACGGCTTTACGTGCTTTCCGAGGCACGGGGGTGAGACACCGCCAACTTCCCGACTCCGGGCAGCTACTGAGAATTTCTTGACAGAAAAACTCAATAATTGATTTTTTGGCCCGACCCGGGATACCAACCCCAGGACCTCATGATCAGCAGTCGCACTACTACAACCACTAGACTAACGAGGCAGTCGCAGGTTACATATATGGTTATATGGATATCTATGGGCCACAGCATCCATTTACAATCAAATAGAGAGTGTGGTCATTTGTTTATTTCTATATTCAATATTTTTGAACTGAAAACTTCTTTAGAATCGATATGATTTCAAACAGATGAAACAAAAAAGCGACATTAAAAAGAGACAAACATACATATCTATACGATTTAGAATACAGTATAGTGTTTCCTAATATCTCGGTCTCTATATTATTATTTAACGAGTATGTAGAATAAAATATAAAATAATTTTTAAACTTGATCCTAAATCCTACTCCTGCTACTCTGCATTCGACTCATTCCTCTAAGTTTAGTTTTCTGAAGGTTTCAGACCAGCGCGTGTGAAATGCACACGCACATGTTTTTTTTTAAATAGTACATCTTTAATAATTTTACTGTATAAAATTTAATTATTTTTGAATATAAATAATGTTAACATACTGTGTTTCACGTGGTGAGTGACGAGAACCGGAGTTGTATTTTTAGTTATTATCTATTTACTTACTTACTCCAAAGCCCAAATTTTATGTGGCTTCATATTATTTATAGTCCGGTCAGTCTAGATATTCGGAGGTACATAAAGTTACAACAAGCTGATAATCGGTAAAATTGTACTTACAAAATATAATTTTGAAGTTCCCCACCATTGCCGTGTATGAAAATTTTTTTACTGAAGGTAAAAATACTCCAGACAAAAATTGTAGATCATAAAATTATCTACAAAAAATTTATCAATACTTTTTTCCTATGAGCCACAGTTTCTGAGATATTACGATGCAAAAAGTTGTTAAAAAAATCATACTGTACGTAATCATCCAACGTAATGATTGAATTTGGTTTACCATCAACACGTTAAAACGAAGCAAAAAATAAAAATTTTCATAAATGTAATTTTATATTACAATGCAAGTCGATTGGAATTGGCAAACTCGAAAGCTCAACTTGAAATTTCGCGGTCAGTACTATATACCTATGTCCTGTTACTGTTCTATAATCTGAGAACAGCCTTCTGTTATATCCATAATATTTCGTTAAATAATAAAAAATTAGATAAGCAATTAATCTTTTACGTGGTAGAGCCATGCTGCTATATTACTGGTATAGTTGTATCACGAACGGGTCGGCTCGAACGGGGAAGGATCAGCGTCAAATAGCAGCATAATACTGCTGTGTTTCGTTTGGTGAGAAGTATAGAACCAGAAAACCTTTTTGCTGGAAACGAGGCATTCCATCTTAGTCCTCATGGGTGACAACGCATCTGTATTTTGTTTCGTTATCGAGGATAGATCTAGATGTCTATGGGTCACAGCTAGCACTTACCATCAGGTGTACTGTGAACTCGTTTGCCACCCTTAAACTATAAAAAAATCTATTTAAAAGGGATCATCATCACACTAGAAGTAGTATAGCTAAATTTTAAAATCCCATACCGGTCATTTGACAAAACTTAATGACCGATATTTGATAAACTTTCATGCGTTGATAGTGTCCTACTTTGTCTCACAGATGCCGAGGAGCCTGATGCGCCTAAGTGCACTTGAAGGGCCGCTACTGCGCCTGCCTGACCTTTGTATTAAACAACGTAGTGAAGCGATTTGTCGATAGTGAAATTATCGACTTAGTACGTATGTTGAGTGTGATTAGTATCCCGGAAGCGATATCTGAATCTTCCTTCCCATAAAACGATGAGATATATTGATGTTTTTAAAATATTACAATAATCTAGAGTTGAATATACTCTCATTCAACGATTATTTGCTGTAACTGCCACGCTAGCAAAGCGAACTTGCTATCGAGCATAACATATATGGCTCCGTTGTTGCTACTTCATTTTTAATCAGTTATGTTTATACCGAAAATTATTATATTGTATTATTTGGTCTAACGTATATAAATTGCAACAAAATAAATAATTACAAAATTATACCTACTTTTAACTTTGTGCTATATCCATCTCTGTTTCTCTGATACAAATGTATAGACAATGTTTATAAGTGTATTATTAGTACAATTAAAAAGGTCTAATTTCCAATTAAACGTGTAAGTGGCTTTAAATGCAATAAAAGCCCTCTATGTTAAAGTTTTTTTCAACTTTTTGATAAAAATATCCGAGGATAAGATATCCGAAGAAATTCAATGCAAAATGTACAAAATAAGCAAGTATAATTAACGATGGCAATTAACGAAAACAATGCAAATGAGTCTAATTAGATGAAATCATCAATGTCGATAATTGGCTAGTGCATTACACATTCACGTCCCTAGACTTCAAAACGGCAGCACGGCGGTTCTCGAGGGCTCGCGGCAGAACAGAGCTGGGGGCACGGCACGGCGGGCACGGGGCACGGGCAGTCAGTGCATGTCAGGCTGAGTGCGCGGTCGTTCGCGCTTAGCGCGGCACTATGTCGCGTATACTCGCGTTCCTTGCTCTACTAGTGATTGGCTGTGCGGCACGCTCAGAACATATCAGTGTGTGCGACTTTAAGTACTGCGCCTGTTATCCATCTGAACATCCATCATGGACAACTGTTAACTGCACGGTCCCGCATAACCAGGTACCTAACTGTTCTAATCCACTGTAGATGACAGATGTGTCACACATATGAGAGTGACGATAAAAAGTTGTTACAAGCAGCCGGAATTTAATTTTAAAAAACATACTTATACTGCAAAAATTTTTTGATTAACACTCTTCAAGTTGCAATTATAATATACATATAAGCATACATTATTATACTATATAAATTAACACTTCAAGTTTTTTTTTGTTTGACTTGTTCGTTGTGAAGCACATAATCTGGCGATAAGGAACTGATATAGATGATAATTACGATATAAACATATACAATAAATAAACAACATTTTAAGCGTCCCTAACCGAACACAAAGTGCTTACAGCGTATGTGCACAAATAAAATTCCGAATTCGAAACTCCATAATATATTATGCACGCATATTGTCAAACGTGTGATGAAGCCATCCTTGTGTCTATGAAACTGTAAACAAAGACAAAACTACCTGAGAGTGTAGCTCCACGGTCTTATGAGGGCGCTTTAGTAAGTTCTTTACTTCTTTATCCGCCAAATGCAACAAGTGGTTTACCGATGTGCGGCAACAGCTTCGCTACTAGAATACACTTGTTTGGAAGACAATCAAAATATAATAACTAACTGAATAAACAAACACAATCAAAATATTTAACTTTTGAACTGTGTGTAATTTTTTAAAGCAACACAGTGGTCTATATAAACTTACCACTGTGTGGGCAAACCTATTTTCATAACTTAAATGATAATAACGATTTACGAACAAAATAATTAAGTTAAAGATATAAATATAATTTTACATACTGCCTCATCACAAAAACACGACAAACAAATATCTATTGATTACTAAAGTTAAAAACGCCAAATGAAAAAAAGCAAATAATACATATTATCTCTGTCATTATTAACAAATGATTTCCAAATTGTTAAATACATAATACGAAAACAGTAGATAGGTACCTATTGAAATATCTGAAACAAGTCCACTTACTAAGTTAGTTTATTATTACGTACCCAGGGCTGTGTTTGAAAATCAAGCACGATTATTGGTCTTTATTCCTACCATTTTACAGGATTACTATGGAATGTAACACATTATCCAGCTTACCAAGAACATTATGTTATTTAATCTTATGGAAATAGTTTCATTATATAAAACAATGACAAACTTCCTTTATACATTTGTAAATATCTATGGTGTGGATAAAAAGTACTCTCTACGCTCTACAGGACTTGTGGAATGCCAGTCAGTTGGTTTATGATTTGTGTGAATGACGAGGCTGAAGAATAGTTTAAGCTTTTAAACACTGGATGTGGATGGGCAGATCAAAAATTATTTGGCCCAAATAATCTTGTCGACATTTCGGTCCATCTCGTTCGCTCTTAGTGTTATTGAACGAGACGGCTATGCATAGCCGCTTTGAATGGAGATCAGTCTATTTGCGTCTCCGGCGCACTCGCAAATTTGACTAGTTTGTTAATAAATACTTTCTTGTGTGTTTTAGCACAAATTATGTATTTGTATGGCGTCGTGGCGATTTTTTGAAATATAACCACATTGACGAAATTTGCTTTGAATTTGATGTATGTATATTCTTGTTCGATGTGAAGTAGAAATTAATCATGATGTTTTAGTTTTTTGTAGGAGTGTTAATTAGAATAATTTGCCCAACAGTTTATAATGTCGGAATTAATAGTTATACTGAAAAAGTCATAACTAGGTATTACATTAAATATGGAAAATCATATAAACATGAAAATCAAGATAATAAAACCTAGACGCAGTAAATGATATCAGCCATCAGCCATCACTTCCGGTCAGTATGATGCGTAATTTTGACGCAACCCATAATCATGCGTCGGATAGTCTCCACCTCCGCCGCGGCCATTGACACTTATTGTAGATATGTCACAGAGCGAGCGCTATCAATATTCATAAATAACTAATACTTCATCAGTCCATTCGCTCTCTATTCTGTTTACGTAATATTTCGCGAAATATTAAGCTAGATATCAATGTAAAACGACAACATGTCTAAAGCATTGCATGGGCGAACCAACTTGGTTATGTTCCCAAATTAATAATAATTAATTTTTGATTCAAGTTTAATACACATACTACAAATAAACTTATACGTATCTACATACTATTTAATGCATCCGGCGCTAGTAGGATCGTTCGTTGCGCTCCGCTATTGGTGACTCAACGCCGAGCTTAACTAATTGATTCTATGAATAGTTAAATAATTAACTAATTGATGAAAATAATTTAATAAAAATACCATTATAATATTACAAGGCGTTAAAATAGCTGGAAAGACAGAAGTTTTTAAGTAATTATTTAATAAGAAAATGACCATTTAAGCCAATACAAAAACGATTAAGGTACGTGTGGGCCAACTTAAGCTTTGGCGCCCTTACAAACCAAAACTAGGAGGACGACAAAGACAAAAACACAAAGACGTACTAAAATATTAAGAAAAGAATAGCAAACAAGCTTTGGCAATAATTAGGAACACATTGAAAATCTATTTAATAAAACTAACCTCATTACACCATAGTAAAATAGCCTAAAATATCTTATACCTTTAAACGAGCAATTCTTGTATATATATATATATATACACGGTCACATAATCGTAATACCATGGTTCGGGCCCAGACCGACCGACCGACGACTGAAGTTCCTTTCTTTATCGAGAAAATCTATTTTTTCGTGCCCTTTTTTTTAGTATTTTTTAAAAACACGAAAATTTAAATTAAACTAATTGCACTCATGATTTTTTATTCAAATAACCAGTTCAGTTTTTTCTATTATGTCGCTAAGATCAAAAAATTATTATTCGTATTTCATCAGTATGTAATTTGTATCTAAATATAATTTCCAAAACACACGAATTAAAAAAAAACCGAGCGAAAAATGCCGAGCAAAGCTCGGTCAACCGGGTACTTTACTCTAATATCAAATGTCAAAATGGCTTCGATAAAGCATCACGCTTTTGACCCTTTATTATTTGATAGCTATCGTATCACAAAGCCCTGTATGCAAACAAAGCTGTAGTTTTTGAGTTATAAGAAAGTAACTATATTAACCGGATTTTACAACGCCGGTGTTGAATACGAACCAACAGTCCACCTGATGGTGACTACTGTAACCAGCATCAAGCAAAAGCATGTCGCCTCAAGAGTTAGTACCCCTGAGGACTAAGATGTATGTCGGATAAGAGTCAATCAATTTTATTTCTCGAAAGTGACAACTAGCAACCTTCTTAGCATTTTTATTTGGGTTTAGCTGCAGAAGTCCCTGAGCTGATTAAGTAATTTACTATCAGGTAGACTGGTAGCTACGTTTGTCAACCTAATATTATTTTTTTAAAAAATATAACGGGCTGATATGAATTTCTCAGTTTAATGTTATAAAAATTGCGAAGGTGGAACAAGAGCTAGATCTACGCTTGCTTAGCAGTCGTAGTTTTATAAAGTAAAATGCAAAACATTCAAGTTTATTGTACAATCAAAAGGTTGTTCGCGTTGTTCCATCCCTTCAAATATCTAGCTGTAATATTGGTACCGGAGGTATGTCGTGTATGTAATTCTATTGACCCATGTGTTTTCATTAAGTGTTTCCTGTTAGTAGTTAATTGAAGTAAACAGTAGCAATGAAATCAGATATCAAAACGAATGAGAAATATTCATGGATATATTATGAGATTTTTGCCTGTGCTACAATCAACATCTAATCCAGTACAAAACAAGTTTGTCTCCAAAAAATGTGAACACGGGAACCACCTGTTGTATTTAAACAAGGACAGGGAGATTCTTTTTCAGTTGAATAATTCGACCTTCCCTGGGTTATATTAAAAAAAAATTGGCTATAAAGGATGAAAATTATAAGAGCCGATCGCAGATCGTATTACTTGCGCCACGCTATGGGACTGGGACATAAAAAAACGCAATGAAAGATGGCTTCCTGCGCGCAGACGGCTATACACAACGCCGGGTCGCATAATGAACGAACGCCTAGGATCGTATGTTAACTATCCACAGCTTCTCCCCCCACAATGTTTCGATACAAAAATGTATCTGGGAGACGATGCAAATCATATAAATACGTATTTATGAAAGGAGGAAACAAGACAAGAACAAAAGGAAGTGAATAAAGTTACTCCGCTTCAATTTGCTTGTTAGAAATTCGTGTAAAATTACAACAACGAATAATCTGTTATATATTATGTTGTAAAATTCGATATAAGAGTCTTCTCATAAGTGGCTTTTCAGCAAATAACAGCGTAGCAGGTCTTACAATACCTGAATAAAAATAGCAAAGCATCTTTCTTTTACAGTAGGTATATCATTAAATTTTTGCCCAGCATTAACATTATTATGACGAATTAGTAGTGCTTAATTGTAACATTTTTGTTAAATTCCTTACGTCAGACACTTCCTTACTTGTACGTAACTATCACTGACACACGTACGCTCAGCGCGCTCACATACTGCTCGCACTAGATTGGTCAGCTCGGGCTCGTTATGCACTGATAAACTCCAAATTTTGTGTCTTTTTTGAGTATGTTTTAGATGCGGTTACTAAATTCTATAATGTACGAATACTCAAAATGAAAGAAAAGAAACAATTTGGAGTGCTTTAGTTACCGATGGGTCTGGTTATTGGTTTCCGTACTGTATAGACGGCATAGTATATCATAATTATCATCATTACAGCCCTTCACAAGTCCACTGCTGAACATAAGAGGCCTATATATACCAAGGAATGCCACAAAATACGGTCCTAAGCCACCTGCATCCATCGGCTTTCTGCATGTCTTACCAGGTCGTCACTCCATCTAGTGGGGGGTCGTCCTACACTACGTCTACTGTTCCGAGGCTGCCACTCGAGAACCTTTATTCCCCATCGGTTGTCGGTTCTTCGAGCTATATGGCCGGTCGATTTCCACTTCAGCTTAGGTACTAATCCGTTAGAAAAGCAAAGAATGTATCATAGAATAAACACAATAATTAAACAATCGTGTTAAATTTGTTAATTGAGAACTGATTCATTCACGATATATGTGCGGCATCAGCGAGCACATTCCGAGAATATAGTCTAATATTAAAATAAATGCAGCTTAGAGCAGGGTGTTGAATGTAACCGCGTGTTGTGGATGCGGCGCGGCGGCGACTCTCCGCGCTTCGGTTCAAGGCATCTTACTACGAGTATAGAGAAAATTTGAACTAAAAAAATATATTTTATCTGGGAAACGGTGTAGTTATTATGGATGAAAACGGCAAAGTATATATAAATAGCATGATTGTGTCAAAGTATCCTCAGCAGGTTCATGCGGTACGAGTACATAAAAATAGTAACTTCAGCCTAAATTAACACTTAACACAGACAAGACCAAGAGATCTTACGCTTCGTAATATTTATGAGGAATCAGAAAGCGTACTGTAAAGAATTCAATTAGTATAGGGGAGGCATTTTAAAGACAAAAACAAATTAACATGTAAGAGCTAAAATTTTAACTGATAAGACATATAAAATAATGTTGAAGAAATTTTGTTTAAAAACCCCTTGAATTTCTAAATAATAACTGGAAACGCGAAAATAGCGCGCGACCTCTCTGATGTGACCATTGCAATAACTGATGTCTCCGGCTTTTGTTGCCGCTTGTCATCGCCGGTCTAGATATTTTGCATCTGGTACAAATTTGAGACGGTTACACCGCAATATGGCCATATCTTCCGGGTGCAGGGATTTCTCTGAGTCGCTTCTCACAATATCCTTAGCTACGACAGCGGTCCACTTTACGGTTGAATTCTGACATAAATATTAAATATAATGGACAACTTCTGCGGGACGCTTACTACGACTTTTCTAGGTTTCATTATAGACTAACATTTAAATTGGAAATAATATATAGGTACATAAAGTATGTAACAAAAATACAGCGATCACAGAGTATTTCGCATATGTAGAATCTGTTATCAGATACGGACTTTTAATGTGAGGTAATGGCACAGACTGTCAAAAAGTATTTTTCAAAAGTTCAAAAGCGCTGTATTAGAGCTATTAGTAACATCCTATCGGACACATGCAAGCCTTATCTTAAGAGTTTAAACATACCTACTTCCTTTTCTCTGCCTCTATATGTTTGAAGTTGGCAAATTTGTAATGCAAGCACATGTTCTTATTACAAAACCCAGATAAAATAGTACCTGATACAATTTCAATAAGTAAGCGCTTTCAAAAAAAATAGCTATGCAATGTGCAACACTATTTAAATAACAAAATACCCTCACATATGAAGCAAATGCTATGTTTAAAATTTCATTACGGCGATGGCTGGCAGAGAAAAAAACATTTTTATTTGATTTTTATAGAATATGGGTGACAAACGAGCACACAGTCCACCTGGTGGTAAGTGGATGGTATGGCCCATAGACATCCACATTTATGCCGGATTAACAATCAAAACACAGATACGTTCTCACCCCTGCGGACTAAGATGGATAATTGTAGTGACTAATTACTTTTGTCTTAATTAAAAATCGATGCATTAATTTATTGATTTATTTTTAAAGATTGTAAAATAATGTTTTTAGTTATTTATATAGAATAAATTTAGTAACTAATGATATTATAAAAACTATTGGATATTTGCTTGCTGTCGAAAACGGCTAAATAGGTTTTCTTAACACATTGTGATAACATCAAGAATAACATATTTTTGTACTTTTTTACTATTAACTAGCAAATAAAAATTTAAATTTTAAATTATAAATGAAAAAACTAAAAGTAAATGAATAATCCGGCCGACACGAGCTGTCAGAGACGGGGTCATCCCTCCCACACTCCGACAACGGTCAGATAGGTCAAGAACCACCACAGAGGCGACACGATGATTAGTAACAATACCAAATCATAACCCTCATCATATCATCATTCTCATCAGCCCTGAGTCAGATGAAGTTGTAAGAGCCGTATAAGCTAACAGCACCAACATCACAGAAAATAAATGAATAAATTATTAAATTACATAAAAGAATTATATGGAATATTGAGGTATGTATGCGCCATAATACGTTATGGATTACGGTATTAAAGGTAGTCCTAACAGCTTTTGCTACAAGCACGCACAGCATTAGATACATGATATGCAAAAGTACTCAGATACTTAAGTCAAATACTGCAGTAACTAAGGCCGGTATTCAGGAGAATCTCGAGTTTAAAGTCAATTTGTGTAACATAATATAGTCCAGATAGAATAAATTTCGACATTGTGAAGTTTGAATTTAAGCTCGAGAATATCTTTATTCCGGCTTGAGATTACTGAGTAAGTAAATTTATTTCACATCACTCCTAAAGATTTGTTCACTTGTAATTGTAAGCTATAATTATTATGTACCTACACGGAGTGGCATTATCTCATAACTGGCGCACATTACCAACTAAATGTAACTAGAACGGTAGTGTGTCATATTCTACGCAAATTCGTTCAATTTTCAACACTATTAACAGGACATAGTAACGAAGATTGCTAAGCAAAAACGACATTAAAACATTTTGTCATTAGCGAACCAGAGTACCTACGATGGTGGACAATACGCTGTACTGTCTTCCAAGGACACCTTTTGAATGAAATGCACCTAACCACCAACCAGTTACCGACGCATAATATTAATATCACTGGCACTATGTCTAGATTATATAGATATAATATAATGATGTAAATTAGCAGGTTTTATTAGACTTGCTAACGAATATTCGGCTAGGTATTGTTCGGTCTATTCGACTAAGTTTATCCTATTCCGACGAATGCCGATTACTTAAAAGTAAGAAGTTTTGTTGTAAGTAGTCAGATTATTGGTAAAATGAAAATGTTGATCATTATATAATAATCTATTTTCCTTGTTATCATTAACGTAGTCATAGTACATGTAATCATAGTACACAATTAACTTCCGAATTATAAAAACTAACAACAAAAATCACTATCAGATAAATGTCTATGCACTTTATAGTAATTAAACTTTTGAAGTGAAAATTTTGATGCAGAAAGACAATTTTTTTTAATAAGATAGCGTGACAAACGAGCACACAGTCCACCTGATGGTAAGTGGTTGCTGCGGCCCATAGACATCTACATGTATCCTCGATTACGAATCAAAATGCAAATGCGTTGTCACACGTGAGGACTAAGATGGAATGCCTCGTTTCCAGTAAAAAAGGTCTCCGGTTCTCTACACTCACCATACTAAACACAGCAACAACTATACTACTAATATTACTGCATCATGGCTCTACCACGTATTTTGCATTTTCAGGCAGTAGTTTACTTACTACCTTTCGTCTCGTAAACAATCTCAGTTTCAGAGAATAGACGCTCTGAATAAACACTATTTCCTTGCCGGACGAATACTTTTGCCTAATATGGGCTATGCGGCCAGGAAGCCTGCAAAATATACGATATTCGAGTATCGCCGAATATACTATTCATTACAGGCAGAGTTACCACCTTTTTTTTGAACAAATATAGTATTTTTCCCAAAATAGATGTAAAAATATAGTCCTTTTGAGAAATTCAGAAGAAAAAAGTACACATTTACTTTTATCTATAAGAAGTCTGAGCAATTTAGTTTCATATTAAAAATAAAATTAATACATACTCTTTTTTTTCCTCTGTCAAGCAGATTATTTCATTATTTTTACTTTAAAACTTATTAATGTTAGTATTTGTTTATTATTTATATATTATTAAAAAAAAACTATTTGCTTTTAGTTTATTAAATAATTATTTGAAATAATGTAAAATATGCTACAAATAAAACGCGACATTAAAAAAGAGCGCTATCAATAAAATGACCGAGGCCTTTTCAGAAGCTGCCTTGTTTACAACTTCGCTCCGGTATTATTAATTGCGACCGCGCTCTGTACGGCGCTTACCAAGTGATGATGACACACATCTTATCTTTAAATGCCAAAGTCGATAGATATTATATCTATTTATGTCACTTAAATTTTACTCATTAACAAAGAATTATCGAAAATTTACAAGATGGCAAGCACTATATACCATGCTGCGTAAACTTGTTCGTGATCTCAGACCTAAATCTCTATATAACGACTATCAACTAACAGAGTGAGCCACATTTAGGTAACTGATACCTGAATAGAGCTTCCGGATGAAAATGCGTTAAAATTACTTTTTCTGAAATTTCTTTCAACCAAAAAATAATTTTATTAACTGTACAAAACCGGAATAATAAAACCAATAATACGACCTACTCATACAGGTTTGTAGGCAGAAAACCGAAGAAGGTTAAGGTATTAAACAAATGATAAATGTTCTTGATAACCCGCACAACCGGTATTACTAATTTCAAAACTAAACGTAATCATTTTTAATACACTGTTAAATTTATCTGTATTGACAAATATCAATTTAATTTGCAAATTAAAATTAATAAAAGCACAACAAATTCTGGTCCTATAACTTTGTAATTAATATAAATAACATCAGAAAGACATTAAGAAGTATGGTGTTATGAAGTGTGAACTTAGGTCACCTAATTAAAAATCAGATCCAATTCTGTAGCGACTCAAATGGCTATTACACTTGAACTCAGAGTTATACAAGCCAATTTAGACTTTATCTTTGACCCCATATAATGTAGCACACTTCATCAACGCAGTAAGTTTATTGGCCGCAACGTCTCGACGCCCTGCGCAGCAAATCTGACTAAATGAAGACTAATTTAAAGAGGATTGAACACAAAGATAATAATATAGTGATATTATCTTTTGAAGAGTCAAATTTATACTGAATAAACATAATAAAATAACAAAATCAAATAAAAATAAACAGATTCCACAAACTGTTTTGTTTTTTCAGATATTTTATTTAACATTGTTTGTTAATTGTAACATAAGTAGCTTTTAGGTAATATTTGTTGTTTTGATTTGTTTTATTTTTATAAAAATGTAGTGACAAGCGAATACACTGACCATCGTCTCTCTGACTCCGTGAACACCTGCAGCTCTAATTTCAAACAAAAAAGGCTACAAATGCCTCAGAGCTCGTAATTAATTGTATTGACTCTCTAAATGGTATAAACCTTCACAATTGAACACAGCACTGATATTCAGCGGCACATATAAGTAAGAGAGTACCCAAATCAAATAAACTCAATGACAAAAAAAAAACCAGACCATCTAGTAATTTTCTTTGCAGTTAACGTATTAAATCAGTTAAGAGTCTTATTTTTTATAGGATAAGGGTGACAAGCGAGCACACAGTCCACCTGATGGTAAGTGGTTGCTGTAGCCCACAGACATCTACATCTATCCTCGATTACGAATCAAAATGCAGATGCGTTGTGACCCGTGAGAACTAAGATAGAATGCCTCCTTTTCAGTAAGAAGGGTCTCTGGTTCTCTACACTCACCATAGGAAATACAGCAGCGTCAAGCTGCTATTTTACGCTGGTATCTTCGTATCTACGTATTAAATCAATAGTCTTATTATTTTTACGTGCGTTTATTCTAATATTAATTGAAAACTATAGAATTTCTCTTTAGACTTATCGTCGTATATCTACGTATTAAATCAATAGTCGAATTTTACGTGGTTACATTATTCGAATGCCAAGTAATAGAAAATTATTGAATTTATCTTTATAAAATTATTTCAAATATTTCATTTCATCTGTAACTCACGTGCACATACACTAGCAAGTCATGTGTGCAATAACTATACGTCATACACGCCCGTCTATTGTTCCGACGTTCTTATGCCCCATCAATGTTAAGCAGAATTCTCAGGCATTGTTTATCCAATCATCTATTAAATTCACTTCCTTAAAACACAGATGTGAATGATTGTCTCGCAACATCATAGATATACACGTTATATGAAATAGATGACTCGATATAATCCAACATCATCCGATTGCACTATTGAAACGCCAGCAGGCTTTCACAAATCGGATATTGTTCAATCTCTTAATGGAGTGCTTTTGTTCAACTACTATATCATTTCAAATACCTGGAAAAATTACTTAATTGATTGCCAGCTTACTAAGGTAAAAATTCTATAAAATATTATAAAAGCAAAGATAACATCCCTCATTTTACTAAACACTATAGGTATTTGAATGTAATAAGAGTAAGTGTTAGAAAGTAGGTACAAATTTTACACCACGTCGATTAAGTATGGAGTAACCAAAAATCAATATGCAACTAAAGAAAAGGATTCTTAAATTAATATAATACTGGGGGGCAATCCGCCCCGGCTTTGCACGGGTGATTTCTGGATCTCGACAACAGCGCTCCCTACCAGGTTCACTTGAGTTATTAACCAGGGATCCACTCAAATACACACAAATAAATCATCTAAATCGGTCGAGTAATTTTCGAATTTTTACGAGATTAACAGGCAGCAATTGACTTTTATATATAGGAGAAGTAGAAAGAAGATAATTACCATTGCAAAATATCCCTTGCAAGTAACATTTAAATTTTTATGACGTAAATTTCTCGGAATTGATTGAAAATTGGGAGTGCAGTAGCGCGAACAGTCGCGCCCGTCAGTTGGAAGGCCGTAAAAGGAGAACGCAACTTCGCACGTAGTTGCAAAACAAAGCTTGCCGGACTCGATTCTGAGTCACAAGCCGAGTAAACGCAACAAGACACTTGCGAGCTTTGGCCTATTAAAAAAAATATTACAGCCAACAACAATAAAATATATATTATTAGTTTTACAACTGACAGCTTAGTCATTATATTATTTGATACAATTGAGAAAAATAAACAAAATGTAAACACCTATTATGTTAAAATTAACACAATATAGCAGTTATTTTAAAAGAAAAGAAAATATTTTTTATAGGGATGCATAATATGGCATATATTATGTATCTGTTACGTTAAAAATGGATTAAGTCTTCAATTACATCGACTTCGAACAGGAAGGCGCCGCGAACCCCATACTTTATTATTATATACATAAGTTTATTTTTCTTTTTTGTGTATCCATTAAGAGATCTATATAAATAAAAAGAGATAATAAAATAAAGTCTGTAGGTTTGTGCAAATAAACTGCTTTTATAATTATTTTTTAAAAGCTCTTGCTTAAATTTTGGGAGATTTCGAACAGGAGTTTAGTAAAATGGAACGTTAAAAAAAGAAATTTTTGTATAAATTGGCTTTACACAAACAAAATCAATTTCAGCTACATTGGCCTATAAGTTTCAAAATGGAAAATTTTAGTAGAGTTTCAACTATTTAGAAATTATAGCTACCAAAGTGAACATCCAATTGGCTTCGGTCGGTTTGTCTGCATGTTTATTTTTATTTAGCGTGGCGCATGTGAGAGCGGACGTGTCATCTTTATCTTTTTGTAGTTTTGTCTGACTCTCCGAGAACCATATACGAATTGGATCCGAATATTATGTCGTCCAACATGATTCAATATTCATGATTATGATTAATTTTCCAATTATATATATTTTATACGTGGTAGAGCCATGCTGCAGTTATATTAGTAGTATAGTTGTAGCACGAATAGGTCGGCACGACCGGGGAAGGATCACGCTTTCACAGAATACCAGCGTAAAATATTAGCGTAATGCTGCTATGTTTCGTATGGTGAGTTTAGAGAATCGGAGATTCTTTTTACTGTAAAAGAGGCATTCCATCTTAGTCCTCACGGATGACAACGCGACTGTATTTTGATTCGTAAACGAGGATGGATGTAGATGTCTATGGGCCGCAGCAACCACTTACCATCAGCTGGACTGTGTGCTCGTTTGTTACCCAATCGTATATAAAAAAAATTAAGCGCATTTTAAAGAATGTATTAACTGTCTTAAAAATTACTTTAACATGTAAATTTTTTATATACAGATTTAGAAATTAAAGGATTATCATGTTAACTTGAAAATATTATGTTTTATAATCGAGGCAAGAGACGAAAATGTAATATACAAACTACGTGTCCAAATGTCCATCTCACCTCCACATGACGTCTTCAGCTTACTAACGAACAAAACTAGCGTTCATTAAATATCTATGAATATTACGGGATAACTGTTTAAAAATACGTAACCGAAAAATCTACAAACAAGAAAGTTACATGATTTTGCGAGGGTATCGGCTCTGTTCACAATCCGCTGTCCACAGTGAGGGCACTTCTATCAAGAACTGGGCACCAGTTCCTCATTAAAAAGACACAACAGTCAACATAAAATATCTTTGGAAAAGGAGAAGAAGAAAACATTTAGGTACCACTCCCGTTCGTGACAATTTTTTAGCAACACATAAATTGTGGATTTTCGAATCCAAATAACTCACGTACTCGTTTCTCTGGGTTTTTTTTTTACTGATTATTGCTAGACTACGATCTGGTAGTAAGTGATGATGTACTCCTAGAGGGTTTTTATTCTTTTTTAATTTAGGGACTTTCGTTATTTTTAACATGTCATTCCCATTGTAGGTACCTTATAACTAAATAACATACTACAATTTGTTAAATTATTTACACAAAATATTAACTACTAAATTATATACCATTTGAGCTCTTTATATTTAATTAAAATTTCTGAATAATCTTGATAAATATTACATTCTCTTCCTTGGGTGAATGCCAATTTCGCCAGCTTATCAGATCAGCCTCCTCATTGCCCTGTAAACCGATATGAGACGGTACCCACTGCAATACTAACTCACGGTTTTTACATTGACGTTCCAATATTTCATTTATTATCGAATGTGCTATCGATACACCTCTGAGACCAGAGACGCATCGAGCAATATGTTCAAGAGCACTCTTGCTATCAGTTAGAATGACTGTTTTTTTTTAATTTGTTACTAAATTCCACTATTTTAGCGTAACAAAAGCCTGTGCAATCTTGTCTTGTAGACGCCCAGATTGTAATCGGACGGAAAGACATATACCGGTAAACTATTCCATTCCTTTGCTATACGCATTACGAAAGACAAAGCAAACTGTTTGTAATGAATGCCTGGAATATCGACAACAAACGGATGGGGAGTGGGGACCCACCGAACTACTAAACCTATTTGGATTATAGCAAGACCGTTACATCAGAAATGTGTAAATAACGACTACAGCATATTCCAACATATTATTATGTGTGTTACACGATATCGACAGAGTTAGCGAAGTGATGCTGATCTTTTTTTATCTAATGGTAAAGTATACTTTTAGGTGGTCCTATGTTATAACCAAAAAACGTCGGCTATAACTGCTTAATTTCCATTAAAAAATTTTATTTAAAATATATCGTTAGAAACTAGATAGTGTAATGTACTTAATATTGCATAAGCAAAAGTGCAGTGTTATATATACGAAAAACAAAAAAATCATAATTTTGTAATATTTGAATTGCGGCGCGTTACAATCCCGTTACTAGGTCCCCTTTTTCATAAATTGAGAGCGAGTGGGGCCAAGATGCACTTACCGAATGACGAGAAACAACTGTGACTCAGTGCGCTATCTATTGTTTATGAATAAGAGAACCGATAACAGCTATCAGCCAAACGCAAAGAGTCATCACATATCGACAGAAAATATGAACAGATAACATCCAACTTAAGCTTTTGTAACATTTACTGCTTAGTTGACGTGTTGTACAAAGTACAAGAATCCAAATAAAAATAGAATAGGAAACGCGATGCGATTATGAAACAATGGAGCTGCATATTAGTCCAATTTTCCAATTTTGTTCCATTTATTGACTTTACAGATTTGATCGCTTCATAAGTTTTAAGGAAGATAATATTTAACTTTCTTTCGGACGCCTCTTACAAATCACAGGGGACGACATGGCGCAGTCCATACACAGTAAAACTAACAGTTAAAAATCATTAGTTTTAAGGAAACTAAAATTGTTTGATCGTCCTTGAAGCCTAACTTTTTGAAGTAGGTGTGTAGTCATTATTCGCATTCCCCGCTTGAAGCTCTCGCTCTAATTCAATCAGTAACCCGTATCCGTTGCCCTCTTCTCACGAGGACCACCGGGACGCAACTATCACACTATATGAATAACGAATCTAACAATTTATTTTTAATTGTTAATAAGCAACGCAATCTTCTGTACAGACACGATATATATACATATATACACATATATATATATATATATATATATATATATATATATATATATATATATATATATATATACGTGTTTTTATACAAATGTTGTTGGAGTGTATGTGGAGACATTACAAGTTAAAATGTACCAGACGTACAAACTTGTGTCAAAAATTTGTTTTAAGAAAATGAAAATTTTTGTGCTAAATATGTATAATGATTATTTCAAGTTGTAGTTTTTTAAATACACTTTTGCTTTATAAAATTATCTTATAAAAACTTCTTAATTAAATACCATTTAGGTATCAACATATTCTATAAACAAAAACTAATATTGCCTCGATATATAAAAATATATTAATATACATATTGACAAATTTTATTTCCGTTCTCGTAAATCTAACACCTGAGTTATGAGTCTGAGTTTAGCTTACTGGCCAACCTTTAGTCATTTGCTTTAACAAAAACATGGGCGATAACGTTCTTTATAATAATACCTGTTTAACAAAAGCATCGTGATGAGTAATTCATTGTAACAGCTGGTGATCATTGTTTAAAACTGGATCATTTCGTGTTAAATAATTAAAACTGATTTAATAATAAATATAAGCATATGTAATGATTACTTATATGCTTCAAATTTATAAATATGTTTAATAATGTTGAAATTTGAAGTAAGAAATCGGAACAGGAAAAATAATAATAAAACATAATTTAAATTTAAACAGATATAAGTCTCAATGTTGAGCGCTTGTGTAAGTAAGTATGTCTTTTTCAATTTCAGAAACTGGACATATTGGAAGGCGACCTCCCGGAAACGACTTCGACTCTGATTATAACCGGTGCCGAAGCTGTGCTGTTCGGTACCAACTCACTAACCCGACTGAAAGATGTGCGATACATTCAAATTTACGACTCCAAAGTTATATTGATGAGAAAGTATGCTGGGGTCCAACTGAACATAATAAGCCTCTTCCTTGAGATTGACAACTGCGAACTTCTACGCATCGAGGAGAGAACCTTCAGCAGTATAAGAGGTAGGATTAATTGTTTATTGTACTTGGACCTCTTGAACGCAACGCGAATATTTGTGCATTTGCATGGCGTTAGTATAATAAATCCGCCTCGCGATATTTATAATAAAGCTATAAATTGTATGTGAATCAAAATTCTACTATTACTTAGTAAATAAAAACATTATTAAGTTTTTACCAATGAACGAAAACGCATATTTACAAACCAGATTTTCTACTTATTCTTTTTAGTGAAAAGAGACGCAAAAAGTATACGACATAGAATGAAATTGATTGGTTACTCGTAATATCGGATTTAATAAATAGTGAAAAATCTACGTTAAACACAAAGTTAATATATTACTATAATCAAAATAATGTTGCTTAAGGGCTTTCATTTACGAAGCACTGAAATTCAACAATGCTAAGCTTGCAGGTATATAATCAAAGGCTTGATCGTTCAGATACCTCGTTGCATTGAACGAAGTCGTTCAAGCTTGCTTTTACGGGAAATGCACTCGACTGTTTGGTATGCTCAGCGCACACTCGTAATTTGAGCATAGATTTATTGTGTAATCTATAAGGAGCTACGAAAGATTCCGTTTCCACTACCGACTTCCCTGGTACCTTCGTTAAAGAAACGCGTGAGCTGCCTGCGAAATGTATGCGTTTCGGTGCTATTGATTATGCTTTTTATAAATTTCACTGCAACTTGCGAACTAAATTTTAAAATATTGTTGACATTTATTATAAAACACATTAATATTTGTAGCGCATTCGTTTCCTTCTTTACTTTGAAGGATTATTTGTCATAAATTCATATTATGTACCTATGAAAATAATGATAGTTTTCGCATTTCTTTTAAATAAGATAAATTGTATAAGAAAGAGCTTTGCCAGCTGTAAAAGAAACATGTTATTGCGTACTCGCATACAACCGGTTTGATCAGCTGAGGCAAGCAGGCTAGTCGCCGCCAACCACCGGATGGACTCGATTATCGGTCGCCGTCTTCCAATCTCAAATAGGTGGATCACGTTTGTTATACTCTTTAAATACGTGGTCATCTGTAGCTAGCTTATATTAAAAGAGAATATTTGACTATGAAAGCAATAAACCCACAACTATGTGCTATGTTAATAAATTCACTAATAAATCCCGGTTGTTAATACTATGTATTACATTTATTTTATATTATTATATTTGGAAAACAAAATTAAACATATATCAAATAACATTTATAATATACATAGACCTCTGTGATGCTGTAATCTTTCGATTCTATAACAAATACGTAGTGCTGTTGATATTTTCGAAAGCTGTTCGAATCGTCGGAGCTCTTTCCGATCGGCTCGACTCACTGGTACTGCAAAGAGATGTTGCATCTTTTTGCGTATTTTATCGTATTTACCACGGAGAGTGCTCTTCTTCGGACTAATAAACGGAAAAAATGGAAATAAAATTCCAGCCGCACAAATTCACCATCGCACATCGCGACATAGCTCGCGATACCATCCATACCATCTGGATGACTGGCGGTCCACCACAAGGCAATTTAAAAGAAGTTTTCTTCCTCGCACAACTTCCTTGTGCAATCGACTACAACCAAAGATTTTTCCAGGCTGATACGACTTAGGGACCTTCAAGAAAAGAGCCTACTCCTTTTTAAAAGGCCGGCCACGCATCTGAAATTCCCTTGGTGTTGTCCCAAGTTCTTCATGGGCAGCGGTAATCACTTACCATCAGGTGAGCCGTATGCTCGTTTGCCCCTACCCCCTCCCCCCAACCAATAAAAAAGTTGTCATGATACATGTTACATGGTCAATATATTATATACTTAAAAAATATTAATTCGCTATATTCAATTACAAGGTGATTTTTGAACATAATTAAAAATTCCAGTAATGATCTCGTCAATTAATTCTGTTAGTCTATTTCTTAATTTTATTATAATTCGTGTTACAAAACTTGTTACTATATCAAGTCTACTACTAGTATAAAATAAAACCATTCGACAAAATATTCCAATACTTTCTATGTTAAAAAAGTCTAACAGAAATTGCAATCATTCAGCTTGTTGGATCGAACACTCGCTACTGAATCGCAAGTTAACTTTTAAATTACTTCTTAGCTTCTGGTCTTTGTTAATTTTTTTCATGTAATCTGACATACAATCAATTTCCGATTCTTATATACATTTGAGTGTCATATGAGCTAACAGTCCAACTGATATTATGTGGATATTGCAACCTATATATACATCGTCCACAAACGACGTTCGAAACAAAAAAGTCTACAGATGCGTTGCCGCCCCTGAAAGCTGCAACCCCCATGACTAAAGTTACAAAGAGACGGCCTCCGGTCCCCGACGGCCCCGCTATTCTTGGCTACGGTGGCAACCAAAGTAGCGCCGAGGCTGGGTGTGCTAAGAATATCAGGTGTAGGTACGGTTGCCACGTAAGACGACTCGACTTGGCAACTGATAATGCACGCAACCGGAGGACTAACAAGTAGATCCTGGAAGAGATAGACAAGTTGCGCTGCGATATTATAGGATTGTCTGAGGCCCGAAGAGAGGGGGTGGACTCGGTAATCCTCAAATCCTGCAACATGTTCTATCACCGGGAGGGTGACCATCTGTCCCAAAGAAGAGTCGGGTTTATTTTACACAAGTCTCTCGTTATATATAGCTCGAAGAACAGATAACCGATGAGAAAAAAAATTCTCGTACCGGCAGCATAGTGTAGGGTAGACTACTAGATGGAGTGACGACCTGGTAAGACATGGAAGAAGTCGATGGATTCAGGTGGCTCAGTACCGTGCTTTGTTATGCCACAGGGGACCCATGTTCAGCTGTGGACTTATGAAAAGCTAAATGATGATGAAGTCTCTCGTCGTCGAATGCTGTAAAGTTTAATAATACTGACTCTTACCCATTTAACTGGCACACAGAGGATCCACTGTTACTTGCCGGCAGAAACAGGCAGCCGGTTGATAAGTAGCTACGTAAGTTTAAGCTCTATCACTTAGTAAAAATGTTCTAATAATGTTAGCGTTATATCCGGTGTATGGGAAATGGATGAGGAATCCACATATTGCTCAATATATTTTCGTGTTTATCAATCGTCATCTTCAATGAGGAAATCGAGAAAGACCTTGCGATATGAATGTCGGTATAACCATCCCTCCCGTGAAATATCCGATTTTTGCGTTTGTGACGATTATGGCGAAATCTCCTTACAAAGAGGGAGGCCAATGTCTAATAGTGGACATCTGCAAGTCATTAATGTAGAAGATGTGATTATTTCTGACAGACTAGCAAAGTGGAAGTTATCGAAATCGGATCGAAGAGGAGAATTTTTTTTTATACATAATCTCTATATATAAAAATCAATTGATGTCCGTTAGCAACGTCCATGTCGCTAAAACTCAAATTGATTGGCTTGATGGCTTTTTGCGTGAGTTTGGATTTTGGGTAGATGGTTTATATTCAAAATTGGTCTCGTTGGGTGGCCATAATGTTGTCGAGATCCAGTGCCAAGCCGTGGCAGATCGCTGGCAATAAATAAAAGTAATTTCCCGAATGCAAATCTATTGTTGTATTATCCGCATAATAAACTATGTTATCCGATACGAGCTCCTTAATTGCTCTCAAAAGGCGTAATGGTTAAGTAATAAGAAGGGTTAGAACTTAGAACTTCATCTCACAAAAAAAAGAAGGCAGTAACAGATAGTTACGTAATAAATGATACTTCCTTTGTTGAATAGGTTACAAGTTACGGGTGTTTTCCAATATACTTATTAAAAAATTTACACTCCTAAAGACGGGGAAAAAGGGGGTAAAATTTTTAATGTAACTTTTTTTATATAGAATAAGGATGACAAACGAGCACACAGTCCACCTGATGGTAAGTGGATGCTGTGGTCCATAGACATCTACATTTATTCGCGATTAAGAATCAAATGCAGATGCGTTTTCAGGTTGGCACCCGTGAGGATTAAGATGGAATGCCTCGTTTCCAGTAAAAAGGGTCTCCTGATCTCTACACTTACCATACAAAACAAAGCAGCATTAAGCTGCTATTTTACGCTGGTATTCTGTGAGAGCGTGGTCCTTAATCCGATTTCTGTAAATTTTCATAGGAGTCTTCAATGACTGGTGACATAATTACATGCATATATTCCCTCGAAGTATTTTCGACATGACTTTTAATTTGTTATATTCATAGAAATTATGCGTACATTCCACACGCTTTTTATACAACTCTTTCAAAACATGTGAAGATAATAGTCATGGTATGACATATATAAGCACCTAAAAGTTCCTCAAAACAAACATTGTGCAACCGTTTATATAATATGTATTATAATATATAAGAACAGCACAGTCGCTTTAAAATGTCACTAGTCAGTAGTGTAGACTGTACAGCGCAGCGGCATCGCATCGGTACCACATGTGCACCGAGACTGCGCATTGTGACGCACGCAACGTACAATAAAACTAAAGAGGGATGTCTCACTTTAATACTTTAATCTTCCGCACCTATCGCATCACTTAAATACACAAAAGGTTCGAAAGTTCTAAAAAAACTTTAAACCGTTAATAATACCATATTTTCTATAGAAACGAATTTTATAGAAAATATAGAAATTTTATACGTGGTAACGCTGCACATATATTATAGTTGCAGCACGAATGGCTCGGCTCGACCGGGGAAGGACCACGCTCTCACAGAATACCAGCGTAAAATAGCAGCTTAATACTGCTGTGATTCGTATGGTGAGTGTAGACATCACGAGATCCTTTTTTTACTAGTTACGAAGCATTCCATCTTAGTCCTCAGGCGTGACAAGGCACCTGTGTTTTGATTCTTAATCGAGGATAAATGTAGATGTATGGGCCCCTGTAACAACTTACCATCGGGTGGACTGTGTGCTCGTTTGTCATCCTTATTCTATAAAAAAAGAAACATTGCACTTATTGCACCTAGCACTTATTTTGATACAAATTGTTAATCCGTTCTAAAAAAATAGTTTTCAAATAATTATTAGACACACAATAGTAAGAAAATTGGTTATGATCATATGTAGCACACGAGAGAAAGGAGTGATCAAGTCATTGAACCGACGGTTTTTATGCGAAATATAAAGTATAGTAACAGCTTATATACCTCCTACAACTGGGCATAGACATTTCCGAAAGTGTTTGGGAGTGTGGACTAGTGTAGACGACATTAGCATTCGGTACCGTACGATAATTATCGTACACATACGATAATTTCGTGTCTACATACGATGTACGATAGCAAATTATTATCGTACGCAGATTGTACGATAGTTTCTATCATGATGCTAAATTTGAGACTTTATTTTACTTATATGCTGAGAACCTAAGGGCGGACTCGACTAAATATTACTCCAGATTAACTAACCTTCGATAATTTTACTTTTCGGTCTTACTCTCAGATAACTTCGTTAGCGGTTTTTAACACAAACGTAGAGTAGTTAATACTCAGTATTATTCTAGGGTTGGTGAATGAATAATGAATGAACTAAAATCGAAATACAACTGTTTATATAGCACGATCCAATATTTTTGTCCACTTACAGTTTGCCGGATTATAATAGTGCCAACTATCTCTCTGATCTGTTCAGGTTTGTACAATCAGGCGAAAAACATTTGTTCTGTTGATTTAAAAGCGGTCCCTTAAAAGTGATAAACTAAACGGTACTTGCATACATACCAATATTATGATTAATATGATTTATTTATTTATGATAGACATTTTTTTATAAGTACGATAATTTCTGTCTATGTATTATAATTCTACGCCCCTGGCCTGGTACGATAGTCAGCTCTCTTTAAGTTGCAAACGCTGGACAACATGCGTTGTGTATGCAGGCGTGACGGCAGATGGGTGTCCTCAATTTTTAGCTTTAACTTTAATTTTTTCATTTACCACCGAATAGTCGGAACAGTAGCACTTGAAATTGCAATTAACATTATTATTGGCTCTTGCTTTGATCGAACTCTGGATTCGACGATTTTACGAAAAATTTAAAAGCTGAATAAGTTACACAGAATATTCAAAAATATCATTTTACAACATTTATATAAAAATCTGCAGTGAGTTTACCTCGTCGGTATAGTTATAATGTTACAACAACTCAACTTCGTCCGGAACGCTGTTAATATCAAACCATCCCTCATCACATTATAGCGCAGAGCGTGGTATATCCGTAAACAACCGGACACTAACCTGAATCCGTACGGTTAGCTTCGAATCCCGAAATATAACAACAGATGCAGTTCACCGTATAATATTTGTTTTATTAATTTCTAAATCGAAGTATTTATTTTATTAATTTCTGAATTAAAATGATATTTTCACTCTGTGTTATTATGAAAACCTGAAATGCTACAAAAAACCCTATAACTTCTGATTCATATTGCTATGACGCTAAGTATTTCAAATACATATTTTAAAGTTAAAAGAGAACAGTTTACAGCGAACGAATTATATTTTTGAAATCAATATATTTATTTCCGCACTGTTCCCATTTATCAAATTAATTAAGAGGCAATTATTTTTTGCCAATATAATTTAACTTATTATTTTTCATCAAAACAAGGCAGTATAGGTACCGTATGGCTAAAACTCAAATAATATTTCAAACAACAATAATGTTGAAATAAAAACTATACAAAACCTTACATTAGTATTAATTATCCCGTTAAATCTATTTTGATTTTGTAATATTTTACGGTATTAACTTTTTTGATCATAAGCTAGAGACTTTTTCTTATTTGTCATCATATAATTACATCCTTTCAAGTCCACTGCTGCATATAAGCCTGCCACCCAAGGAATGCCACAAAGCACGGTCCTGAGCGTCCATCGACTTCCTTCTCTTATTTAACCGCTTTAAAATCAATAATCTTTATTTTATATAAAACTGTAGTCCCAAACGATATCACAGTCCGCCTGATGGTAATTAGCTAATGCAGCTCATGGACACTACACGTGGTAGAGCCCTGCTGTAGCTATATTACTGGTAAAGTTGTAGCACGAATAGGTCGGCTCGACCGGGGAAGGACCACGCTCTCACAGAATACCAGCGTAAAATAGTAGCTTAACGCTGCTGTGTTTCGTATGGTGGATGTAGAGAAAAAGAAACCTTTTTTACTGGAAACGAGGCATTCCATCTTAGTCCTCACGGGTGACAACGCATCTGCATTTTGATTTGTAATCGAGGATAGATGTAGATGTCTATGGGCCGCAGTAACTACTTACCATCAAGTGGACTGTGTGCTCGTTTGTCACCCTCATCCTATAAAAGATATGGACACTTGCAACCAACTCTAAACAAAGAAATCTAAAGATGCGGTATTACCTCTGAGCTCCGACGACTAAGATGGAATACCTCGTAGCCTGTAATTATACTTGGCTTTCCACCCATTTAGACCGGAGTACAGATGTGCAGGCAGAAAAAGGGTTCCTACCGTCTAGTATTTAATATATAATATACTAAATATTTTTTACGGCATTTGTTACGAAAAACACGAAATGCGCGTTCGGACTCCGTTGACAATGTGAACTTTATGACGAATTATAAGCTATTTGCGTCCTTGCTACCTCCTCTCAGGTATTTCATTTCAGGTACAAGCGTACACATACAAAATCAAATACAAGGGCTAAAATAATTTTACATATTTGAATATAATACCATTCAAACAGTATATAATTATAACATTCAATATTTTGAATAATATTTTTATAATAATGCTTATATTCAACCCTCTATAATGTAATAAAACTAGTTTTAATATAATTATGTACAGCATTATAGTATACTGATAGTACCTAATACATAATATGTATATTGTATAGTATATGTACAAGCTACTCGCAACAGGCGTATAATTATTGTCAATTGACATAATACAGCAAGGGTCATATTCAATACCTGTTTGTTAAATTCTATCGCTTTTCTCGATTGGCACTAACTCGGCCCCTATTCAGCAGACTTGTTTCTTAATATCAGCTGATGTCAATCGGTAAATAGAACAGACGCATTAACATTACTAGCGAAACTTGCATCTTACCTGCCTATACCTAGGCTTGATAATTATTTGTCAATTAGAAATAATCGTCATGGTCGATTTGAATAAATAAAAGTATCACCAAGAAAGAAACCTAATCAATTCCATTTCAAATCGAGGACATCTACGGTAGCCGCCAACGGGGCAGCGCGCGGCCGTCCGCAGATCGCCATCTAAAAATATACGTTTCCCCGAGTCGGTATTCGTGTTTTACAGGATAATGACTCATGAGACGCGAACGGAACACATTACAAAGCGTGAATATATCGTAGACAATAGACGCATATATTCGGTCACTAATTGTAGTATTTGCTTTTCTTATCATCGATACATAACTGTTTTATTTTACTACCATAACAGCCCAAGTCCCGATTTAAACGTCACGCTCAAACTTAACAATCGATCTGTATAACGTGGTTATATTAAATTACATATTTTGCTGAAGCAAAACGAAAAGTAAACAATAAACAAGTAATATAATGTGGTATTTCACACATTTCAGGTCCACTTTCAGTGTCAATCAAGAATTGCGACTTTGTTTCCTTGGAAGGAGAGGCGTTCTCCTGGCTGCTTTCTATGGACATAAGCAATGTACGCAAACTGCAACTGGGTTCGGGTTCATTTATGCTGGATCCAACAGCCGCCAACGTCGGTGTACACGGCCCCGGAATGTCGGTTAGTATATATAATACAATTTATGCAAAGCACCTCTGCTAGCGGCGAAATAAATTGCTAAGCGAGTTATATGAATATAGAAATAAAGTCACATTGGAAATAAAGATAATTCTCTTTTCAGGTCGAATTAAAGAACGTGACGGTCCCAGAAATACCTGAGCAAACTTTTGGTTCCTCGGCAGCGCTTATCAAGATGGAATCGGTTGATGCGCACGTTATTCGTTTAGGAGCTTTTTCTGCCAACACATACAACATTGTTGTGGCAATAAACTGTTCCTTTCACCTCATTGAAGGGGAATCGTTTGCTCAGAAGTCTTTTATAAAGAGCCTTCAGTTCTACGGTTGCAGAGTTCATCAATTTGCTTCTAACGCATTACAATCAGCAGTGGAAAGACTCAATATTTCACATACGTTGTAAGTTTTCCCTAATTTTTGTACTTATATTTTAAAATAACAACGCACCAGCTTTCTTTGTTTGAAGTTGGCTGCATGTTGACTACAGACTAGTTGCCATCGGATAAACTCTTCGTTTGTCACTAAGAAAATTCACATTAATAATATAATCATGAAAGCCAAGTTGATTTTTAACATTATTTGTATGTAATAATTTAAATTTATTCAAAGTGACAAAATATTAATTATTTTGAATATTCTCCGAATCCGAAATATTCTTGAATATACTATATTTATTTCAGAATGACCAACGTCAACACGGGCGCAATCAATGCTACTGTGGTAGCAGTCATTATCGAGCATAGTGTATTTCACTACTTCCACGAAAAAGGGTTCGTTCTAACTTCATGCAACAAATTTTATATAAACAAAAATTCATTCGATGAGTTACCTCCGTTCTCAATTATTGCACCTGGTTCATATCCTCACGCACTTTCATTTATCTATAATGAAGTTGAAACACTAAACGAGAATAGTCTAGCGTTCATAGGTCAAGCATACGTAAAGATTGCTCCTAACATACATTACGCTTATAACTACTATGGACATCGCTGTCACTGTAACTTTACTGATTTTATCGGGAAAGCTTTAGGTTATAAATCTGGAGAACCATTTGAATCCGACAGCTTTTGTACGGTAGACGAAATGTTTGCCCGTTGTTTTAATGTTCCTGAACAGAATATGCAGTTTACAAAATTTAAAAGAAAAGTTTGCACCGATCAGGCCAGTATTGAATGTGAAGCATATCGAAGCAAGAAACAAGGAAAGCCGGTGGAAATAAAAAATCCAAGATTTCCACATAAACATGTTGAGGAAGAGGGTTTAAGTGATCGAGATAAAAAAGTTATTGGAATTGTCATCGTCACTGCGTTAGGTTGCGTAATCGTCGTGATGTTCATAAGTTTAATAAGATGGATGAGACGTAAAGGCTACTGTGTCAGTATAAAAAACATTCTTATCTCTTCAAATTCATCTTGTGGATCTTTTTGTGAAAGAATATGTGGTTTGAACAATGGTTTGGATAACGCTCGATCTATTTCTCAACTCTCGGTAAATGAATATTCAGAACGACATCGCTTAAATGAACCACGTGTGCACGACATGATTCAGGAGACTGCGCTTCCTAATACATATCCGGAGGAATTAGTGCCTATGGAAGATAAGATGACGCAAACATTGCCCGAGGAATTAACAAAAGAGCTTTTGGAGAATCTTAAAGAAAAACTTGAGGATCCAGAGAATTACGTTGAGGCCCGTGAAATGATTGAACATCTATACGAACTCATTAAAGTAGAGGAAAGCTGCAATACCAACACACCAACTTTGGTCAACACCGAGGAAAATATTTACGATTTACCATTCCAAAATACTTCTCCACGTATAGGGAAGAACAAAAAGCAGATGATTAGTATCGGTACTCGAACACCATCGCTTGATAAACTATTGCCGCTTTCACCTTACAATCGACAGACAGCTTTAGTCCACGAATATTTTGAGCCAAAGGATTTCGCTGTTCACCTGTATGCTGAAATAGCAAATTGCGATAAGGAGAAGAAGACTTTCCTGGGCGCTATTCCTGATGTTCTTGCCGAACAAGCTGTTCCCCGTGGACCTTATTTACGAGCTGTTCGCGATAAAATGAACTCAAGCGCTAGTAACAGCTCCTCCCCTAAGTCGATGAACAGCATTGTATCTAGCCCTCAGCACATGTCAACGATCAAATCGAACAAGTCCACGGCCTCTAATAATTCCGTAAAAATGATTAACCGCCCGCTGCCAGAGAAGCCTGCCTTTGATGACCCTGGCGAGGGCACATCGCTTAAGCATGGTTGATATTCAGCCTGCGGGCGGCCGGCGCCGGAGTACGATGTCGGGGCCGAGAGCGAGCCCCGCTACCGCTCGAGCCGTCACGCTTCGCCCCCGCAATTCTACCCCATTGCTGGTGACGATTACTGGGGAGTAGACCCCTGCGCGATGTTTTGAACGCATTCCGAGCGGGTGTACGCGTTCGACGGTGCTTTTTAAGCGTTTCTTTGCTGTGATATTAATTTCGTTTATATTTAATATTAATTATTTGAAGTATCGTAAGATTGCGTCGAGCCAGACGAGGTTGTATTTTTGTTGTACATAATTTATAAATGTAATTAATTTTATTTGGCATGATTTGACGCATTCTTAAAGAACTTTGTTCGTTAAGCTTTTTTATATTTGCTTTGTCTGTGTTCCATGGAAAACACTAGCCGTCGCCGCACAATTTCAAAATTAACGTTCCGTATAAATCTATTATATAGCAGTTAGCTTTCTGCAATCTGCATTTAAATAACATACCAAAAAGAAGTTACCTGTTTAATAACTACCAAAATATAAAAGACAAATATTTGAATGTATGCACTTTTAGCGTTGACACACGTAGGTACGTATCAAATACATGTTGCAATTTAATTAGATGTAAAGATCGACGATATATGTTTACAATTAGCTGTTATTCTTGAAAAGGTTAGTGTTTTTGAACCTGTACTCTTAAAATGACATATTTAAAAATATATTTCTCGATGTAAAGGTCCTTTGAACGTAAAAAACTATTTACTTCTAGTATAATATTACATCTACAACCATTTAATGTATTCAGAGCTTAACTATTTACAAAACTATTGAATTATAGAGATAATTGAAAATTTAATTTTTTAAATATATCTTAGGATTTTTCACACACTTACGTCCGATCATATTATTATATATCCTTTCAGGGTTTGGAATAATAAAATATTATTTGTGTTAAGTCATAACACAATCAACTGATACATAATTGTTGAAAATTGATTCCCATCAAATTATAGGTGTCTACAAGATTATAACTAAATATTTATAGCTTATGCTAATTAATAAACCTTAACGACTTCACTGGAACTGAATCAGTTAAAGGTATAAGTGATCTGAGGAAAAGAATACCTTAATAATTGCGATTTGGTGTAATTTAGTGTTATATAAATTGATGTTTAAATTTTATGAACTTACTAAAATCATATATGTAATTTCCATTTCAAGTTTAATATTGAATGTCAATAGATCCGTTTCCGTGTCTAATGTATGGGAGTTAGAGTATTCCCTAGATGTTACTTGAAATAAATGTTGAATGTGAATTGGTGTTTTATTTTGAAGACTTACCAGCTGTTCAGTTTCAGACTTACCAACTTATTAACCTTTTGCATAACAGATAACCTAATAAAACAATCCTACTAGTTAATTAAATTGACAAAACTGTAAAAAGAAAGCTATTTCAAATATTGTAAATCTATATAAAAGAGTTTCAGCATTAATCTTTAATTCTTTTAATTTAGAAGAGTATAACAAATTTTTTAAACTGTATGAATATATATATATATATATATATATAATTTATTTGATCTTTATGTTTTATTTACCAGTCATTAGTTAATTCAAAGTCTACTACTCGTAAAATCTTACTCACAATCACCTCCAATTTTAAAATAAATATCCTTAAAATGTATTAACATTTCATGAATGACTGATAGTGTACGATCACATAGTGCAATCTACAAAGACGGCCAAAAAGCACAGTCATAAGCTACCTACATCCATAGTGTCTGAATGTCCCATCAAGTAATCTTGTAGATGGGGTCATTACCATTGCAGCTATCGGTACGAGGCAGCCACTCAAGATCTTCTACGGTTCATACATCCGTGAATAATATTTTAGTATAAAACTGGTACAGGAAAGAGCACGGAATATGTGCAGTAGCGTGAGCATTATTTTTAATGGATGTGACTACGTTATTTTATGGACTCCTAAGAAGCTGGAAAGCACGCGGTACCTTGAAAATCACCAGCTGATTAGTGACCGCCAGTACGGTTTCCGTCGCGATCGCTCGGCTGGCGATCATCTGGGTTACCTAACTCATAAATGGGCGGAGGGAGTAGAGTCCAAGGGGGAGGGCGTTGGCCCTTAGATTGGACACAGCGAAGGCCTTCGATCGGGTTTGGCACAAAGCGCTTCTTACGAAGCTTCCTTCCTATGGGCTTCCCGAGAGATTGTGCAATTGGATCACCAGTTTTCTTGCTGATCGGAGCATCAAGGTCGTAGTAGATAGTGCATGCTCCGATTACAAGCCCATTAACGCTGGTGTTCCACAAGGCTGCGTGCTATAACCAACACTCATTGCTATGCAGACGATAGCACTGGTTATGCTTTATACACCGGCCGTGCTAATATTTCTCGGGAAAACGTCGCAGAGTACCGGGACGTACTTGTATCCCGGTATGCTTTCCTATTTATAAAAAGCATGCAATATGCTATAATTACCTAAAGTAACATTTTATAGAATTTATTCACAGCTAGTGCAGTATTTGCTTTACGATGCTTACAAACATGATTTGAGCTCTACAGTTAAATAAATGCTGATTGATGTTGAAAAATGTGTTTTCGACCTCATTTGATTGAAATTATAATTTTAGTCGGAATGTTTAATCAACTGGGATACAATCATCACCATTATAACAACCTAAAGTCCACCGTTGAACATAGCTCCCCATAGGTTGCTTTATATGGTGGATGTTTGCCGTAGATACAACGCTTCGCGAGCGGATCGGCAGTCGAAGTTTTTCATTTCCTAGTTGTTATTAAGAAAGCGCTACTGCCTATACTGGTTTGTTTCGCTGTGTTCCCTTTGAGGCCACTACACGGTTAATAATACTTCTTTCTCTCGTAACTCCACATGTCCATCAACTCCACAAGTCCAAATAATAGCATAGCAAGCATAGCGTATAGGCCTACATTACACGCTCATGCAAGCTGTCAGTTTTACAACAATCACGGTTGTGATTGACGAATAACCTACCGTGTTATGCAGTGATTGATCAGTCACCATCCGTTTTTTAACAATCATGATTGATGGAATTGATTGACGCCTGCATGAGCGTGTAATGTACGCCTATGAGTTATTGAACGTAGCCCCTTGTTAAAATTACTGGCTGCGAGGTATTCCATCAGTCCTCAGGGGTGACAACTGTAGCCTGCCTTGTTTGAAGTTGGTTACAGGTGACCATGGGCTGCAGTGGCCAATAAACATCGGGTGGGCTTTAATTTCGTTTGGTACTTCAGTTAGTTGTTCAAGTTTTACTCCAGCGAAGCTTCGTATCGTTACCAACGTGGCAATTGTTGTTTATAGGATTTTTAGAAAAACATCATCGGGAAGCGTAAGTACCATATATTTCCGAGGAATTTCCAACGATCTGCATATTGTATTTTATATTGTAACGCACGCATATTTGCGCCATCTATCATGAGTTAATCTGAAGATGATCCTCTTTCATCTACATCAAAAGTGTGATAAAGTTTTTGTAATCGCCCAGATATCTTCGAATAGTGTGATGATGGCGAGGTACTATGCCTTCCGCTCTTGAATGGAAGTAGTCACTGTTAATATTACAACAGAATCATTAGCATCTATGAAAAGTCAACTGTTTAATATAGTTTATAATTTGTTTACAAATTATCACACATTAATACACTAAATTATTAATCATTTTTAGGCTGATACTAGAAGCACAATAAGAAAGTTCGGAGAAATGAGAGTTTCTCTATAAAAACAATATATTTTCATTAGGATAGTTACTGCAAATATAGTAAAAATTACTATTTTCTTGTTGGTATAGTGATGAATTATGAAAAATATACGCTTTTTTTTGGAATTATAAGTTAATATGATTTACGGTCACCTTTTAATTTTCAACTCTTGTATATTTCCGTATAGTGTCAGCGGTAAAGAATCTACCAATATCCACAATACACGTTGGATCACCCTCAACCTCAACCTCACCCAATATAATGATGGAATCATGAAGATATATAAGTTCATCAGAGGCAGTATGACGAATCCTTGAATTTCCCATTCATGAACGTTTCCCTACCGTAGTCCACCTCGCTGTTCATTTGAAAAATGGGCAAAGGGTTTATTAATGAGCAAAATGTGAGTGAAAGAGTGAATAGTCCTCCAAAAACCACACTTCTATCCTTTTTAACCGACTTCAAAAAGGAGGAGGTTATATGTTCGAGTGTATGTATTTTTTTATGTATGTTCTCCAATTTCTCCGCCAATTGTGGACCGATTTTCAAAATTCTTTTTTTATTCGAAAGCCTATACTCCTGTGGCGGTACTTCCGTGGGTGTCGAAGAGGTGACAGAGGGAAATGAAACAGAATACAGGCATCAGCATCTTGTAGATGGTATAGAATATGCGAAGAGGCCATAAAGTTTAATTCGTGGACATTGATTTGAATCCATGACCTATATTAAGCACTGTACACAGAATTATAAAACGTGTATTTAGAGCAGTTCAAACATTTAGATTGGAGAGATTTTGATAAGAGGTACTGCCAAGTTATTAATCGGACCTATGTTCATACCTATAAAATTTAAGCGGCGAGACGTAGATCTTTATAAAAGATTTGTCCGTCCATGCTGCTGGAAATATGTTGGAACACCTTAGCACAATATATCAAAGCGATGGATGCGCGATCTTCGTAATTTCCGGCGTGTGCGACAGTAGATACAGATATTGTTAAAAAAAAACAGTAGACATGTTAGTCGCAGTGAATGACTGGACTTGCCTATTTCATACCAACCGAGGCCATTTTTGAAATGAAAACTTCCTTAAAATCGTTGTAATTTTAAACTATATGAAACAAAAAAGCTACACTTAAAAGAGACAAACATATATATCTATAAGATAAGCCTGCAAGAGAATGAGGTAGAATACAGTGTTGTAAGCGACAGTAGTCTAAAACAGAATGCCGACCGAAAACTCAAAAGGTTGTGGGCTCGAATCCGCCATTCTACTACTGTCGTTTTCAATTTTTTGCATTTTCAGCTTAACAGTAGTGGTAAAAGGGAATATTAGTAATGTTGATGGTGCTAGTATTAAAAAAATTACAGTGTTTCCTTTTATCTAGGTCTACTCTTTGTGTGGTGCTTTAAATATGGCTAATATAAATTTTATCTGTTAAAATAAATATTACATACATATTTAATAAAATTATCATATCCAATCCATTCATAACGATTTAATAACTTCAGACCATCTAGTTTCTATTTTCTTTAATTTTTGTTCGATAAAATGACTTTACTAAAAGAAAGTAGATGGCTCTCATTTGAAAGGAACTTGAAAGAAAACTCATATATACAAAAAATATTGTTATTTATAATAACTTTATCTACGTCTAAAAATAACGATTGTAACATTTATTTGCTAAAAATTAAACTATTGACTTGAATTTTATGCCACACTTGTAGTTGAAAATTATCTTATTAAAGGAATCAATATTAAAGTAATATTCATACTTTAGTTACCATAAGCTACTCTTATTATTTGTTTAAATTGGTGTCTGTTTAATATGCAATATAATAAGTATATTATATAGAACAAAATGTAAAATAATTTTTAATCTTGGTAACTTCTGATACTCTGTATTCGTCTCATGCTCTCGAAGTTTAATTTCTGAAGGTTTCACTTTTACTGCGTGTGTGTTTCAATGCTTTTATAAAATCGAAGTAGCATCAACGCCGAGTGGTACCTATATTACCAAATTATTTCCAGAAGTGTTAATTGGTGTGAGCGACATAGGGCTCTGCGGGCTTCTGCTTCATCATTACAACGCGCCCGCGCACTCTGTGCTTATAACGAGTTCTTTCTGGACAGCACACCGGTAATGGTCACCCTCTTTGCAGCTCTGATTCGGCACCGTGTTCCTTTTTTATTCCCTTAAATAATAAAATCAGTTGAAAGGAATACAGTTTGCATCGCTGGAAAATTCGCTAGCGACGTTAGGGCAAGCCGCAGAAGAGGTGTCTGATTCGGACTAGAAAAATTGTTTCGAAAATTGGTTTCAACGCATAGATCTTCGTATTTATTAAGCACAAAACTTTTTGTAGTTTCGTTTCTGAGTGGCCCAAGTACCTTACTATAACTTTCTGAGTAGCCCAAATAACTGAGAAGTTTATTAATTAAAAATATAGAATTACTATCAAAATTGAAAAATGTGTCAAAATAACTTTTACTCGCGAGAAGCAGCTCGAAGATTACAAAAAGTATAGGATTAACAATACTCGTAATTCTATAAAAATAGTATTATCATAAGTTAGAGAATTTACTATTAAACTGGATTCGTAACTAACAAATTATAAAGATTAGAAATTATAAAGATCATATAGACAGTATATTATAGATAAATATATACAGTATATAAACCGCATTGATATTTTTGATTGAGGATAGATGTAAAGTAAGGTGGAATGTGTGGAATGTGTGCTAAACGCAAACAGTATTCAACGACATTAAGCAACAACTTTAGTGAAATTAATTGCATCAAATCTCTCTGATTTGCATACCTTCATATGATGAAGGTAAAAGAATCGATTCAGAAACTGTTCATTAAATTTTTCTCATTTAAAGATTATTAAAAATTTAATCTACATATACACTGAACGCTTGCAAATTTTATCGATTTAATACTTTAGAACTAATAAGACTTCAACACGATACATTGTTGCTACATAGCATATAGACTGGTAATATAATGTTACGCGCTCCAGTCAACGATACACTAGCGCCATCTAGTGTCAGGAACGAGAGCGAGGGGAGCATTGAGAAAATGACATCACAAATTACTCAACCGACAGCGCCTAGTCGAAACTCGAACGCTCGGTACCTTGCCCGTGTTTACTTGAACATTCTGGATATTTCTTTGCTAATTTAAATATATAGGCGCTGCAAGATGCGATCGGGGCAGTGTTGATTTGGGCGAAACAAGCGAAGCTTCGGAGTGGAATTAAGTGAATTAGTGTGTTTAAATTATTAGTGTTTTAACTTTAATTGTGTAAAGTAAATTAAAGTGTTAATTTAGGTAATTTTATCGGCAATTTTTATTGTCACGAACCTCAAGCTCGTAACAATTGGTGTCAGAAGTGGGATAAAATCATGCCGATTTTACCTAAGGAGGAAACGGAGGGTGTCCGTACCCGAAGTCAACGCCAGCAGGAGACGGACCAACGAAGATTTGGTGGTGCAACGCCGCAGACGACGGAGGGCCAGCCACCGGCTGCAGGCCCGTTGGTAGCTCCTACATCTGCAGCACCTGACTTAGGTGCTCTGATGGTGATGCTGCAGGAGCAGGCTCGCCGACAGGAGGAGCAGGCCCGTCAGTTGAAAGAGCAGCTGCAAAGCGGACAAGAGGAACAGGCCCGCTGGCAGGAGGAACAGGCCCGTCGTTTAGAAGAGCAACTCCAACGCGATAAGGAAGAGCAGATGCTCCTCATGAAGGACCTTCACGCTATCTTCGGAAAAGAGATACGGGAGGTAAAGGATAAGGTTGCTCAACATGACAACCGCCTGTCGGAGGCCGAAACCCGAATCGACCAAGTAAACAATCGGGTTGACAACGTAATGGCTGACGTGAAGAAAACGCTGGACGACCTCAAACTTGGGGATGGAACAACAGCTCCCGTAGTAGCTACAACACCTTCGCTACGTGGATTCAAAGTGCCGCCGTTCGACGGTACCTCTTCCTGGTCAGCCTACAAAATCCAGTTCGAGGCTGTTATGAAGGCGAACGGCTGGAATAAAAGTCAGGCCATGACTGCTCTCACACTAGGCCTGCGCGACCAGGCCTTAACAGTTCTGGAAGCTCTCGGTGAGGAAGTGACTTATGAGCAACTCCTTGAGGCATTGGAGGCGAGATATGGCGACGCTCACCTGGAACACGTCTTTCGTGCGCAGCTTAAAGATCGTGTGCAGCGCATCAACGAAAACCTGCAGCAGTGGGCTCTAGAGGTGGAGAAGCTGGTGCGAAAAGCTTACCGGTCTGTACCTGCGCTCATTAAAGGGAACCTGGTGCAGACATTTATCGACGGCATCCGTGACCTGGAAGTCAGAGCTGCTGTGAGGCTCGGGCACCACGAGACGCTTAAGGACGCCTTGGCCCATGCACTGGAGGTAGAAGCCGTGCGGCAGGATCATCGTTCCCATCGCGTCAGGGAGGTTGCAGCCGCTACAGTTCGCGACCGCAACAAAGGATACAGCCCAAGGTGCTATGGCTGTGGGGAAAAGGGCCATCTTCGAATCAGCTGCCCTAAGCGAACCGTTGAAAGGAGAGTTGATCGATCTCGAGAGGGTAGTGCAGCTAACGACACTGCCTGGCGGCGACAGGATCATCGTTCACCTCACGCTAGGGAGGTTACAGCAGTTACGGTTCGCGACCACAATAAAAGATACAGCCCTAGGTGCTATGGCTGTGGGGGAAGGGGGCCATCTTCGGTCCAGCTACCCTGAGCACACCCTACGAAGGGAAGGTGAACGGTCTCAGAAAGGAAGTGCGGCTAACAGCACCGCCCAGCAGCAACAGGAATACGACTTTACTATCAGACACTGCAGCGGGAAATCTCACGACAACGCAGATGCATTGTCAAGAAGACCTTGTCCTGAAGATTGCAACCATTGTAGTAGGCAAGAGAGTAAGGAGGTGGTATCCGTGAGGATGCTCAGGACAGACCACCTCAGCAACGGGTGGAAGGACAACCTACGACATGCACAGCAGGAAGATCCGGACATCAAGCCGATTCTGGGATGGATGAAGGCCCGTGCTACCAAGCCTAAGTGGAGGGACGTCTCAGCGATGAGTTCAACCACGAAAAGCTATTGGGCCCAATGGGACAGCTTGCTGATTCAGGATGGAGTCCTGTGCCGTAAATGGGACAATGGTCGAAGAGACAGCTGTCGTTTGCAAATGGTTGTCCCTAAAGCTAAAGTGCCGAATGTTCTACAGTTGTGCCATAATGGTCGTTCAATAGTCCATCTGGGAGTTAAACGAACTCTACTGAAGGTCCGAGAACAGTTTTACTGGGTCCATTATCGTGACGATGTCGAGGATTGGTGTCGTACATGTACAAGTTGTGCGGCCGAGCGGGGACCTCGGACACGTAGTAGAGGAGCACCGAAATTGTACAATGTTGGTGCACCACGGGATAGGACAGCCCTTGACATTGCGGAGCCGTTACAGAAAGGCGCAAGAGGGACTCCTAAGATCGTCCATGTGAATCGCTTGGCGCGTTATTATGGGGCCGATAATGCTCGGGACGAGCATGTCTTAGGAGGGGGCAGTGTTACGCGCTCCAGTCAACGATACACTAGCGCCATCTAGTGTCAGGAACGAGAGCGAGGGGAGCATTGAGAAAATGACATCACAAATTACTCAACCGACAGCGCCTAGTCGAAACTCGAACGCTCGGTACCTTGCCCGTGTTTACTTGAACATTCTGGATATTTCTTTGCTAATTTAAATATATAGGCGCTGCAAGATGCGATCGGGGCAGTGTTGATTTGGGCGAAACAAGCGAAGCTTCGGAGTGGAATTAAGTGAATTAGTGTGTTTAAATTATTAGTGTTTTAACTTTAATTGTGTAAAGTAAATTAAAGTGTTAATTTAGGTAATTTTATCGGCAATTTTTATTGTCACGAACCTCAAGCTCGTAACAATAATATATATAGTTCAGATCTTTCATTTAATTTAATGTTACAGGTAGACACACACACGCACGCACGCACGCACGCACGCACGCACGCACGCACGCACGCACACACACACACACACACACACACACACACACAAGCACACACTACTGTTTAATCGAAGTTAAAACAGTATTACGCAAACGCCCAAACTTGTGTAAACTTAACAGCAACATTCAAACAAATCACGTTCGGAAACCTGTATAGCATCTCTACAATGCTTAGTCAACAAACCACATTCAAAATGTACAGTAAATTGATCTGCATTTCGTCCAAGCACAGACGAGGCCGTTAAGCTAGCATCGCAGATGATTTTGTTTATTTTTGCAGTCCATTAAATTTAGTTACGTTGAAGTTATTTCTGTTGTACTTTATTCCGATTTAAGATGTTCATCGTAATATCGTTAAAATTATAATAAAGTATGGCGCTAAAAATAAACTTAAATGTCATTCATTTGCGGAAAATAATTTAATGAAATGTTATCTAAAATTTTCTTTTAATAGGAATTAATTTGATTGCACAATTACGATGTTGAAATTAATGAATATTATATAGTCTTATCCAGTATATTCTGCCAGTGATGGCATGACACTCAACAGTCAAGCTCTCAGCGTGAAACAATTTCTACTAAGGATAAGTGCAGTTGAATCAGAATAATGACTATAGCCGAAAGGGTCAGAAAGTTGCAGTGTGACAGTGGCTGCACCATGTAGAAGAACAATAGATGGCTGATTGAGGAGCAAGGTCCACGAATAGTCTCCTCATATGCAAGCACGGTGAGTGGCGGTCTTATAAATTGATTACAATATTGTAACTGTTGAAAAAATTATATACATATACGTTGTTCTGCCCTTTTTGACGACAATTTGTCATGTCCTATTAAAAATACTTAAATAGTTCGCAAAAAATATATTGTGGGTAAAAAAAATCTATTCCATCTCTCAAGTTGAACTAAACTGCACACGGTGTGCAAATTTGATTAAAATCGGTTAAGTAGTTTAGGATATATATATATATATATATATATATATATATATATATATATATAGGGGGGGGGGTATATAAAATTCTTCTGTCCATGTTTATATGACTAAACTCCTCCTAAACCAATTTTGATGACATTTGATAGAGAGTGATTTACAATTGGACACGGTAGACAGCGCTGTTGTAGAGATCCAGAATTGCGAACGAAACTACGACTGGGCCTTCAATAAAAGAGCTTTTACTCCTTTCTAAAAGGCCGGCATTGCACCTGCAATTCCCCTAGTCGTTCATGGGCGGCGGTAGTCACTTACCAACAGGTGAGCCGTGAGCCGCATGCTCGTTTGCCCTCTTCTATAAAGAAAAACTAATTTTTCGATTTCGTTGAACTTATAACACAGATAATCTACTTAGTGTAAATAGTACATAGAATTATTTTTACGTTTCTTTCTAGCTACGCTTCCCTCATCGGGCTTACACCATGTTGAATGGTCTAAGTCATGGGATCAATGAAGACGCTTTAAATTTTAAGAACTCTTAATTATTAGACATTTTTATCGTACAATAATAAAGTTTTTATTTGCCTAAGACTTTGATGATAAATTAAATATATATATGAAATATTTCTTATGCGTTATTCTTTTAAATAACGTTTCATTTAAACTACGAGTATATAATTATTTGTTATAACAGATAACTGCGCCCTACTTCTGTCCGCAACACCAACATACCTTGTATCAAATTTTACCTATATAGTATATTATTGTGTGAATATGACCCCAATCCGACAACTCGTTCATAAGTTATACAATCTACTAACAAATGCACCGACAGTCATTGTTTAAAGTTTATGACAGTAAATAAATTGTGATTATGTGAATCTCTTGCAATTTTGCGCTATGAACTTTTATGTTACAACGTGGATATTATTTAGAATAGAAGGCAATATTTTTATTTATTGTACGGGAAAAACCTCTATCGTAGAAAGAACCAAGAGGCCCAGCGAGTCTTTAAAGGGTTACAAATTACAATATCATTTAACTTTAGATGAAAATCATTTTACTTAATATTATTTTCCTTACATCTAATATATAAAAATTTATATTTGCTTGTTCGTATCTTATGCGCTGCCATGGCGTTCATCAGACAGCGCTAAAACTTTTTCAAGTTATTGCTTGCACTTGTAATACCCATATTAATGTATTATGTGCTTGTGCGAAGGTTATAGTACATAGTACTATAATTTATTCTGTGGTCATAGGCATAGTAAAATTAACTAACAGTAGGTAGAGTGCGTATCGAAACGACTGAAACATGACTACAAATGTATTTTTAATAAAACCATAATAACTCTTCTATATTTAAAACGTTTTTCCGTAATTATTTTTTCTGGGCAGCAAAGCGCCGGGTACTAACTAGTTACTAAATATAATACAAATCTTTCGGGGTCCTTGTTATAAAAGAGAAAATATGTATTACGCAATGAATGGATTATCGAGTAAATAGTTTGAATCTCATGCATATTTTGAAGGTGTTTCAATAACTTAACTCCTACTCGGAAAGCTGAGTAGAAACAATGAAGTAATTTTGCAGATTGTTATAAATATTAGCACTATTTAAAAAAAATAAAACTCCAAAGTAATCAAATTTTTGTAAATAATGTTGAAACTTCAACGTTTTTTTTACTTTATGTATAGACAGTTATTTTATTGTAACATTGCATTTTAAATAACTTAAGCATTTCATTTTAATAAACGTAAATAAATTTAGCACATAATCGTCATCATCATCATCAAGGAACGCCACAAATCAATGTCTTGAGTTATCGATTACCTTAGTGGTATGGTAGAACTACGACGCTCATTCTTCTATACACATTGCCACCTCAACTTGCTAATCCATTGGAATATGTCAGTTGCTCTGGTTCTATTACGGATATTCTCATTATGAATTCTATCACAAGCAAAGATCCCGAGCATGGACCTCTTTATATCTCTAGGAGCGACCTACAGCCGCCTTATGGCCAGCAGTCCTAATAGTATTTGTTATAGCCTCATAGTAGTTGCCTATCTACAACAATTAAACTAACGGTAGCGTTCGTTAACTATGACAATGGCACGTCGAATACGTCAGTCCCCACGTGGCCAAGAGTGCTTTAAAGTTAAGGTTGCCAGATGGTAGGGATTCGTCTGAATTCTCCGGACATTTCAAATGATCTCCAGACGCCTGATAAACTCAAAATCTCCTCTCCTTCCTTTAAGACGACACATCGAAATGACTATCGCCGTACTGATCCGAGTGAATACATAGTTTCTATAAAAACTTGAAAAAACGCCGTCATAAGGTCTAAAATAGCGTCGCGCCCGAGACGATTAATTTAAGTAATCAAAATAACGAACAAGTAAATTATGAATATTGATGTTATGAATATATTTGAGTGATTCCCGAGCATATAGATTAAGTAATTTCGTTGTAATTTCAACTATAGTGATTTTTTAGAGGTGTAGGTCGAGTCAAAATTATACAATCGTGTTTTTGAACAGTCAAATTCAAGATAAAGACACGAATTTACCTATATCAAAATTCCAATTTTGTTAGTTGTGTCATAGTCTTATACTATTCGAGGAAAGGAGGTGCATTTTTTCACGGTGTCGCCTTAATTTAATAATCCAAATTGGTGGACTCTAGTAAAGTGCAATCCCAAATACATATGTGGCAACCTAAAAATTAAGAGTAGATAATTAAATAAGTTTTGTTTAATGTACTTGTGTGCACTTTTGTGACCTCCTCGAACTTTTTATTTTTAAAATTTATTTCTCCCGACAAAATCCCGACAGTTTCAAAATTTCTCCAGATATTTTGTGACCTCCTCGAACTTTTTATTTTTAAAATTTATTTCTCCCGACAAAATCCCGACAGTTTCAAAATTTCTTCAGATATTTTGGTCTAGAAAAAAGGTGAAGATAAAAAAAGTTATTAAAGTCAGTTTGTGATTTTTGAAATATATCTGTGCTTCAATGTGAAAGATATATTTACTGCTGCGCACGTTTATTTATCATTTATTATCATTTACCTTTTTTATTAAGATTTTCTTTAGAAATACATGGGTTTAATACAACTGCCGTTTATCCAATGATTTCAAAAGAAAGGATAGGCCCGTCTAAATATTTTACTCATAAGTTTTTCATACAAGAAAAAGTAGCGCATCTGTCATAATACAAACGTCATATCATAACACGATGTAACCAGGGTCGGATATCGTAGTATAATTATCCTAATTGTATCATTATTTCATAGTTTGTAGTATATAATATTGTAATAATACTAAGCGAAAATGCCATAATTTTACCTAAAATTTGACTTGTATTATTATTTGGTCCTTGTAGTTTTTAATATTAACTCTATGATATCGAGAATTTCCGTATTGTACATGAGTACCGCGCTTTTTTACTTCCCTGCCCTTCTGGTCAATCGGTGCTCGATCGATGCATTTATGTTGCATCTTTGATACAACTATTAATGAGGGGCTACCACAATCCACAATAAAAACTCTATGCTCCAGAAGCAAACGGTTTGAAAACAGAATTTCAAAATATTTTCTGAATCAGAGTTTCAGATTCAATTAAGCAGATATGGTTTATTTTGTACTCTTTTCGTTTTTGCCCTTATTGAATATAAAATATATTAGGTACCAATATTCAAAATTTTACTTAAACTAAATTCTTTAGACAAAAATTAAACAGAAATAAAAATAGAACCATTAAAAAACGAAACGTATAGATAAAATAGACGGGTGACGCAAAAATCTCGAGATGGCGAGCCGGCTCTGCTCTTTCTGAGCGAGACGCAGGTGTCCTCTCCGGCTGATGTCTCGTATCTCTCCTACCCGGGGTACAAACTGGAACACTCCTTTGTGCCTCGGGCTGGAGTTTGCGTTTACGTCAGAGAGGACATCTGTTCTCGACGCCTCGGCAGTCTTGAAGGTTCGGACCTGTCCATCCTTTGGCTACGCGTAGACAGCGACGACCATTCGCGCGTCTACGGGTGCCTCTATAGGTCCCATAACGGTAATGCCGAAACAGACCGACTCTTCGACCACGTCCAAATGGCTACATATTCGTTGCTACAACAGATCCCCTCCGCAGAGATTATGATCCTCGGTGACTTTAACGCCCATCACGCCGAATGGCTTGGTTCACGTTTAACCGATCATGCGGAGAGATCTGTTCATGATTTTGCCTTGGCATATGGTCTGACACAACTGGTTACTTCGCCTACGCGGATTCCAGATGTGTAGGATCCTGCACCTTTACTGTTGGACCTTCTGCTGACCTCTGACCCGGACGGATATCAGATTTCCGTCGACGCCCCTTTAGGCTCCTCGGACCATTGTCTTGTCCGGAGTGTGGTGCCACTCACGCTGAAATCGCAGTCGCATTCTGCAGGCTGCCGCCATGTTTGGCACTATAGGTCAGCCGATTGGGATGGGATGCGGTCTTTCTTTGCATCCTAACTTTGGGGGCGGATTTGCTTCTCGCCGGACGATCCTAACGTTGTTGCGGATTCTGTCGCTGATGTGGTACTTCAGGGTATGGAAACTTTTTATTACTTCCTCTGTGGTGCCCAAAGGAGACAAATTTCAGCCATGGTTTGGTCGCTCCTGTAAAATAGCATCATGCTATAAGCAGGAGTGCTACCAAGCCTGGGCTGACGCATCAGCGTCCCGGGATGTAAACACCAGCGCTCTAAAAAAGAAGTATAATTCCGCCTCTAGGTCCTTCAAAAGAGTCTTTGCCAAGGCAAAGTCAGAGCACATAGGCAGAATTGGCGAGAAACTAGTTCACCCTCCTTCTGGAACCCGTGCATTCTGGTCTCTCGCCAAGGCTGTCCAGGGGAATTTCTGTCAGCCATCGCTTCCATCTCTGCACAGGGAGGACGACTCACTGGCCCATACCGCAAAGGAGAAAGCTGATCTTCTAGGCTCTTTCTTTGCGTCCAACTCGACTCTCGATGACGGGGGGAGTACGCCGCCGACCATCCCGCGGTTTGAGTGCTCCATGCCGGAAGTGCAGTTCACAAAGCGCTCGGTTCGCAAAGCACTCCTCTCCCTGGACATCCACAAGTCGAGTGGGACTGACGGAATCCCCCCAATTATGCTGAGGACGTGTGCTCCAGAGTTGGCACCGGTTTTAACGCGTCTTTTCCGATATTCCTACTCCCTAGTCGTAGTCCGAAAATCATGAAGACGGCTTTCGTCCACCCGATCCCTAAAAAAGGCGACCGCTCAGACCCGTCCAACTACCGGCCTATCGCCATCACCTCATTGGTCTCCAAAACAATGGAGTCCATTGTAAACTGCCAGCTCATGAGGTACCTTGAGGATCACCAGCTGTTTAGTGATCGCCAATACGGTTTTCACCATGGTCGGTCAGCTGGTGATCTTCTGGTCTACCTAACTCAAAGATGATGGGCGGAGGCAGTAGAGTCCAAGGGGGAGGCATTGGCCGTTAGTTTGGACATTGCGAAGGCCTTCTTCTGTGAGAACATGGTATTTCTCCGATCGAGCCGACCCATTTGTGCTAGAACTATTCTACTAGTATAGCTACAGCGTGGCTCTACCACGTATTTTTATTCGATATGCCTTTAACCTTAACAGGCCTTTAATCTCTCTGCTTACGCTATATATATATATATATATATATATATATATATATATATATATATATATATATATATATATATAATCACTGTCTCCGGTGATAGTTCTAAACATTTCTTGAGTCTCAATGTCGTTGAATAGTTTTATGCAGGCCATGTCCTCTGATACCGACTACAATTTATAGTCCAACGAGTTTCATATCTAGATTTCTTTTGTTAGTCTTCACAGCTTATGGATTCCGAAACATTGTTATCGAGACAAGTTTGAGTTCTTGCCTTTCGGTCAGCAGTCTGGCCGGAATGTCTCCTCGGAAATTTCTAACGGGAATCTTCATAAACCGCCATAATAATATTATTTTGTTTCCCTAAAACGTTTCGTCGAATTCTCAATTTGACAGCTTTCATGATTTTCGCCAGAGAACTTGCTCGTGTATCTGTCGATAGTGTAGTACACACAGAAATCGTAGTATTACTATTTCTGTGGTAGTACCCAATCTTACGGCTGATTCCTGACTTTTGAATCACCTAAAAATGACTGCTCCATGGCCACTTTGCGCAAAGCAATCAATGCAATTCTGTTTTATTCAACTCTCCGCCGCTCTATTATATGGCGGCAAATCGACAATTTTTTGAGATATTATAATTAACGCATATTTGTAGTAACTGTTTAATATTGTACAATATTTAAGGCTAGACTATTTATAAAATGTTAAAGTTACTGCACGTTGCAAAGATCGGCAGAGGTCTTTGATTATATACCTGTCTATATAATCAAAGGCACAGGTCTTCTCTCATCTTTCTCAAACTTATTATACTTATATTACTATTAAAACCAAATACCTACCAAAATAAGGCATTTCTTTTGATTGAACATTTCTTTTCAAGACATATTCAGCACTATTGACTAGCACAAATAATAAAGTAGCCGGTAAATGTGATTTGGATAGCCTACCTTGTATAACGCAGGCAGATGTATTATTTCTTATTAGTATGTTTGTCATAAACCACAACGGTCGCCGTTGAAACTGAAACGTAACTGAAAACAACGTAGGATTAAGCACAGCAGTAGACAAGCAGCCCTGCAGCATGGAGTCTGCATCCGAAGGTGGTAGGTACAAATGCGAGTCACGAAGGTCAGTCTCGCGCACCTCGCGGGTCGCGGGCCGTGTCGACACGACTCAGTCGCGCGCGCGCCGATCTGATCGCTGCATGCATACGCCGGCGCAATTCCTCCGTATTTAAAAGCCAAGCCAAAGACCCGTGCTCATATGGACCTCGTAAAATACAACCATTTGTGCTCCAGTGTGACAGCGCAATTGTTACCTGACGCGAAATTGTACACGGGGACCTCCAACAGGTTAGCTATATTCTTAGATTAATGGCATTTTATATATTAGATCTCTGTTCTGTTGGCGTTAGACCAATCACTCGGACTAAAACAGCGAGCACTTGAAAATATCAAGAATTTGTTGTGTGCGTCATGGTTTGTTACAGAGCACGTAGTATTTGCTGTGCCTATAGACATTATATTTAGGGTTATATCTAAATTCAATAAAGACTGCAAAAATAAATATTAATAAGATAAATGTACCGAAACGTGTGTAATATTTTCCAACGATAAGTTTATACAGGACACAAAAAGCAAATAAATATGATGTGCTCCCTGATTAAATGTAGGTACCTAATAAAAGCGATACACGGTGTAACTTCTAGGGCTCCTCTCATTTAAATAAAATAAATAAATTTAGATTCACCATCATAATCAACACCTGTGGATTCATGGATAATTTTTTATCTTTTTTAATTAACGTGTGGATTCTTGTGTAATATTTTTTCTTCTGTCCAGATATACGAAAAAAAATTTTTGTTATTTATTTATTATTTTTTGCATTATTTAAAACAAAAGAATAGAAAGGGCGGACTTAATGCCATGAATCTTTCTCTACCAGACAACGCAAAATAGATTAAATTGATAGATTAAGTTTCGTTTGGGATAACTGGCTACAGATGAAGTTAAATTAATTTATACTATGCTGGTACGTCTTACCAGGTCTCCACTCCATCTAGTGGGGGGTCGCCCTATACTTCGCGTACCGGTACGAGGCTGCCACTCAAGGACATTTTTCCCCATCGGTTGTTAGTTTTAGGAGTTATTTGAATGAACGGTCCATTGCCACTCCCATGTTAATACACGCAGGAAGTCGATGGATGCAGGTGGCTCAGGACCGTGCTTTGTGGCATTCCTTGCGTGAGGCCTACATTCAGCAGTGGACTTGTGAGAGGCTGTAATGATGATGATGTTGATTATTATCCTGGTATGTATGTACTCGTGATCTCAAGTTAAATAAGAAGTATTGCAAAGGTTAGGTTAAGTTAGGTACTTAACGAATCTTTTATTTTTGAAAGCAAATTGTGGTATAAATATTAATTATGCAACCAGTGCAAAAATGTACAAGTTGTGTATAAATGTATTATTATTTATTATTTTTTGATTCCGACATTGGTGGATCGAAATGGCATAGAAAAATATTAGAATTTTAGAATACTAACACACGGGAATCGATGAAATAAATAAATATCGCGTTTGGATCATAACAGTGGAAATGAATGGACGGATTCCCCCTCTATGTGTTATAACTTATAATTTTCTTATGTACCCGTCCGAAGTATTTCATCGGTGCTTGAATTCATTCTAGTACCTAATGCCCTTTAATCAGGTATATAATCAAAGCTAATATGCCATAGTAAAACAGAATTTATGCATAAGTTTTCTTTAATCATAACTAAAGCTAACAGAAAACTAGAGTTACATCGTATAGTGCTATTATGTGATGTAACACCAGTAACATTTGAGCGTCGTTTTATAGTAAGCTCTCCATTAACGTAATTAATTAAACAAAGATTTTCTCATCACTGCTACTGTGATAATGAGAATAGTGGTCAGTGGACCGCTGGATTGAATATTTTGACATAAATTGCAGCAACCTAAAACAAACAAAATACAAATTGATTAATTACTTTGAATTCAGCCCTTTGTTAATAAATACAACTTTAGTTCAATGAATATGATATATATGAATATGAAATATGAGTGGCTGCTTCGTACTACGTTCGGCAGTAGAACTGCAAAGGGCTTGTTAATATATATTAATGCAATGATGATGATGATGAAAACGATAAAATAAATAAAATATTACTAACCGTTAAATATGATAATTCTACTCTCGTTTTGATCCCGTAGGATGAGAGCTAAAGGTAGGTAACTACGGGTAATATCTAAACGATTATATTGCCTACAGACTACAGATTCTGATGGCAAAAGTGGTATAGCTATTAGAACACCATTATTTTTATTATTGTAATGAATCAATTTTCAAAATCGCCATTATTGTCAGGCGGATTAACACCGGCTGGCCGCAGAACCAGTCGGGCAATAAAATAGTTAGATTTCTTCTGGCGTAAAACGATCCTATATATAACATTTTATATGTCAATAAAAACAAACCATTCAAACATATAATATGGTTGTATACGAATTTTATGACTTGTTTCAATTTTATGACCAAGACTGGACTAAGGCCTTTCCTAAAATGCGCCAGCCAACGAGCATTATCCGACAGAACGGCTCGGTGAGTGTAAGTGCTAACCCTACCACTAATAATACTCTCCGTATCAATGTATGTACAATTTGATATCAGTTTTTTGAATGGAATATACGCCGTCAGCCGGTCCTGGTATTTGTCCAAAAGTCAGCATTTAAAAAAAACAGGCACTCTCCCACTATTAACATCGAAAATTTGAATATACATATACATGTAGTATGTCAATTAATTGCTAGTACGATAAACAATCAATTCTATTAAAAAGGCCGCGATACCTAAGCAAGATCTCCCGTTTCAGATTCACTCAGTGGCTCTCTATGGCCTCTTACGACACTCACGGGATATTGGATATACCTACCTAAATACAATGCATTCTCTTACGCCGCATACATATTTATTGTATTACTAAACAATAACAGAAACAAACTGTGCTAAAATTGAATCTCAGAAGAAAGAGGTACTTGTCATATTTTACGATATAATAAATTATAAATGAAATTTTTGTAATACAAAAATATTATGGAAAACAAAATATTTAAGCTTGAATAACATCGAAAATTCAAATGTGTTTTGAGACCAGTTTAAGTATTTTATAATTGTATCACGTTAACCCATTCTACGCTATTCAAATTATAAAAATATATTTGAAGCTACGGATAAACAATTTGTGGATGCCCAAAGAAGCGTAAAGAAATGCCAAAAAGCTTTATGGCTTGCGACGGATTGCAGTATAATCGGCGAACGGATTTCACTGTGTATATATATAACCATTTATACCGGCAACGAAACGTGCAATCGTGCTATCACTAATTGGTCTGCTAAGGAAAATCCTTCCTACCCATAAAAGAGGCTGATGTTGCAGTGGTTTGTTCAAAGTCTAACGAAGAGGTAGACGGGGGTCAAACAATTTTGCTGTAGCTACTTAATTTGGATTACTGACAATCCTCAATAAAAACTACAAATTTTCTTTTCAATTAAAAGCAATAATAAAGAGTTTCTATTTTTAATTTCTTTAACCAAATAAGTTACCGTCGTTTTAATTGTGATCAATATTAATTTATGTCTTAAAATTTTTGTTGGAACTCGTAACAGCTCAGTCTAATAACACGCTTTTATTAGCTTGTATGTATGTTTCTTGAACGAATTTTTACTTTTAATGAGACTTTTTACATTCGGTACTGTGATTAGCATATTAATTAAAAGAGACAATATTGTTATTGTCCTTATTACACCTTTTCAGACGTCCCACAATAATGTCACAAAGCACAGTCTTGAGTGACCTTCATCGCAGTATACGATCAATGCGTGTTATTAGTTTTTTTTATTTCAATTTGATATTATTACTTGCAATTTCCTAGCTATGTACCCAAATATTATGTCATTGCTTGGCGTCAAAATAGTCTCCTACTTTTGAAAACACCATCACGAAATGGTAAACGTTATAAATGTCGTACCGCAGTAAACAACATTAACATTAAAATAATCCAAATTTTATTTATAGCATTCCAGATACCATAAATCGTAAAATTGTTTCACTGTGAACGTTCTCACTTATGGTTTAACTGGAGGTATAATAAAAGAAGAAGTTTGTAATATGTATATTGGATAGGTATATAATCAAAGGTATATTGTATTTATCTAACCGAGATGATTATATCGTTATATCTCAAGCTAATTTTTGATTCAGGAATTTTTTACTAATATCTAAGATCGTCTATGTTCTGTCATGAGAGGATCACAATGTTATAAGATTTGCAATAATTTAATAACAATAAAAAAATTAATAAAAAGGTAAATAAAAAAGTTAAATATAAACTGTTACTGTTACTACTGCACTTTAAGAAAACTATCACAGCTACTGAAGTACATAGAGTCAGTTTATTGATGAGAAATGAGAAGGTATAAGTATTTAACAACCTACATAATATTATATGGGGACTGCATAGCATACCCCGCTTGACGGCAGAAACGGAATGGAAGGTGATATTTAGCAAATAACTATATAAAGAAGTTCTAGTCCTACAAATACAAAGAACTAACAAATGCAAATATGGATAACTAAGAAACAATTTCATAAATCGTTCACTAATATAGAACAATTATTAATAATAATACATTACGCACGATATAAATATTGGGTGCGTTTGGCAGAAAAAAGCGCTAGCAAGCGCTTGTAAGCAAAATGGCGATCGTAAGCGGTAAGCGCTGTCAAATCGTAAGTAGCTATTTTCCTCTAGGACACGATGTTAGTTTTAACCGGGGAACCTAACCTAATTTAAATATATGTTTGTGAAGTATTCATATTAAAAACTTACCAATCATGAATTATATATATAAAAATTAACATATATTACGTAAAACTAATATTGCAAAAAACAACTTATAAACACTAAGTCAAAACAAACAAATTAAATAAGCAAAATGGCGGATTGTGTCAGCGCTACTGAAGTAGCAATCGTGTCCTGGCCGAAAACTATTTTAGCGCTAGTAAGCGCTTGCTAGCGCTTTTTTCTGCCAAACGCACCCGTAGTATTGTTATGATTATGAAAGTAGCCGTTGGCTCTTAACAAAAAAATAGTTCTTTTTTCAGTTTTCCCTTCTCACATCAAACATTATATAAAGACATCTTTATTATAAATATTAAATATATAAAATCTTTGTTCTACAACGAATCAGCGGAGATACGTATTTCTAAGAAAAAATGTGATTACTTAAACATGTTAATGTAATTGTGACAACACGTCTCATCTGACTCGTGACATCTGAAGATCTCAACAATTTTTATATCAAAACACGAATAATAACGTCGTATGATACAACTGATGATACATTAATTTGGACCTCATTACAAAGGTTTAATGATCATAATGGAATATTTAAATGACGCAATAATACGTTACATCACGAACGTAGGTACGTAGACACAGCCTCCCATGAGTGCTATGTAAGAGTAAATATAGAGCGTCGGTTACACCTATAAGGTTACTTGCTGACAGGGCGCATTCGGGCGAAGTTTGAAGAATTTATATTTAGAAAACGAACACCGAAATAAGAAGCAATGTAAACAAAATCCTTGTACAGAAACGATGGCGAGATTGTGACTTCATTGTTTGTTTTAAGCAATATAATACGTAATTTATAATCTTGAAAAACGTTAGCAAATGGTATGTTGGTAGGTATTATCGTAGTAGAGGCACACTTGCTTTATGACTGAAACATGAATTAGTTGGCTATACAGGTGAAGTGTGTTCACAAAGAACACCGGCGTTAAATAGCAGCTGTGTTATTTATGTATTAATATATTTGCAGTGTCCTATATCAGGTTTCATGTTGGATCATTTAATTACATAGTCATATTTGCTCATGAATGCAATAAAGGGTTTGTTTTCAACATTTAGGTCAATAATTGCATAACATATTTACAAAGCTACAAAAGTGCTCTAACTGCTTTTGTGGCATTCTTGACTTCTACAAGTGCTTTAAAAGGCTAATTCATAATTAAAAACGTCAATAAGTTTTGCTTTTAAATTTCAACTATGGTTAATCGTTAACGTCACAATATACATAGCATATAACCAGATATAATATGTGCATAGTATATATTCAGATATACTGAATAATAATATTATCTTCTGTTAATCTTTACACAAATTATTTGTGTATGTTTTAGTCGAAAATAGATTTTGTTATGTAATACTCTAGACCGCTAATTACACGAACAAATTATGGTCGGATCAGCGGAATACGTTTTTATGTTTACATGTACGATTAAAAACTAATCGATCAGTTTTTTACTTGACTGCAGTTCACACCGCTGCGTGAAATCGCTGATCGTCCCTTACTGCACTACAATAACATATTACTACATATTTATATAATTATATTGAATGCACCGCGTAGGCCGAAGCAGCGGGAAGTGGCGCGTTAGGATTAATTTAATAATGACACGGCGTAGCTTCTGGCTCAGGGACAACCAACTGTAGCCGAAATACCAAAATATTTTAAATAGGGAACCGCATCATCACAATTCCTCCACCCTTATTTAACGTTCTAGTTTGAGTATTTGTACCAGTACCAACTTTTTTCTAAATACTTACCACCTTCACAAAGTACTCATAGTACTGGCGACATTCAAACACAGGGAAACAGAATACAGGAAACACAAACACCGACAGGGGTGGCGAAATCCAAATTGTAGACTGTTTATCGTGAAAGCTTACTCTTATTCACGCTTATTCACTAACCACAATGCCTCTGCTTAAGAATGCCACAAAAGCAGTTGACAAATTCTTGGAAAGGCGTACGTTGCCCATGTACGCCTCAAAAAGTTAGAAAGAAGAAATACGAATAATAAAGAAACGTAACGTAAGAACGCTTAGTACTGTCGGAAAACTATGCTAATGCATTGCTTGAAAGAGTTATGCAAGAGTATATCGGAAAATCTTAAGATGTGCAAAATGAATTTTGAAAATGGATAGGGTGGACAGATTGCGACTTTTCCATGATTTACAGAGAAAATTTTCTCCTACAACCAGAAAGCTTTTTGTGCATTTCCAGACTTTAAAAAAGTCTAAGTACGTCTTTATGACATATTGAACAGGATTGTTTTAGGTTTAACGATGTCCTCGTTTGGGCTGATACAGGGATTAAAATCTCGTAATAGAGACTCTAAAGCCTGTTTCAATGCGTGGCCATAGGGGATTATGAGATTGGTTTGGTATCCATAAATGAGTCAGACAGGGCTGTGTACCTTCCACGTGGTCAATTTCTTTATGGACAGTTTTTTTCAAGACATTGAAGGTTGAAAATGTGAGTTAAGTATGTGTTAAGCCGCCGTATGAATTTTGAACGCTTACGAGATACCTACTTACGTCATCGATGAGCGAGTTGCAAAAAACTGATGGTTACACTGATGTACATGTCATTAAAAGAAAGGGGGGAATGAAAGTTAATGCAAAGAGTATGTGAACGTAAGTACAAATGAAAGCCTCCTGGGCGACAAGCGTGAGAGTTGATATAACACTTTGTTAATATATTTGTAAGATCCAATTTAATATTATGCAACTAAAATGTGGTAAGACATAAAGCATATAAAATGAAATAAATGCTAATTAATATTAAGTCGGCATTAAATTGCAGACAGCGTCTTAAATTTGTTTAAAAGTCTTTTTTTTTTCAATAAAAGTATTTTCTTCCACTTCACAAAGGCATTTTCAATTTTACATAAATTGCAATAGCTTCCAGACCCGGTATAGTTATTTGTAGGCCAACTTGTTTCCGATTTTTGGCCACTACCTACGCTACCGATCCGTAAAACCACTGGAGCCGGTGCAGTTGACAAATTATATAAAATACTTACTTTGCTGAACGACAAAGATTATAACAATCACTACGTTTTACTAACCAAGGCTAAAAAAAGAAAGTTCTACGAAGGAAATATTCGACGCATATGTTTGTCTTTATGTTTGTACTTATGTTCACTAATTTCTCGTAAACTACTAAACCAATTTAAATTTTTTTTTATTGTACATTTTGTAATTTAGTGTTTTTTAACCATAGATTCACCCTAAGGGTGAGAAAATATAGGATTTCGATTTTAATGTAACTGTTTAGTCGACGTTCTAGTCGTGGCAACTTGAAGTCGGTTTGTACTTTATAATAAATTTAATAATTTGTAATTAACCGAATATTTTACAGTGTAGTGGCGGTGTAAAAATTATCCACTGTCCCGTGGGTGTACTAGATATAACGAAAACTACTGTTACCAATTAGCTTGCCCAGCGTGGCAACTCTGGCAAGCACGTTCAGCATAGGCCGTAAGCTGTACCAGTAACGGTAACCGTATTTTACTTTCACCACTTTTTTTAAATTCATATTTTCATTTGATAGTATGCGTAGTAAAATCGAAACATTTGTTAAAAAATAATAAAACAATATAAAGTGTTTTGCTAACAACTAAATAACATTTCTTAGAAGATCAATATTAAGGTTAAGTTAATAATTTATTAAGTAACCTTTTAATAAACGAATTTTTAATTAATTTTGCTCGTTCGTCATAGCAAAATTAAAAGAATCAAGACACTAAAAAATTACATCCACTTCTATTCGGTGAAAGACCAGCATTGTAAAAAAGAATCATAGAACTAGCGGCGCGTATATAAAAATATTTGTGGAGAATTATTTTATAAAAGAGATTTTATTGCGCAGCAATGTAAACAGAAAATGTAAATAGTAATGTAAAATTTACCTACGTCAATTTCACATAAACATCCGAACACTAAAAGCAATCATAGCGCTGAGGGCATATTCTCGGAGCTGCATTTATAAACAAAATTACATTTTAATAAAACATTAAAGTGGCAACATATTATATCCATCCTACAGCTGGGCACAGACAGGCCTCCCAACTTTTAGAAGTTATAGTGCTGTTGGCGTTTTATGCATCATGTCACGCATGTTCGGTGATATCGGATGATAAATTACAAAACTTATTATTACCATCAAATCAACTAGACCGCTTTTTTGGAAAATAGAATTGAATGATATAAAAACGGAAATATTTCACAATGTAGAATATTAAAATGTTTAAAATTGGGTATAAATACATAAAAACTTACGCCTGTCTCTCAGCGGGGTAGGCAGACTTCCATTTGGCATGATCCTGACACACCTCTCTCGTCTCCTCCACATTTATATACCTACGCATACATGATCGTCGGTTAAGGGTACTCCTAATCTGGTCAATTTTTAATATATCGCCAATTTGGTCGATAAACTTTGGCCTACGACGTTGCTTTCCGACTCTTCTATTCACTTCTGCCATATAAATTTGCTTTGTCACTCTTTCCTCATTCATTCTGTCTACATGACCAAACCACCGAAGCATTCCTTTCTTAATCCTGGTCACAACATCATCTTGTAAACCACTCTCTTCTGTTATCACACAGTTTCTCACCCTGTCACTCAGATTCAGCCCTAACATACTCCTTAGCGACCGCATTTGTACTGCATTTATTCTACTCTCGTGCTTCTTCTGCCACACCCAACTTTCACTACCATACGTTAAAGTAAGGACTAACACAGCATTGTGAATTGCCATACGTGCCTTTTTTGACACATTCTGACTTTCCACAATAGAGTGCAAAGCCCCCTTTTACTTTATTTCCCGCGTTCACTCGTCGTTCTATGGCCTTGTCATATCTCCCATCCTTGTTATAGTAATTAAATTTACTATCAAAATCAAATGAAACTATTTGTAGAAGCAAGTAATGACAGGTACCTATATAATCAAAGCAAGTAATAAATCGGTCAGTACCGATCCGAAGCATTCATTTGTAATAATACAAAATAAAAGCTAAAAGCTCGAATTCATGATTTTGCATTACAAATTTTTGAATTATTAGCTCTGAAATTGCACCAGATGTCCCTATGGCGAATAATAATATAATGTTTCAAATACTGATTACGAAATGTTGAATTACATGCAAATATTCCCATCAAATACTCACTATTATATAACTTCATTGTAATATTCTTTTAAGAATTAGTGTGACAAATTAGCACACTGTCCACTTGATGGTAAAAGGATTATGTGGTCCATGGACATCTACATTTACTAACGATTAAGATTCAAAATCAAAGAGCCGTGGTAGCTCGGGTTCGATCCCCGCCGGCACCAATAAAATTGTTAATTGCAATTTTAAATGCTGATTTACCACCTGCTCGACGGTGAAGGAAAACTTCTTGAAGAAACCTGCATGTCTGAGAAATAAAATAAATCTTTCGAAGACGTGAAGTTCGCCAACACGCATTGGGGCAACGGGGCGGACACTTCCTTGCCCTAAAACCCTCTCACAAATGAGAGAAGGCCTGTGCCCAGCAGTGGGCTATCGGCTGTAACTTTAACTTTTAAGATTCAAAATTTAGATGCGTTGTCACCCCTCAAGACTACTACTAAGATGGAATGTCTCGTATCAAGTAAAAAGGGTATCCGATCCTCTACACTCACCATACGAAACACAGCAGCATTAAGAGAACACTTATTGCTAATATTCAGGAAGAATTTGTCCTTCTGGTCCTGGTCGAGCCGACCCATTCGTGCAACAACCGTAATATAGCTGTAACATGACTCTACCACTCTACTCATAAATCTTTATTTGCATGAATCACGGTATATGTAGATTTACAATTTATCCAGTGTATTCCTGTTTCGCTAACAAAAATATCGTATAAAGATAATATGAAGAAAATATAACATTTTATCTCGTTGGTGTGATAGGATTTACGAAGTCAAATATCTACCAAATAACTTAAACTAAAATTAAAAGAAAAACAAAAAAAAACAAAAAGAGTCCCTAAACAGATTTTCTTGATACATAGCTGTGAACACTCGATTAAGACTCCAAAAGTCGGTTCATCTGTTTAGAAGCAGTGATGCCACAGACAGACAACAGATACACACTACAAACATATAACACCCTTATGTTTTCGTCGGTGTTTAATAAAATAACAGCTTAAACACCAAAGTTAACTCAATACGATTTTTGAATGGCACCTATCTGCTGTAGTAAGTGAAAAAAGTGAAATGTTTAGTTACAAAGTAAAGCAACAAAAAGCCAACAGTCAAATATATATTTAAGGTTTTTTATTTTGGAAGATTGCATCGCGCCGCTCATCGCGCGCTCTCTTCATTTTATAAACTGATTTAAAAACCACCACCGAGGAGGAGGAGAATCAAATTTTAAAAATTAAGAATTTATTTGTTTTGAGCGGGATTCGAACTTGGGTTGTTCGCGTACTCATCCTTTGAGTCACCATGGCTCTGCTTCCGATATTAACGTTACTAATCTATAAATTTATTAATGTATAATCGCGATGCTGTCGGCTATTGGAAACCTGTCTCCATCCTCATAATATTATTATTATAATTTAATTATGTATAATTATGATTATTATGATGATTATATAATTAATATTACTTTTATAAAATATATCAATCGCGTCGAAAGATTTTAAGACCAAGCGGTTTATAATATATTTATTATCAAGTCAGTTTGCAATCAGTTTACAATATTTTACATAAGTCACCAAGACTTCTGTAAAATATCTGAAGAAAATACAACTTAGGAAAATGACAGATAGGTCAAGGTGAAAGTTAAAACCTGTAGATTGCATTGTAAATTAAAAGAAATTTTCTCCAGTTTCTGACGCATCCTTCATACGTCCACGGAATCTGTGACTCACCTGGACGAATGCAATAATTAACAAATAAGTACTCATAATATTACTAATGATACTAATAAGTTGATTTATAGTTAATTTTTGTAATGTTATCTATTTGCAAATGTCTAAACTTAAAACTTAAAATAAACCGATAGAGTACAGTGCCCTAAAATGCCTGGTTTATATAAAACTTTAATTGTTGTTGTCTGTAAGATGATAAGTTCCGGTGAGGTGAATAATCCGTACTGATCGAAGAGAAAGGGGAAAGCTGATCAAGGTCGATTACTTTACTTAAGATTCCTTACGACGTTGCAAAAAATGTAATTGAACAACTTAGGTTACCGTACCTAATAATAAGTTCGCGAAGTAAATGATAAAGGATTACGAAGTAGAAAATATTTTTAAAATGAATTTAATATCATTACAGACATTTAGTGAAGAATTTGTGAAGATTATTTACTAAATAAGTGATCACAAAGGAGTTATGAGCCAGTTTTATCAACTTCAAATTGCATCATTATTTTTTCTTATTTTTTTAATAAAATATTCATATAAATATAAAATAGTCATGATTAATCCTCGTATTATTTGTGCATTGCGATGGTAAAGTAATTTTTATGTATTTTAATTAACGAGAATCTCGACTAAAACTAGACCCACAAATAACCGTTGACTCAAAACAAGGACACAAGCAACAATAAAACCGAAGAAAGTAGGTGTCTAGGCGGAGTGAGCTCGCAAATAAGCGTAGGAGTTTATTATACCAACGAAATCACATGACTACAAAGGATAATCGTACTATGCCAGACTTGGACGATTTATAAGATATCTTAGAAAAGGAAATATCCACACCCATAATGCTGGACAGAAAGATGCTAAAACAATTAACATTTCAGCTGAAGTGAAGGGATCAGTGGCTCAAATGAAGGCATAGAAGGAGTACTTGAAGTATATAAATATGTCATATGTTCCTCAAGTTGATTTAGATACTGTATGGACTGTGGACTCACTGCTCAGTCAACTTTCTGATGAAAATAATGAAACTACAATAGAATATAAATTGGGGCTCTAGAATGTATTCAAAAAACAGATAAGTTATTTCTGAACAAGAAAGTTGCAGAGTGCAACACGTAAATGCGAAGTTATACATATAGAGACTTATGAGTGTTGTATTTTTACATTATTTAATTTTTAACTTTTTTAAAAATACTGGTGCTCCGGTACATTCACAGCCGGATTTCAAAATGGTGTCAAAATTGTACCGAAGGTCGGCTGTAGGTCTGTTTAAAGGTAAAAGAGGATTACATATACACATTAAAAGTAAAGTAAAAGTATTCAGTATCGGAGGTATCGGCTTCACAGCCTACCGTAAAAATTGATGACTCTTTTATCCCATTTTCATTTGTACAATTTCATAGTACTTAACAAACCAGTGGTTAAAACATTTTCCAGAGTTGCGAGGATGCAACTTGTTAAATCATTGTCATGCGCTATTCAAACTTGTTTTACTAATTGTGAAAAGAATTGGTAAAAATTATTTACATTCGCGTATTCCCATTTTCATTTTAATAAAACAATAAATAAATCAATTAATTCTCAACTAAAAGAGATATATATCTTTTCAAAATTTAGATTACCCAATTAATTATCAATTATCTCGACCTCGTCCTAAATTTGATTTAAAAATCTAGTTGAATGGAAAGTAATGGATGGCGGCTTAAAAATGCATCTCGTATTCTACTGTCAGACGACATCCTGGCTCCTCGTAATGTAAACTCCCTTCGATTAATCCTTCTCATAATTTACCGCTGCCTCCCAATACTTCTATGCAACCCTTACAAATTTCTGGAAAAGACACTTTAGACGCAATTTTGTCATTTTCGATGGCTCTGGGGCATTGACGGGATTACGCCTCAACATCTCAAAGATCCTGCAAGCACGTCTGCCGGAGACGCCGGTAGAGTACTTTTAATGACATTACATAAAATTGCATTTTTATGTAATGTCATTAAAAATAATTTTGTTGGGTAATGTCAATGCCAACTTCATTCCCTATTTATATGGGGCAAGATTGTGTGCGTTCGAAAGTAAACGGTATCCGTCCTATTATTGTTGGTTCCACATTTCAAAATTAGTTTGCAGGCGCATAATCTCTAACCTTAAGACAAAATTTCAGCCTGCTCAACTAGGCTTTGGTCACAATTTTGGCTATGAGGCGACGGTACATTCGTTGCGTACTTTTTTAACAAATTCTAATGCAGATGTTCTTCTAATGGTTGACCTAAGAAATGCTTTAAACTCTATCGATAGGGTTACCCTGTTGAAAGAAGTGGCTAACAATACCCCCGAAATTTATCATTACGTTTGGCAATGTTACAGTCAAAATTAGAATTTGTTTTTTGAAAACCGTATTATTGATTCTGCTGTCAGTGTTCAGCAAGGGGGGACCACTAGGTCCAGCTCTTTTCAGTTTTGGAATTCAACCTATTATTTCAAATTTGAAATCCAAACTGAATGTCTGGTACCTGGACGACGTAATCTGGGAGGCAAAACAGATGACATCCACAGTGATCTAACTCATATTTTTCAAAATTTTAAAAATATTGGTCTTGAATCAAATAGCAATAAAAGTTAAATATTTATTTCCAATAATTTACTCAGTTCTAACAGAAATACTAAAATTCAAAACTTCAATCACATTTCTCCAGAAATAAAAAACTATCAACGCGGAATCGCTAAACCTGCTCGGTGCTCCGTTATTTTTCGATAGCATTAAACCTGTTTTAAAAACAAAATTTGATTCATTTTTAAACCACGATGATAAATTTTATATCTTAAACTTATTACGCTCCAGTCTGAAAATGTTCGGATATTTTAAAAGATATTGATAATAATCTTAAAATGGCTTGGCTAAATTTAAATTTAAATACAACAGCCTGCAGCAAAAGTTTGGTGGTATTGGTGTAAGAAATCTTTCTAGCGTTGCATTTTTTTGCATTTGCCTTTCCTTGCTTCCGTGCATAGTGTCAATGACTTATGTAACATTATTTTAAATCATAAAGTAGACCTGTGCTTTGCTGCGGAGGCAAGGCATAAATGGCTAACGCTCTATCCCGGTCCCGGCGAAAATGTCCCCAAAAAAAAAAAAAAACAGTGGGATATTCCGTTATTACGGAGTGTGCACACATTTACTATATACCACATTCCACAGTGACCAAGATCAGGCTCGCCTTAGTAATCTCGTCACTTTGCGTGATGGGGAAAGCTTGCGCATCGCCGTAGGAATCCGCCTAGGAGCGGCAATTTGTCAACCTAACCAGTGCTCCTGTGGTAGCAGCTTCGATGAGTGTGGACTCCACGCACTTTCTTGTAAAAAAGTGCAGGTACGTTTTCCCGTCACGGTTCGTTAAACGTAGTCATCCGAGAGGCTATTGTCTATATAAATGTTTCTTCGGTTTAAGAGCCTTGCCGGATATTTAGAGACGATGGCAAGAGACCCGACAGCATGACTTTGGTCCCTTGGGAAAGAAGTAAAGCCCTAGTATGGAATGCTACTTGCGTAGACACTGACGTCCTTTTATCTCAAGAGTACCTGTTTAGAGCCGGGACGGCATCAGCGGCAGCTGAATTAAGTAAATGGCGCAAAAGAATGAGCCTTTGAGAAATGACTACATATTTGTGCCATTTGCTATAGAGACTATCGGTCCGTGGGGTCCACGTGCAGTAAAGTTCCTGAAAGAATTGTATCCGCGACTGGTAGTCGCTTCTGGTGATAAGAAGGCTGGCTAAGTGCATCTATTCAGCGAGGAAACCCATTTTGAAACGCAGGCGTTCTTGGCACGATACCACGGGGAGCAGGACTTTATGACAATTAAAATTTTTAGTTTTAGTTTTTATTTACAATAGGTGTTTTTTTTAAATATTGTGTGTAACCACATTTGTATATATATCCAAGTAAATTAATTTTAGGCACTTGCAAGTTAAAATTTATTTAACTTCAAATTTAACTTTTTTTAAGAGCTAAAATTTGAACTGGAAAAATTACGGTGTAATTAATTTAATAAAGTAACTTTCTATAAAAATGTATATTTTTGTCGACTATGGGTGCACAGTTAGGCGTTTTTTTTTGTCTTCCAAATCACATGTTCATGATACGGCTGATAGACTTTGAGAACTGAGAGACTAAACTTTAATGGTGGTGAATTTTTATGTATTATTTTACAAATTTCAGGATTCGTTATTATACACGTATACTCTTGATAATTATTTATCTCGTAAATTCTCAGCATTGATTATCAGAGCTCACACACAAAATTATGAACTTATTATTTATTATATACTTATATACCTACAAAAAACATTTAATAATGTTTGATACAACGATACTAATATTAAAAAAACTTTTTTATATAGGATAGGGTGACTAACGAGCACACAGTCCACCTACACTAAGTGGTTGCTGTGGCCCATAGACATCTACATCTATCCTCGATTACGAATCAAAATGCAGATGCGTTGTCACCCGTGAGGACTAAGATGGAATGCCTCGTTTCCAATAAAAAGGGTCTCCGGTTCTCTAGACCATGCGAAACACAGCAGCATTAAGCTACTATTTTACGCTGGTATTCTGTGAGATCGTGGTCCTTCCCCAGTCGAGCCGACCCATTCGTGCTACAACTATACTACTAATATAACTGCAGCATGGCTCCACCACGTATAAAAAAAAACTTAGTTTCAATATAGTATGAAGCAATACGTTTAATGTTTTCGTATTAGCTAACAACAAACTATAAAAAGAAATAACGACAACTAAACAGAATTTTCAAATGAATTTATTTTATTGTCGTCTAATGTTTGAAATAAACTAAACAAAATACTACTTCTCTTGATATCGTAACCGAACCAAATGTCTGCAATTTGTAGCTTTGTTCCTCATTACCCATAGAATTTGGAGATTGATATTGCGTTTTATTCCAGGAGTTGAAGTAGTTTTCTTTTATCTTAAAAGAATTACACTTTCCACATAATATAGACCAATTTAAGCAAAATATTTAGAAAGTTATGCCACATGTCATGATGTAATTCTGCGTATAAAGTAAAGTAGAGCCTATAGTACGTCCCACACAGAACTAATGTACTAAAGACTGAGCACAATAGTTCGTCATAAAGCATAAATCGGGTATGTAGACAACGAGGCCACTAATTCCAGCACTATTAGTACCAACTACAGAAGTACAAAACCTACTGAAGCGTAGAAAGGTTTTAAACGTGATCTCGTTATATTCTAGAAAATCTTCATTTTCCAGAGTCGGATTAAGACATGAAAACGCTCCTTGAAAATGAGAGTTGGGCCTCCCTCCCTTTTTCCAAACACGTGCTGTGTTTCGAACGGTGAGTAACAAGAACCGGAGACTTAGGCATCCCATCTTAGTTCTCGACCGGGGAAAGATACCTCTCACCGAATACCAGCGTAAAATAGCAGCTTAATACTGTTATGTATCGTGAGTTGAGAGATGTTTATGGCGGATACGAGACATTCCATCTTAGTCCTTACGGGTGACAACGCGAATAAATTCTTAGGGAATAAATGTAATGTCTATGCGTCACAGTATGCACTTACCATCAGGTTGACTGTGTGCTGGTTTTTCACCTTTATTCTATAAAAAATAGAAATAAAATATTTTTCCCTACAGTTTCGACACTACAAGCGTTTATGATTCAACCTACTTACGATAAAGCACACGTTTTAAAATTTGTATAATTTCATCCAGTATATTATTATAAATATTAATCTCGTATTAAAACCGAACACATAATAATATAATGAGCCGATGGGCCGATAATGAAGCGGCTTAATTTATTACAATATTTATTTAAAATAAACTTTTACTAAATTCTACGAAATTTCTTTATCTACGTTAATTATGTTTTCGATGTACAGGGATCATCATCATCATCATCGTTACATCCCTTCACAAGTCCACTGCTGAACATAGGCCTCCCATTCATAGACTTCCTGCATGTCTTACCATGTCGTCACTCCATCTTCTAGTGGGGGGGGGGTCGCCCTACACTTCGCCTACCGGTGCGAGGCTGCCACTCGAGTACCTTTTTTTATGGGGGTCAACACCTTGTATGGTGATCACTGTATAAACATTTCGACGACGCAACTTTTTTGATATCTTATTAAATTAACCATAAGTATAACTTTTAACATTTTTAGAGAAAACATATTTTTTATAGCATAGGATGACAAACGAGCACACAGTCCACCTGATGGTAAGTGGATGCTGTGGCCTGTAGACATCCACATTTATCCTCAATTAAGAAACAATATGCAAATGCATTGTCAGCCCTGAGGGTTAAGATGGAATGCCTCGATTCCTGTAAAAAGGGTGTTCGGTATTCTACACTCACCATACGAAACACAGCAGCATTACGCCGCTATTTTACGCTGGTATTTTGTGAGAGCGTGGTCTTGCCCCGGTCGAGCCGACTCATTCGTGCTACAACTATAATATAGTTGCAACGTGGCTCTACCACGTAAATTTATTTTACTTACGAGTATATAATAATCGGGTATAATACTATCATTTAGACCTAATTTCGGTCACGGTTGTCAGTCTAAACGGACACTAGCCATCTGCGTAAGACATGTTTATAGTGCACGAGTGTGTGAGTGCAAGCACAGGTGCACTCTCTATTCTTTCACTATCATAGACCAATAGGAAGGCAATCTGAAACGACCGGAGAGTGATCAGGCGTAAGACCAACGGTTATATGTGCTTTCTGAGGCACGATGGTGAAACACCGCCAACTACCCGACTCCGGACTGCTATCAAGAATTCTTGATAGAAAAACTCAATAACTGGTGAAATCGAACCAGTGATCTCATGATCGGCAGTTGCGTTTACGACCACTAGATCAACGAGAGTCTATTGATCTAAAAATGTAGTAAGCGTAGAATTTAAAGTACCTACGACGTATAAACTTTTGGAATTTTTGAAAGCTATGTAGTGAAAAAGCATTTTCTACTAAAACACTTGGTGGGAAGAAACAGGCATACCAACCCGAAGGCACAACATGTCGCGGTCGCGTATAACAAAGCTGGCGGCATCAGCACAATTACGTGCCCGTTCGAACGATGCAAACACCGTATATTTTTATGTATGTATATTGATACAATTTATTATGCGCTATGGGCGTAGCCTTGCGGAGAAAATGCAACGTTCATTTTAATCTATGGAGCATTAACGGATATACCGTTGATGCTCCAGAGAAACAGATTTTGAAGCGATTACAATTTCACATTTATTCAAAACCACGATATCTTGGGCATATTATATCGAAAAGGCAAGACAAGAGTGAATAGGCTTTTGTTAAGTCAGTGCGTTTCACCATCTTCGGCTGCATCACCACTTGCCATCAGGTGGGATAGTAGTTAAGTGCGCTTAGAATAGTCAAAGAAAAGAAAATAATATTGTATGATATTGATACAAATCAAGTACGTTCATAATAAGAATTGCTTTTAAAGAATGTAATTAAAAGCTGCCATAGAAATCATATACGGAAAAATATACGGCGAACAATGTTAGGTATTCAGGCAATATACGATTGATACTCGTGTATCTCCTTTCTTTATACCGTTATGATGCAAATATTACATACATACTTATACTAGAGAACATATATTTTGAAAAAAAAATCATAATACATGCGTTAAATTAATATTCATTTATTTCAGACAAAAATGGTCAAAGAAGTTTAACACACTTTCTAAGTGAAGGTGTACTCTTTGTACACCTTCATTTAGAAGCACTGTCTTCATCAAAAAAGCTTATCACAAATCAACTCATTAAGTCGTCAGCCACTTGTATACATCGACTTCCCGCAACTCTTACTATATCGCCACTTTATCTAGTGGCGGCTCACTCGTTGTTGGTTGACGTTGTTTCAAACAAAATCCCTAAAATAAATTCGGAACGGAATTCTCAACTGAATAAATAATTAAAAGACAAATCGCAAGTTAGCGAAACAAAATATACTGGTGACCATTTTATACAAGATTAAATCTTACCTCACAAGTATGAATAATGTTAAGTTAATAAATTCCACACAAAAGGAACTAACGAACCTTCAAAAGCTATGTTGCTAATAAACAAACCTGCTTCGTGACCAATTGACAAGCAAACGTCGAGCAAATGATAATAGGATTATAGGACTAGTACTTGAACCTATCAAATATCAAAATTTTGACAACGTAGCTTATTATATAATACTACATATTATTCAATAACTTAATGAAGTGAAGTAAAATAAAATGACACGAGCTTTTAGTTTAGTCTTTAAAAAAATAACTTCAAAAAGTTGAACTTTCAATACAATTGCAATATTGCGAACAAATAAATACTTATATTCTACAGAATGTTTAGACCTCTTATTTGTTGGCCAATTACACTAACGATCTAGGAATCAGCGGGAATGCATAGAGTTATCGGAAATGGCGAAAACTCTATTTCAATCAACGACGGTTTGTTTATTTATAGTGTGTTTACATAATGATTTCTTATATTTACGCGAACACTACACATTGAAATAATACTAGTTTTTACGGAATTTATCGCGTATATTTAACTTTTTAATACCCGACGTTTCGAACGCTTTACAGCACTCATGGTCACGGGCGGGACTGAAATGATGTGATGTGATGTGAGATGTGATGAGATCACATCTCACGGGCGGGACTGAGATGATGTGATGTGATGTGAGATGTGATGAGATCAAATTTAAAAATTAAAATAAAAAAAATTAAAAAGTTAAATATACGCGATAAATTCCGTAAAAACTAGTATTATTTCAATGTATAGTGTGTTTTTCTTGCGCCCCCCTGAAATGCAGGAAGTCAATGGATGCAGTTTGCTCAGAATCGTGCTTTGTGGCATTCCTTGGGTTCAGCAGTGGACTTGTGAAGGGCTATAGTCACAGAAATCCTAATAATAAGACAATATATTACGGTTTCTGTGGCTGTAGTGATGAGTGATTGTCTGCAGGAGGTAATCACTGTAGATGTTCCGTTTCTCTTTAAATTCGATATAACGGAATTGTAAATAAAATTTAAAAACTTCCACCTCAGCGCGGTTCCTATTTGAAAAAATTACATAACTAAGTATACCATATTGTATTATGAGCAACAAAAAATCAGTTCAATCAGTTAGGTGGAACTGATATAATATTTACTTATAAGACAAAGCTTGTCATAAACACAGTTACAGACTATCAAAAGTCCACTGAGGAATATAGGCCTCCTCCAATATAAAATGCCTCTTATACACTCTACTAGGATATCCCATATGTCACTTATACGACATATAATTTACTTCAAAATAACTTCAGTTTTTACATGTGTTTGACTATAGCTTTGTATAATATTTCAAAATATGGTAGAGTTATGCTGCATGCTCAAACGTTTTATGTCACATATTATTGTTTATACGTGGTAAATTCAAGCTCCAGCTATATTATGGTTTTAGAACGAATGCGTCGTCTCGACCGTGTAAGGACCACGTTCTCATAGAATACCAGCATAAAATAGCAGCTTAGAGCTGCCGTGTTTCGTATGCTAACGAGGCAATTCCATCTTAGTCCTCAGGGGTGACAAGTTATTAATGTAAAAAATATCAACAGTCCTATTTTGAACTGATCAGTTGGAATGATCAGTTCAACTGACCGTGTGTGTCGTCCATTAGGGAAATGTCTGTGTCCAGCGGTGAACAGTTTACGGATACATGACCAAAAGAAAATTTTAACTTTAGATTTATAATATAAAAAAAATATTTCATACGCCCCAACATTAACAACAAAGACCTAAGACATTTAAATTTAGTAGTTTGATTTTAGCTATGAACGTGGTCAAAATGCTTTATTTTACATGCCTTAGCTACATTCACACATGATTTTAATTTTTGCGCATATATATGGCACAGTACCTTTCTAATGATATGAGTTTCAATCATTAATATATAATTAAAAAGGATAAAAATTATGTAATAAACTTAACTTTAGCAACAAGGAAGATAATTAATTTAAGGCATTGGATTTCTTCTATAACATTTATTCTAATTAACTTAGATAACAAAACATAAATAATACTTAACAAAATGCATAAAATAAAAAAATTCTGCAAAGCTATTCCAAATAGAGTTTGTAAATACCTACGCTTATCAGTATGTGCGACATAATGATAAACTCAGTGCAGTCCGGAAAACAAAATTAAATAAAGTTATACATCCAGGATAGGTTTCACCGCTGTGACCGACCGTTACGTGCCGTGGTTACAGTGATGTATCGGACGCTCTCGAATAATAGACTTTAAATAACCTAATTAAATTTGTGAAGTATCCAGTTACTCGTAATACAAAATATTTTATATAATATTTAAATGTTTTTGTTGCCACTTGAACACAATATTCACAGATATTCTTTAATGTTACTTAACTGGCAGCAAAGAAGTATTAAATATAAATATAAAATATTTCGTTTTGACACACCTACGAATGTATAATAAATTTAACTTTACGTATATTTCGCAATATTAAACACGCATAAACCCACAAGTTGGAGTGACAATCTGGAAGAGACTTGGGAATAACGAGACGTCGATGAATGCAGGTGGTTCAAGATCAAGACCATGTTTTATGGCATTCCTTAAAGAAGACCTACGTTCAGTAGCAGACTCGATGAGGGCTGTAATGATGACGATAACGACGACAGCATAATGTTTAAAAGAAATAGTTTCATTTAAATTCATTTAGGTGAAACTATTTCTGTTTGTTTTATTTAAATTTAAAAATATTGTCAAATTTGTATATTACATATTTTAAGTTAAATATAAACAGACATTTTTGTAATAAAATATCTTAATCCGTTAGTTTCATCAGTAAACTTTTAATTTTCTAAATACGGAGTAATATTTCATAGAATATTCTGTCAGAGTGTTAAGTACTGTACGTGTGTGGAAAGGGTAGTTAGTTAGTTATCTATTAGTTAACTGCAAATAAAATTGGGGGCTCAGACAGATTAAGTCATTATTATGGTCTCAGTATGTTAAGTCTTCATCAAAGCCCATGGTGCTGATGAAAACTTAACATACTTCTGAGAACATGCTGAAATGACAAGATGAAAATGATGACGTTTAAATGAAAACGAACCTTCAATACAGTAATCCTCTTAAATGTCATTAAGTACCTATTAAAATTATAGGGTCCACCTACTAGGCCTGGTTTGGCATCCATAAAGGTGTCAGACAGGGCTGTGTGGCTTCCCCGTGGCTGTTCAACCTATTTGTGGACAGTTGTTTGGAAAATTTGAAAGTTGAAGAATGCGTATTAAGAATGGGGGAGTTAACCGTCAAATGCCTTTTGTATGCCGATGATCAAGTCATATTTGCGTCATCGGCGGCTGAGTTGCAAATGATGGTTACATTAATGAACTGGGAATTAAAAGAAAGGGGAATGAAAGTGAACGCAAGTAAGACGAAAGTTATGGTTTTTGAAAGAGAAGAAAGTAAAACGATATGTGAAATAAAAACAGATGGGGAGTTGGTCGAGCAAGTAGATGAGTTTGTATATTTGGGATGTGTATTCAGCAGGAATGGGAGATATGATAAGGATATAGAACGACAAGTGAACGCAGGAAATAAAGTAAATGGGCCTCTACACTCGTATTGTGAAAAATCAGAATGTGTCAAAAAGGCACGTATGGCAATTCACAATGCTGTGTTAGTCCCTAGTTTGAAATATGGTATTGAGAGTTGGGTGTGGCAGAAGAAGCACGAGAGTATAATAAATGCAGTAGAAATGCGGTCGCTAGAGAGTATGTTAGGGCTGAATCTGAGTGACAGAGTGAGAAGTTGTATGATTAAAGAAGAGTGTGGTTTGCAAGATAATGCTATGAAGAAAGGAATGCTTCGGTGGTTTGGTTATGTAGAAATAATGAATGAGGAAAGAGTGACAAAGCAAATTTATGTTACAGAAGTGAATGGAAGAGTTGGAATGGGACGTCCTAGGGGAAAATATATCGACCAAATTGACGATATATTGAAAATGGGTCAAATTAGGAGCACCCTTAACCGACGAGCATGTATGCGTAGGTATATGAATGTGGAGGAGGCGAGATGGGTGTGTCAGTATCTTGGCAAATGGAAGTCTGTAGTCTCTTGCCTACCACTCAGGGTGACAGGCATGAGTATTTATGTTTATGATGTATGTATTCATTCTGTGATTATAGTAATAAAAATTATTTCATTTTATCTCGCGTAACGCAATAAAATTATTAGCACAAGCCAATTAAATAATAGGTACAAAAAATTACTATAGAATCACTATTTATACTATAGCATCATGAAAGTTTTCAAGGCATCGTCTTTTTTCAGCCAAGTTTAGTCCTGCAAGCAAGAATTCAGTAAGTGACGGGATCGCAAGAACGTTAACATAAATCCATAACGAAAATAGCTCGAGGCACGTTGTAATTAGCATAGCCGACGGGACGCATCAAGGGTGAACTCTTCTTATTAATACAAATTCCTGCATAATGCACAATATAACTTTAAGTACATATTCACAGCGAATGGAAGTAAATATCGGAATACCTTAGCTGAATCAAGATCGTATTTAGAAGGTCTATACAAATTTAAAAAATACCTTTCGACGTTTCATATTTTTCATAAAGCAATAACTTTGTACAAGCGTACTCAAACGATTTTAATAAACATTTTACATAACGCCTAGGAATTATGGAGTTATTTATCTTTTGTTAATCATCAGACCACATTTATTTATTTATCGTTACAGCCATAGATATAATTATATTTCTATGGTTACAGCCTATCAAAGTCCACACCTGAACACAGGCCTCCCCCATAGATTGCCTCATAGTGTGAAGATTTTTGCTTTTATAATGTTTGGCAGGCAGGTTGGTGACCAGTTTATTATTTTCTAATTGTTATTAAGAAAACGCTGCTGCCCATCCCCTGGATTGTTTCCCTCTGCGACCTCTTGCCACACGCACGTGATAATATGGAGTAGTGGATACTCTTATGGACGACACACACGGTCAGTTCAACTAATCATTCCAACTAATCAGTTCAAACTAGGACTGTTGATATTTTTCTAAATATCTGATTTTAGATATATCGATAAATAAACTTATATATAAAACTCCGATATTGATATGTTTATAATTATTGATACATCGAAAATGCGATATTTTAAAAAATATCAACAGTCCTAGTTTGAACTGATCAGTTGGAATGATCAGTTGAACTGAACGGGTGTGTCATCCATAACACTGGCTATATAGGAGCATTTATTTATTTAGTGTTGTAATTAACTCTGGTCTCTAACAGTCCCTCAGCAGTAAACAAAGAATGTATATATATCTATACAAGTAAATTTCGTATTTTGAGTAATCGAGTTCTAATTTATTCTGACATTAATTTAGACAAAACTATAATCAATCACCAACTTTTAAAGAATCTAAATTAATATTTCTTAACAACTGAACAGGGTAGGAATCTACTTTTTGGTCTATGTGCCTAGTCCAATAAATCTGACAGCTGTCATAAGGTACTATTTTAGATCTGTTGCACTTTGGTTGTGCCGTAGTAACTAGTCGTAGAAACTACAGTCTGTAGTTGTATCTACAACTGTAGCACTTTGGTTTTGATCGATTGTGCCTAGCTTTATTACAACCATTTTCTAATAACCTATCTAATAAAGCTCACTTTAAATTATCAAACAATAAACATTTGATTGATTCTAAAAAACGGAGTTGCATAACATTAGTAATATTTTCCAAAACCGTTAAAAACACAGAATCGTTATTATATGTATACTGTAGGCGCTTGTTTTACCCGACCCCCAAGGAAGGGTTATGTTTTTCGCGCGATCTTGTGTGTTTGTAAATTTCTTTATTACCTCGTATCTTCCAAACGGCTGGATAGATTTCAACAAATAAGTTATCATTTATTCGTCTAAAAACCCAAGGATTCTTAAAATAAACATCGAGCTTTCTAAGTAGCATAGTTATTGAAAAATCGTCAAAAACTTTTAGAAAATAGACTGGGACACTAAAAGTCTTACATAAAATAAAAAATTAAAAAAATCAAAAAACCGACTGCAAAAAAGACAATTTAAAAGTAATACACTAAAAATACCGAAACAAGATTGTGTAAAGAAAACAAAATTTAGAAAAACTATAAACAAAGTAAACTCTACTTCAGTTTAACAAACTATATTATGAGCTGAAAGCCTAAGTGAAATAGCCTAAGTTACATATTAAGTTTAGTAGCAAGCGAAACCCATTAATTTTCTTTCGGTTTATAATTTGTAATTAGGTCCCGCCTGCTACTAAACTTAATATTTTACAGCTATATTACTCAGGCTTTCAGCTCCTAATATAGTCTGTTAAACCGAAGTAGAGTTAACTTTGTTTATAGTTTTTTTTTTTTAATTTTGTTTTCTTTACTCAATCTTTTTTCGGTCTTTTTAGCGCATTACTTTTAAATTTTTTTTGCAGTCGGGTTTTTGAATTTTTGAATTATTTATTTTATTTCTGTATATATATATATATAAGCGTTTCGAGAATTCGCGAACTGTCATACGTAACTAGAAATACGAGTCGTTGTCCTCACTTAACAAAGTCGTCAGAAAGTTTGGCGAAAACACAGCCGCTAGCAACAGCCGCACCGGTAATACTACGAACCACAGAAATACGAATAATAATACGATTTCTGTGCTGCAAACTATCACCACTCCGTCGTTTAGGAATATCGTCATTTATCGGACGCTAGCCCCTGTATCGATTAGCACTGACCACATATGAGATTTTGAATACAAACTATTATTAATTATACAATATTTGGTTATTCTAGAATTACAGACACGTGATAATGGCTCAGGCAACATACTTTTATTTCAAAGTGCTTATCTTCCAGTAATGAAATTGTAAATACTTAATGATTGATTTTATTTTATTTTATTTGGACGACCAACAGCTATCATAATTAGGATAAATAATAAGTACTAATAAGCCAGTAAGCCATTTTTTATAGAAAAAGGGTGACAAACGAGCACACAGTCCACCTGATGTTAAGTGGATGCTGTGGCCCATAGACATCTACATTTATCCTTGATTAAGATTCAAAACGCAGATGCGTTGCCACCTCTGAGGACTAACATGGAATGCCTCGTTTCCAGTAAAAAGTGTCTCGGGATCTCTACACTCACCACACGAAACACAGCAGTATTAAGCTGCAACTTTACGCTGGTATTCTGTGAGAGCATGGTCCTTGCCCGGTCGAGCCGACACATTCGTCCTAAACTATAATATAGCCGCAGCGTGGCTCTACCACGTATTAAAAAAATTAAAGACCTCACTAGTAGATACGAAACAGAATTTACAGCAGTGTTAAAGTATATGATGTGAGAGGTGACAGAGGGAATCTGAAACAGATCAGCTGCAGCATTATCAGGTTAAATACTTAAAATAAGCGTGGCCACTATGACAGAATCCATCCTATAAGACAATCTTTGGGTGCAACATTATAATTTTCAACCTGTGATAATGTCATTTTATTTAATTTAACACACTGAGACAGCAATATTCCTGTATAAATGCAAAATTATGTTTTCATTTCATTCAACTACAACTAAACTTCATTCAACGCAGTGTTTGTATTGGCCCAGCAAATATAAGTTTCTTACTTTTCTATATATCTTATCATTAGCCTCATATCTGGCATAGTTTCCACGTTTCACGTTTCACGTTTCACGTTTTACCCGATTACGGAACCGAAGAAGCGGGTTATATATACTATAATATACAGCCAATAAAATATGGTCCACGGCTGGGTATAGGCATTCAATGAAATTTATATATAAAAAAAGGATATCATTGTAAGCATTCTCAAAAACAATTTTAATACGTAATCAAAGCATAAAAAGGTCAACAACGCAATATGAATGGCAATTATTATATCAACTCTGATATGCGTGCTAAAATCACTAACGCAGTACACCAACGTCTCGTGAGCGGCCAACACCTAACACCTATCTGATAAGAGGCCTGATAAAGCGATACCTAGCTAGTTAGCTGACTCACATCGCTGACTACTGGTGTATAGTACGGAGCTTTGTTCAGTTTATTGAAGCTAATATATTGTGAGAGTGTTATTATTTTTTAAAAATTTTACCCGGAGTGCAAGGTGCAACACGTACGTAAATTTCGTCGACACATAAAAGATATGATATTTTCTGTACTAACATTGAAATGAGGTCAAAATTTAGTAGGTTTGATTTGAAGAATTTGAATGCCATACTCAGCAACTTAGCACATTATACGTATAATATTAAAATACATACTATTTTAATTATAGATACTAAAGGTTAAAATAATAATAAAGATTATGATCTTAGTCATTATTTATATTGCAATTAAAATAGTAAACATATTTAAAATGCCTTTTAACAAATCGATATTGTTCCTTTCTGCGACATGGTATCACTGTTTTATCATTTACATAAAATACCTAATACGGTTGTTATAATTTTATACAGTCCGTAATGTTATACACAAATTATATGTTCAATAACTGATAAGATCAAATATAATTAATAAAGCAATGGAAATATGGAGCAAATATTTCAAATCATCAGTTTTATGAACGTGTGTGTGAAAACCACAGAAATCTAAATTATTTAGATTTCCGTCGTGAAAACCCAGATGGTTAGTAGAAATAATTATTGGACAGTAGCGCGGGAGTAAGTATCTAGTAAAACTTAAAGAAAGGCTTATCTTCACTGCAAGAATGAATATGCTATATATTTATATATATTTTGTTAAGCTAAGTCAGTGCGCTTTACCGTCTTCCGCTGCTTCACCGTTTACCATCAGGTTGGAGAGCAGACAAGCACCGCGTTATATTAGTTAAAAAAGCAGTAGGTACTCTAGGAACATTAGGATTACATTGTTTTTTAAATCCCTTGAGCTGTAACAACTATTTATTTATTTAAACCACGACGCACATAAGCAAAAATTATATAAGTTTATTATAAATATCCGTGGCTTTGAGTAACCTTAACTGATAAACTTAATACTGTTGCTGATGTCGCTTGAAATAAATATATCTCCATCCTGTTACTGGATCATTTGTAACTTTTTCACATAAAGATCACCCGCTGAAACGGAAATTAACCACTCTTTTTAACTAATAAAATACGTTCGGGATTAACAGTTCGCTGCAATCTGACGTAGGCTACTATTTATCGAATTGCCCAATCACTGATTTTACCACTCCATTATTGTACAAAAAAACAAGCTTCAATTTTAATTTTAGAGCGAACGGCGTAGGAAGGTGAAGCAATAAAAAAATTCAATATTTAAATTTAAAGTAAAGAAAGGTCTTAGTAGCAGAGCTTAAAGAAGTGATTGTCTAGGTATATTAAGCGCACTACTTATCTTTGACTTTAATCAAAATGTTCCGTTTCTCGAAGTCCCAAAGGGATTCATTTAAGAATATAAGTCGCTTCGAGCGATCTTTCAAATAACTGGAAAATTTATAATGAAAACTCAGTATTGCAGATAGTTGCGTCATGCGCTTGCTAGATTGCCACGTGTAATGTGCAAGTAGGTACTTACAATTAACAATCAACCTACGTACATAGCTTTTCTATAATCTGAGCTCGTCCTGTATTTGTTTTTTGCTATAAATCTGAATGTTACTTTAAATTGAATTATTACTTTTTATTTTATCATTTCAAAAACCATCACTTTCGTCTTACTTGCGTTTACTTTCATTCCCCTTTCTTTTAATTCCCAGTTCATTAATGTAACCATCATTTGCAACTCAGCCGCCGATGACGCAAATATGACTTAATCATCGGCATACAAAAGGCATTTGACGGCTAACTCGCCCATTCTTAACCCGCATTCTTCATCTTTCAAAGTTTGCAAACAGCTGTCCATAAATGGGTTGAACAGCCACGGGGAAGCTACACAGCCCTGTCTGACACCTTTTTGGATGCCAAACCAGTCGGAGTAGACCCCATTGATCCTGACACAAGCACTAGAGTCCCTATAAAGAGACCTTAATACCTGTATCAAACCAGCGCTCAACCCATATGAGTTCAGTGTTTGCCATAACACATTCCTGTCCACTCTGTCATAAGCCTTTTCCAAGTCCATGAACGCACAAAAAACTTTCTGGTTTTTGGCCAAAAACTTCTCCGCAATCATGCGCATGGAAAAGACTTGATCTATACACCCCATACCCTTTCTAAAACCCGCTTGCACATCCCAAATTTTTCCATCAGTTTCTTTCATAACTCTTTCAATTAACACCTTCGCATACAGTTTACCCACAATACTAAGTAAGCTGATACCACGATAGTTTTTGCAGTCCTGCTGTGACCCTTTTCCTTTATATATTGGTACTATAACTGCTTTACACCAGTCATCCGGTATCCGTTTTAATTCCCAACATAAATTAAACAAGGTGTACAGCAGGCCTGCCACCACTCCCTCTCCAGCCCTTAGCATCTCGAGTGATACTCTATCACATCCAGCTGCCTTACCTGCTTTCATGCTTTTCATTGCTTTCATTATTTCATCTACACTTACCTCCATACCCCCTTCCACTTCTTTCCGAATTTCTAGTTCATTTAATTCAGACGACTCTTCACTCATAAACACGCTTTCAAAGTATTCCTTCCATCTGTTTAAATTCGAAGCTTCATCATTCAGAATACATCCAGAATACATCCAGGCTGTTTTCTATTTCCCCTGGCAGTTCCTACGAGTTTCCAGAACATTTTTATGTTAGCCTGGAAATTATCAGATATCCTTGTATCATTCTTATCCGTTCTTTCTTTCTTTTTCCTTTCAACAACTTCTTTTACTCTCTTATTTAGACGTCTAAATTCTGCCTTTTTTCTTTCAATCTCATCATTCATACCAGAAGAATTACCAGCTTTGGTTGCTAGTAAATCTAACCATGCTTTCTTCTTTGATTCAACTTCCACCCGTACCTCATCATCCCACCATGGTTTTTGAAAGAGAAGAAAACAAAACGGTATGTGAAATAAGAATAGAAGGAGAGTTAATTGAGCAAGTGGATGAGTTTGTGTATTTGGGATGTGTATTTAACAGGGATGGTAGATATGATAGGAATATAGAACGACGAGTAAATGCAGGGAATAGAGTGAATGGGGCACTACACTCTATTATGAAGAACCAGAATGTGTCAAAAAAGGCACGTATGGTAATTCATAATGCTGTGTTAGTCCCTACTTTAATGTATGGTAGTGAATGCTGGGTGTGGCAGAAGAAGCACGAAAGTAGAATAAATGCTGTAGAAATGCGGTCTTTAAGGAGTATGCTAGGGTTGAATCTGAATGACAGAGTGAGAAATTGCGTGATAAGAGATAAATGTGGTATGCAAAATGATGTTGTGACCAGGATTAAGAAAGGAATGCTTCGGTGGTTTGGTCATGTAGAAAGAATGAATGAGGAAAGAGTGACAAAGCAAATTTATATGGCAGATGTGAACGGCCGAGTCGGGAAGGGACGCCCTAGAAAAAAGTTTATCGACCAAATTGGCGATATTTTGAAAAGGGGCCACGTTAGAAGTACCCTTAACCGACGAGCATGTATGCGTAGATATATGGATGTAAAGGAGGCGAAAGAGGTATGTCAGGATCGTGCCAAATGGAAGTCCGTAGTCTCTGCCTACCCCTCTGGGTGACAGGCGTGAGTGTTTATGTATGTATTTTATCATTTATGGGACGTCATATTATAGATGTCATGTCGCCGGTAGATTAGGTATAACCCGTCATTATACAAACAGCGTCGTCTGTTTGCAAGCGATCGCTGTTTCGCAAAAGAATGCCGAACGCAAATTGATGATGCTTTTGTGCGTTATCATTTTCAGGTTATACAAATGTACACGACCTCCCGCTGATGCTATCAAATATCATGTTTATGACATAGTTACCAGAAGTATATATTAATTCTACGATCGGACCACGATAGTAAATTGTAAATGGTATTCGAATCGTCATTTTGGCATGGCATGTTACAATTTGCCCTCGGCATTTTATACAGACCGACTCCGTTTGTGTAGTGACGAAAGTCACTTACAAACTTACAATTACCTCCCTCACAATATCTTTGAATCACTCAATCTGTTGACACAATAGACACCTGGATTCTTATGTAAAAATAACTTAATTTATTGTTGTTACCTCGATTAATAGTAACGACAAGATGTTTAACAACGGCAATACTCAACGGTAGATTCAATTCTGCGACGCCAGATAAAATTTAACAGTAATTATTAAAGTTAAATTTTTATGACAAACTCAAGAGCTCTGGGAGCGTAGTTTTTAAGTGCATCTTAAAAGAATATATAATACAACGAACATAGATTCCATAATTAATAATATGGCTTAAATTTGTAAATGGAGGTTATTTTGTGAATAAACTTTTTTTTAGATTGATTGTCACTGGCTGGCACACGGTCCACGGTTAGTAGTAGTGATGCAACGAATACTACTTTTACGAATACGAATACGAATATCAAACCTACTATTCGGCGAATACGAATACGAATATCTCGTCATGGTAATAAATAAGTAACTAATTCATTTGATGATTTTCTATTGTTCTAATGATTAGAATTTACAATGGGCAAGTTTTTATTTAAAATAAAACATAAAATTTGTAGATTTTCTGGTTTTAGGCGATTTCTTTTTTCAGTCCGGATGTTCCCAACTGTTGAAAAAAGCCTTTCCGAGGCGACTGTACATGGTTTTAGTGAAAAATGTTTTTGGGCGAGCTTCAACTTTTAAATCTTTCTCTTCGCAACTACCTCACAAAACAATTAAATTAAACAAAACTCTCTTGCTTGACCTGTGCTTTCGTTAGACTGTCAAATGAATATAATGAATAATCCAAGGTCCGCAGTGATAGGGAAACTCTCGGAGCCCGGTCGTGCAGCTAAGGGCCTTGCTTTGCATACGTCGTATTATTTCGCGCCGACGACGCGCGTTTTCCAAGTCTGCCAGTAATTAGATTTACATACAAAAAATTAGTTTTTAAATATTCGTGATTAGTATTCGCCGAATACGAATATTCGGTAAATGTCTACTATTCGGCGAATACGAATATTCGTATTCGTATTCGTTGCACCACTAGTGGCCTATAAACACCTACATTTCCTCCTCCTCAGTTAAGAATCAAAATTTAGAAGCGCCGTCGTTCCAGAGGACTAAGAATAGAATGCCCCGTTACCAGTAAAATTGGTCTCCGGTTGTCTACACTCACCGTACAAAACAGAGGAGCATCAAGTTATTTTATGATGTTATTTTGTAAGATCATGGTCCTTCCCCCGTAGAGCCGACCCATTTTTGCTGCAGCCATAATATAGCTGCAGCGTAGCACACTTAACGAAGTAGAATTTTAACCTATATAACTTTTTTGACAGGTTTTCTAATCAAGTGCGATGGTGACATAAATCTTCTGGACCTGTAGCATGCGTTGGTCCGCGTGTTGGCAGTTATTGGTAGCTCTGGTGGCCCGGGGCCTGGCCCAGCCCGCGCCAACTCTCTGCGACGACGAGGCCTGTCGGTGTGACTCCTTTACGCGCCTTATTTGCAATTGTACTACAGACTTTGGCGTATGTACATACCTACTATCTGCCAATTATGAACTCATTTTTCACTCATTTAACTACATGCACGTACAATTAAGCACAATATAATATATATTTAGATAGCATTTCATGTCTTAGTGTTAACCGAAATCGAGATGTAATATAAATATTTAATAAAGTATTTTTTTTATATAATAAAGGTGACAAACGAGCAGACAGTCCACCTGATAGTAAGTGGATATTGTGGCCCCATAGACATCTACATTTATCCTCGATTAAGTATCAAAACGCATATGCGTTGTCACCCCTGAGGACTAAGATGGAATGTTTCGTTTCCAGTAAAAAAGGGTCTCCGGACACTCACCATACGAAACACAGCAGTATTAAGCTGGTAGTTTACGCAGGAATTCTGTGTAAGCGTGGTCCTTCCCCAGTCGAACCGAACCATTCGTGCTACAACCATAATATAGCTGCAGCGTGCCTCCACCACGTATAAAATATTATTGGATGATGGTGTAGATATTTTTTTTTCATTTGTGTAGTTTATTTGACCATCATTTTATACACTATAGTGCAACAAATCAAAGAAATACCCTTTAGCCGCTATGTGATTACATCATTTATTTTTGCTTTGTTTGAAATATCGAATTTAAATTGATGATTTAGAATTATCCATGTTGCAATGAAAAACAAATAACTTCATAATTCCATTCTAATCCAAAAGTTATGTAAAACGTTGTTTGTAGTGCGAAATTCTTGCGATATGAAACATTCGTATATGAAACTTCAAATCCACACAGTAATGAAATTACGAAATTTTTCGGGCTTACTGTCGACCTAGATGTGTTATCGACACTTTGCCAAAAGGTATTTCCTAGATTTGTCGCAATATAGTTTGGAAATATATTTCGAAATACATGTTTCCCCGGACATTTTTATACCGCAAAATGAAGGAAATATGAAGGAATAATCCTATATAAAATTTGAACGTTGCTTTAACCTTACATTGTAGAATTAAATCACTTCAACCAAACTTCACACTAGCAGATTCAAAAATCGCACCCATTATTTTAAATGAGAACTGAGAACTACTAACTAAATTAAACTAAATGAGAACTAATAAGAACATAACTTGTATCCGTTAACCACTAAATCTTATTCAAGAACGCATTCACGACCAGTTCAAATAATAACCGATTGAAGTTTAGTTTATCAACTTTAGCAGTCCGCATTAAGCCACCGGGTACTTGCTTGTAGCTTTAAATATACCAAATTTATATTTAAAATATGAATACATATCCTACCTCTTTTTTACTTGAATATATATTATAATATGTTTCTTTGTAGAATATAGACGTGGCTCGCCACAACTGATTCAAACGACACGATCGTGTAAATTAGTTGTAGTGATACTCGTAGACGAAAGAATAGATCAGGGCAAAGAAAACTTGAAGTAGTTTTCATTAACTAATGCCTTAAGAAGTCAAACAGTTCTGTGACCATGAGCGCTGTAAAGCGTAAAAATCGTAATAATAACAAAATAATAAAGCGTAATAATAATATCAGGAATTACAATGTTAAAGTTAAACGCGATAAAATCTGTAAAATTAGTTTCATTTAATACAGCACTTCGAATCTTTGTTTTTAATAGAAATGTACTCTTTTTATTTTGCAGGAGGTGACATTGCGACCAGACGGTGCATATCGGGTGCCATCAACGGCCACCGGAATCATAATCGACGGGTGCGCTCGAGTACATTTCTTACCCGATACCGTCCGCGGACTCATTCAGCTCCGCAACGTGGAGATTAGGAATGTAGCGTATGCGGTATTTAATGAGCGTTCTCTTGCATGGTCGCCATTCTCTTCAAACAGCGATATGAACCCCGGAATACGCATTACCATACATAATAGTACAGTCAACGAGATATCTTCACATGCGATTCAAGGACGAGTGAACGACATAATTATTAGCGATAGCCGCATAAGTAATCTCAAACCATTTGCATTTTCTAGTCTGTCTGGTGTTAAAAATATAGAACTTACTAATAATATATTTGACAATGTTGAAATACAATCATTTAAGAAGTTCTCAACATTGAATTTTATATTACATGGCGGAACAATAGGAACGCTTCCTAGTAGGTTTCTATCCGACGTTGAAGTCAACAATTTGTTCAGGATGAAAGAAGTTACCGTTGAACACCTATCTAGCTTGGCTTTTCTTGTCAATTCACCAAAGAAAGTTTTAATTGAAAGCAACATTATCGGTTCCCTGGAAGGTGATGGGTTTCATTTGACATCTAGGGGACCAATAACTTTTAGAAATAACACCATAAAGACATTACAAAAAGGTGCATTTTTCGGATTCACTGTCGATATGGATGTTTTGTCGATACTTGGCCGACAGGAACTTGTGTTAGATAACAATACAGTAACGTATTTAAATCCGGCATCTCTCAATTTCAATAGGAGAACTTTAACGTTAAGGGTTGATGGTTTAAACCTCAAAGTTAAATGTGCGTGTGAGTTGGCCGAGCAATGGCGTGAAGTGTTAAAAGAGCAAGGAGGTAGCATCACATGTTGGTATGAACTAGAGAATCACTATGTATCATTACCAACATATGTCGACAGTCGATGTGGAACGTTTAAACAGAACTTTTGGATATATGTGGTGGTGGGTGTGATAATTGTAGTCATCGCGGCAGCCGTTTCAATCTTCTTCATAGTGAAACATGAAAACGAGAAGAAGAAAAAATTGCAAATAGTGATGCCGGACGGAAAAACATACAGGGAAACGGAGTTTCATATAGTAGTCGAGAGAGCCGAACTCCTTACCACAGACTTGTGACTGAATGATTGGGATCTAAGGAGCGCGCCGTGGGTCAAACATTCCGCGACTGATTGTTTAAGTTAGTGCTCTACCTCATACCAGCCGTAATCGTGCCAAGTTTAGTTTATACGTCTATCAGTATTATGCAATACGAGCTAAGCTCGTAAAGTAACACTAAGTTATTGATGGAAAATCATTGTTTATTTAATTAAAAATAAAAAGTACAAACTGTTAAACACAAAGATATTGTTTACTTTATTTCCATTTATAAACAAGCATATTATTATTGCCATTGTGCTCATATTCTTCTTGTGTATTATAAATCTATTGCATATTAACTATTTTTATATTGCAATTTGTACCTACCTTCCTATAGAATAATGCAGTTGCGATGTTTTGCGAATGTGACTCAACATACGTCGATAACGCTGATTTGTTCAAATAATATCGATACGAATCATCTAGACTTAATGAATACCTTTTGCAATTGTTCTTTATAGTTTATGCTGTTGCTCGCGTATAGTTCTTAACATTTGTATTATGGTAATTTGTTAAATAAGTCTCTTTAAGCTAGTTTAATCATATAGCATAAGAGAAATAACAGAAATATAATATGATAGGTAGCCTCTAACAACAATCAGAGTAAACATCTCTAATAATACCAGACTTACAATAATAATAAGGATAACAGATAAAATTTACATTCAGTCTGGCATCTGTTAATACATCTTAAGGTATAGTAAACATCTCTCAGTGGCCTAGCGATACGTTGTGTGTACATGTTGTGTGATCAACATCATGTTTTGGCTTGTTTACCAACAAATCTTACTGCATTAGCGAATATGTTTTTATTTATAAATATTTTATTTATAATATATTTCAGGGGACCTACAATCCTACAGTCCTGATGGTAAGTGGCTACCGCGGTCCATGCACACCAGCAGCCTCACATAAAAAGGGCTGGCGATGTGTTGTCATCATCTCTAGAGACTAAGATGGAATGCCCACAGACGTCGCCCCCTTTTCTCCCAATGGGGGTCGCGTTCGATACGGCTTAGAAGATCTCTGGCCAGATCATTAAGCCAATTTCAAAAAATGGTGTTTAGTGGGTAAAAGTCTCCACATAACCACGCAGTCAAGCGGGGTATGCTATGAGCATTCACCACCTCCCTCCCCCCGTTTACCGGAGGGTAGACCTTATTTGCTTCGGGCGCAAAACAAAAGGAAACACAGCATTGCAAGCGCTGCCATTTGGCGACAGAAATAGGTAAGAGACTGGTCCCAGGCGGAGTCCTAGGCATAAAAGAAATCCCACCACCTAATAGGTATACAAACGTTTGTATACAGATCTTTTTTACCTATTACATAACACATAATATATCTCTACATTTAGGCTGGCCACATACATACGGAATTCCGTTTCGGGATTCCGAACGCAGTTAGTCCATATATAAAATAAATGAACCGTCACACACCTACGGTAGTTTTGTGTACGGAATTTCGCGGGCAAAACGGGATTTCATATGTGTGTGGGTTCCGTTTCGTTTCGCGTCCGTTCCGTTTCGGAATTCTCAAACGGAATTCCGTATGTAGTGTGTTTAGATTTATCTTTACACTAATACAAGTCAATATCGTCATAATGACATAATATATACTCTATTATAAACAAGGTCATTTTATTGCATGGTGCTTAAGATTATGCTTGAGAATAATTTCACGGACGTTCACATACCGGACAGCGCATCAATATTATAAAATATTTTATGTAAAATATACAGTCATAAAATATATTTATTTTTAATTTATATAAATGAAAGAGCGTTATCTAAAATATTTGTTAGATATGTGTATAAATATCACTTGCGCAAGTTTATTATATAATATTATTTTATTAGCGACTATCTTTTAAAATGTATACTAAAATATTCTTCTTCACCTTCGAAGTTCACTGCTGGATAGTCTTTATTCCTAGAGTAAGGATTTGCCTATATCGCCACGCTTGGCGGGCTTTTTGACGACTGTAGTACGAGACGGCTTGCATCTTTGACGCTTTCCGTCGCAGACTAAGTTACGTCTGCGTAGACGGGACGACTTTGTCGCTATCTATAGTAAAGCCTTGTGATTTTCCAAAGTCGCCACATACGTGGGTGACGTATATGGCGACTTTGGAAAATGCTGGTTCGTAATGGATCCCTCCATTAATCGTAATGGATCCTTCCATTGCTTTGCCAAAACTTGTTCTGTTCTTGTATATATTTTACACGCGATAGAGCCACTGTGCAGCTAGCTATATTAAGGTTGTAGCATGAGTGGGTCGGCTCGACCGGGGAAGGACCACGCTCTCACAGAATACCAGCGTAAAATAGCAGCTTAATACCGCCGTGTTTTGTATGGTGAGTGTAGAGGTCCGGCGACCCTTTTTCAATGGAAACGAGGCATTCCACCTTAGTCCTCCTGGGTGACAACGCATCTGCGTTTTGAATCTTAATCGAGGATAAATGCAGATGTCTATGGGCCACAGTAATCACTTACCATCGGGTGGACTGTGTGCTCGTTTGTCACCCTTATTCTATAAAAAAATCTATATTTTTATTATTAAAAATATACTTATGTTACGTAACTACAAGGAATTATGTCATCATTTACTGCTATTCTTATACGATTTCTACGTCTTATTTGATTTCTTGCAGTAATCTTTTTGACAGTTCCTAAAAAGTACTATGCATGGAGAATTGGATTGGGTTTACTGTCAACTTCACTCGTTTTTCAGGTCAAACGTTTATTGTCATGGCACCGTCATGTCACACTCCATTTAATCTGTATTATTCTATTTTTTAATAAAATAAAACAATAGCACCACATAAAATAATAACAAATTATGTAAATATAATGATATACCAGTATAAGGATAGGACTGTATCCTACTGTGAACACACACCTTATGTTATTTCCTATAGCGTGACAACAACAACCTTACAACGCGGTCGACCTAACTGCGTACCTGGAGTACGACACCCTTCCCGTTTCCCCGCATCTTTATTGTTTAGTCGACTGACGTTAATAAGGAAGTAATTCACGGCGCCCGCCAACTTGCCATCGTCGTGGAATGCGAAATGCACTCGAACGCATTGTTATGTATAAGCTATAAGCCAATCAACGGTTTGAATGTAAGGTAGTATGTACGCCAAACCATCGGCGAAACGGGGCGCCTGCCGCAAATGGTCGCTACTATAAGAAACTTGTCCAGCAGTGTAATAGCTGTTTCATTAAAAAAAATCGGATTACTTTGAGAAAACCATTTAAATACAAGATGACAAAGTAATTTACATAAACTTACATTAAAAAGTAATATTGTAGATACAAACTATTTTGTAGAACACCATGCTTTTTCAAAATTGCGAGCAATACTATCTTCGACTGACAAATTTGATGATCATAAATAAGGTTATAAACCCAAAGGTATAAGTAGTGATGTATATGTGTGACAAAATTTAATAACCGTATATCAAGTAGTGATCAATATGTAGGATTAAACCCTGAAAAACTGGACACGTGTTCCGGGATGCAGCTACATAAACAAAAACTCTATAAAAAGGGTTATTATAATATAAATTAATACATGGTTGATAATAAACCTTGGAAATGAGGTGGTCGTTTTGTAAATATTTTGTGATACCACTGATATTGTAAAATTTTTTAAAGTTCCGCTGGATTTCTTGCTGGCTTTCTTGCTACCAGGACAGAGGTTTTTTTCGAACCAATAGTGAAGTAAAAAATGACTTTCAATAAGAATTACAACACGATGTAAATAATCTATATTGAATAAAAAATATTCTATTCCATTCTATTCTGTAGATTCCCAATTGTTTAAATTAACTTAGTGCAGCATCTCAAATAGCAGTGAACTGTTAAGTTGGTGTAAGCAACAAAATACTTATATTGTTTCTTTTGTCTTCGTTTGTAAAATAAGGCTAAGAGAGGTTTATCATTTTATCGACTGCACATTTCAGACCTAAATACAGAAATAATGTCAATAATGTCCAAATATTTTCCTCAAGGATTATCGTGTTCGGAATCATAAAAAATCCTTACCTTAAAGCTCCATTTAGGTTGCTCCTTGCAGATCAAAATGGTGGCGACGGCTCGTCTAATCGAAATCAGGCTCTCGAGAACATTAAAAAAAAAGTTGGTGTTGCTGTCTGATGAGTGATATTACTGTACAGGGCATCCAATTTTAATCCTCAGTGTACAGATGCCGATGCAAATACATCACATTCTTTTTTTTGTTACTTAATTAACAAAACCGACGATAAGGACGGTTTTGATTTATATTGTCAGTTTGAAGATAATTTAGTGAAATGCCATACATCTCACTAGCGATGAATATTCGTGTCATAAAAAAATCTGGTAAAAAGTAAAAAAAAACTTACCGCGGCAGTGGCTGTCCATCCAACACTTGATGGATGGTGGGTGGTAAAGATAGCTCCAAGCCACGATGTATAAAATATAGCTCGGTGTTGTCCAAGGGAGGGTCGCCTTCTCGCGGATTCCCCAACATTGTCATGATTTGAATGTCAGTGAGGGTCACTGTGAAAGACATCAAAATGTTATTCCTTGCGAAACTAGTAAGTTTATTGCTTTGTATTACTAAGGGTATTAGATATTTTTACATATAGAAGAATATGGCATAACTATAGGTATTCAAACTTCTATAAACTTGGCTTATAAAAAGCTTGTTTTTATTTTAGTTACGGACTCGTCAGAAATTATTCTTTAAAATATTTTGTAAAACTTCTACAAAATATGCTGATGTGCCGCATATCGAAGTTTTATGTTGTGACGAGGGTCTAGCAGACAATCGATGACAACAGTATGTCAGGTCCTTAAAGAGCGTAAGTGAACAAAATAACTTTAGGCTTATACCAACATCGCACAAGCAGACATTTAATACACATAAACGCATCAATTTTACATATCAAAATCTATTTCAATTCTATTTCATTAATTAAAACTCAAAACTGAATCAAAAAAAGTAAGTTCTTAATTAAGATTGACATTTTTTATAGAATAAAAGTGACAAACGAGCACACAGTCCACCTGATGGCAAACGGAGGTCGCGGCCCATAGAAATCTACATTTATCCTCGATTGAGTATCAAAATTAAAATACGTTGCTACTCCTGAGTATTAAGATGGCATGCCTCGTTTCCAGTAAAAGGGTCTCCGGTTCTCTACAATCACCATACGAAACACAGCAGCGTTGAACTGCTATTTTACGCTGGTATTCTGTGAGGGCGTGGTCCTACCCAGGTCGAGCCAACCCATTCATGCTTCAACCATAATATAGCTGTAGCATGGCTACTATGTTACAACAGACATAAAAAGCTAAACTAAGTCTATATGCTGTGATTATTGTAGGATAAATTTTTAAATCTTTAATGCTAATCATTGTAGCAAAATATAACGTTAATCATGAGAATGCGAACTTGGGCTATCGACTTATATCGTAAACAATCTTTCGAAAGGTCAAACATTTCACTGAGTAAATAAAACGAATTAGTATTCTACGTCTGTATTTCGAGGTCGCAATGTATCTCTCCACCTATAAGAAAATATTCCGATCACGCAGCTTCTAACGCAGGTGCATCAAATGAAAGGAAGCTACATTGTAAAGAGAAACAATAGCTTTATAGTATTAAATATATATATTTTATTAATGAAACGCTCATTGATATTTAATCTTAATATATATAAATTACGTGTCACGTTGTTTGTCCGCGTTGGACTCCTTAACCGATTTCGGTCAAATTTGCACACCGTGTGCAGTTTAGTCCAACTTGAGAGATAGGATCTTTTTTTGCCCATGAGTGACCCACAATTTATTTCTTTTGCGAATTTAAAGATTTTTAATAAGACATGACAAAGGGTCGTCGAAAAGGGCAGAAAAACGTCTGCCTGGCAAGCTAGGTTTGCTGAATTTCAACGTGGACGTGTCAAGCTTAGTGATGATCCCCGTCAAGGTCGTCCAAAAACTGCAGTCACCCAAGAAAACGTTGATGCTGTGCGTAAGCTGATTGAGGAAGATCGACATGTGAAATACCGCGAAATTCAGGAAACTTTAGAAATTGGCGTGAGTCAAATACAAATAATCTTGCATGAACAATTAGGTGTAAAAAAGTTGTTTTCCCGATGGATACCGCATTCGCTCTGTGAAGAGCAAAAAGCGGCTCGCGTTACTTGGTGCGTCAGAACTCTTGAAAGATTCCACGTAGGATCCTCATATGCTGTATACAACATCGTATCAGGTGACGAATCCTCGATATACGCGTACGAACCCGAAACAAAAAACCAGTCACGAGTTTGGGTGTTCGAAAATGAGTTAAAGCCAACAAAAATTGTTCGTTCACAGAGTGTTGCAAAAAAAATGGTGGCCACGTTTGTCTCCAAAACCGGCCATGTTACGACTATTCCTCTTGAGGGACAAAGAACGGTTAATGCAGAATGGTATGCTAGCATATGTTTGCCACAGATCGTTTCTGAACTCCGTAAAGAGAACTGCAACCGCCGCATCATCCTCCATCACGACAATGCGAGTTTTCACACCGCACACAGAACAAAAAGAGGTTTTAGAGCAAGAAAACATAGAATTATTAGACCGTCCGCCGTACAGCCCTGACCTAAGCCCTAATGATTTCTATACTTTCCCTAAAATAATGAATAAATTGCGTGGACAGATATTTTCATCGCCTGAAGAAGCTGTGGACGCCTACAAAACGGCCATTTTGGAGACCTCAACTTCCGAGTGAAATGGTTGCTTCAATGATTGGTTCCATTGTATGGAAAAATGTGTCAAATTTCGCGGAGAATACTTCGAAAAGCAATAAATACATTTTTAACCAGTAATGTTCTGTCACTTCCTTGATTCCCGAAATTTTCAGTGCCGCCCTCGTAGTGTAAAATATCTAAAAGTGGAAACACTGCACGGACGCACGGCACACATATGAGCTGACGTTGATGTTACATAAACATATTAGCACCAATGAGTCGGTGCCATTTTGTTTGTCAATGACCCGGTCCATACGCAGTAGTATAATAAGTGAAAGCAATGAAAAGCATGAAAGCAGGTAAGGCTGCCGGATATGATAGAGTTTCACTCGAAATGCTAATGGCTGGAGAGGAAGTGGTGGCAGGCCTGCTGCATACCTTGTTTAATTTATGCTGAGAACTGAAGCGGGTACCGGTAGACTGGTGCAAAGCCGTGATAATCCCAGTATATAAAGGAAGAGGGTCGCAGCAGGACTGTAAAAACTACCGTGGCATCAGCCTTCTTAGCATTGTGGGAAAACTCTACGATAAGGTACTGATGAATAGGGTCATGAAAGAAACTGATCGAAAAATTTGGGATGTGCAAGCGGGATTTAGAAAGGGAATGGGATGTACAGATCAAGTCCTTTCCATGCGCAAGATCGCGATGTTTCTGGCCAAAAACCAAAAGGTTTTTTGTGCGTTCATGGACTTGGAAAAGGCATATGACAGAGTGGATAGGGATTTGCTATGGCAAACACTGAACTCATTTGGGTTGAGCGCTGGCTTCATACAGGCATTGGAGTCTCTTTATAGGGACTCTAAAGTAAAGTAAAAGTAAAATATACTTTATTGTACACCAAAGAACATATTACATTATTTATATATTTAAAGGGACATTGGTACAACAGGCGGCCTTATCGCTAAAACAGCGATCTCTTCCAGGCAACCTTAGGGCAGAGGATACTATTTTAAAAGATAGCGGAAGGGGTGTACAGAATATGATAAAGAAAGATAAATAGAAGAACATAAATGATTAAAAATGAATGACGACAGGTAGTAACTTAAGAGGAAAGGTAATAAAGTTTTAATTTATTTTTAAATATAGGAAGAGATTTAGATTTTTTGATATGTAAGGGGAGAGAATTCCATAGTCGTATAGCGGTAACCGTAAAAGAATTAGAATAGAAGGAAGAGGAATGTCTAGGGGTACTTAGAAGGAGATTATTTTGAGATCGTAAACTACTTAAATATATAAATTGGTCTTTCAAATAAGAAGGAGTGGTCGGATTGAACAGAATGCAGTAAAGAAGATGAAGAATGTGAGTATTCCTGCGAAGACGAATCGGGAGCCACTTGAGCTTATGGCGGAATTCGGATATGTGATCATACTTTCGTAACCCAAATATAAACCTTATGCAATAATTTTGAAGCCGCTCAAGTTTATTAAGTTGCTCGTATGTTAGGTCAAGATAACAAGTGTCCGCGTAGTCAAGGATCGGTAAAAGAAGAGACTGAGCCAGCGCAACTTTAGTAGGAATGGGGAGAACATTGCGTAATCTTCGAAGTGAACCAACTGCGGCAAACATTTTTTTACTTATTTCACTAACTTGCGGTCCCCAAGACAAAGTCTGATCGAACATAATACCTAAATTCTTAACTTTGTCACTGTATGGGATAAGTGTCCCATCGAATATGATTGGCGGGAGCAGCGACAAAGTTAACCGAGAGATTAATTTCGAACTCCCAATAATAATGGCTTGAGTCTTCAATGGATTAACTTTAAGCCCAAATGAATTACACCAATGAGAAACACGAATAAGATCTTCATTAATTAATCTAATTGTATTGGGGAGATCCGCAATCTTACATTGAGAGTAGATTTGTAAATCGTCTGCATATAGGTGGTAAAGAGAAGTTATGTGGGAACAGATCGAATTGATGAAGATAGAGAACAATAGAGGAGACAACACGCCACCTTGTGGGTCTCTAGTGCTTGTGTTAGGATCAACGGGTCTACTCGGATTGGTTTGACATCCATAAAGGTGTCAGACAGGGCTGTGTGGCTTCCCCGTGGCTGTTCAACCTATTTATGGACAGTTGTTTGCAAAATTTGAAAGTTGAAGAATGCGGATTAAGAATGGGTGAGTTAACCGTCAAATGCCTTTTGTACGCCGATGATCAAGTTATTCTTGCGTCGTCGGCGGCCGAGTTTCAAATGATGGTTACATTAATGAACAGATCATTAAAAGAAAGGTTATGGTTTTTGAAAGAGAAGAAAGTAAAACGATTTGTGAAATAAGAATAGAAGGGGAGTTGATCGAGCAAGTAGATGAGTTTGTATATTTGGGCTGCGTATTTAGCATGGATGGGATATGATAAGGATATAGAACGACGAGTGAATGCGGAAATAGAGTAAAGGCCTTGCACTCTATTGTGAAGAGTCAAAATGTGTCGAAAAAGGCACGTATGGCAATTCACAGTGCTGTGTTGGTCTACAACTATGGCAGTGAAAGTTGGTGTGGCAGAAGAAGCAGAGTAGAATGAACGCAGTAGAAATGCGGTCGTTAAGGAGTATGTTAGGGCTGAATCTGAATGACAGGGTAAGAAATTGTGTAATAAGAGAAGAGTGTGGTTTGCAAGATGATGTTGTGACCAGGATTAAGAAAGGAATGCTTCGGTGGTTTGGTCATGTGGAAAGAATGAATGAAGAAAGAGTGACAAAGAAAATTTATGGTGCAGAAGTGAATGGCAGAGTCGGAAAGGGACGTCCTAGGCGAAAATTTATCGACCAAATTGGCGATTTATTGAAAACGGACCAAATTAGGAGTACCCTTAACCGACGAGCATGTATGCGTAGGTGTATGGATGTGAAGGAGGCAAGAGAGGTGTGTCAGGATCGTGCCAAATGGAAGTCTGTAGTCTCTGCCTACACCTCTGGGTGACAGGCGTGAGTGTTTATGTATGTATGTATGATGTCTATGATTAGATCAGAAAAGTCAAATACACATAAAAACAAGACTTCTAGTACTGCGGTTAACAATCCACCCGCTAAGCAAAGCGATTAAGTTAAATCCTCCAAAGAGAATGTTTATCAATTGTCAATTTACGGCCAGTGTCGATGTACATACATACATACATAAACATTCACGCCTGTCAACCAGAGGGGTAGGCAGAGACTACAGTCTTCCATTTAGCACGATCCTGACACACCTCACTCGCCTCCACCACATCCATATACCTACGCATACATGCACATGGTACTCTTAGGGTGTGTCCAACCACGACGCGCAAGGTGCGCGACAGCTACGCGCGGCATTCGCGGGACACAAATTGCCTAGCGACTAGTTTAGACCTACTGCGCGGCATTGCTGCGCATGAAAATAGCTCTAGTAAAAACTGCCTTCACTATGATTTTTATTAGAGAAAAGGTAAGGTAGCCCAAGAACCGAAGATAAAAACATATTTTTAATGCTAAGGAACGGTTCTATAATATATATATTTTTAAAGAGATAGCCCTACCGTTTTTTCGTAATAAGTTTACAAAGAAAGGTATTTTGGAAATACCTATATTTTAAAAGGATACAATAAGGTTTAACTTTTTGTACTGTTAATAAAATATAATACCTATGTTTTTCTCTGTCTCTTTCCCTTCTATAAGAACTTAAAAGATTTTTCATTTTCAATTTTAAAGCTGCTTTTGGTTGTACGAATTTTTTTCTATTTCATCCCATAAATCTCCTCCTACATTATTATTGTGATACTAGCTTTCTACCCGCGGCTTCACTCACGTGGGCTTGAATTTAGAAACATCAATTGAATTTAGAAAAATCTATTTCGTACTAAAATTAGCAAAACTGGATCACTTGTAGAGACGCGTCTGTATCTGTGTCTATATTGGCATTATTATAGGCTACAGAAACAGATTATCAGAATCGTAATAATATCATAGGTCAAGCAACACCTTTTTTTATATCTTCTGATACGTTTTTATGAAGGGAAAATTTTCCTGGAATCGGAAATGCGTTATTTATATAATATGCAAAATTAAAGTTTGCTATAGTTTTGATAAAATAAGATTTAATTTCATTGTCTTTATTAATACTGGTACCATTGAATATTGTTTAGCATCACATGCCAATATTTTTTTTACGTTCGAGTAGTTTTTGAAATTTCATAAATATAGTTCTATTTACGGCGAACGTGTAAAGTGAAAGTAAACGGTGAACGTGTAAGAATAATTAAATAATGGGTTGACTGGTAGAGAATGCCTCAAGGCATTAAGTCCGCCCTTTGTATTCTTTTGTTTAAGGATGCAATAAAGAATAAAATAAATAAATAAAATAATTAAATTCGTGACCAGGAGTAGAAATCTACGTAAGATGGACAGCAGCGTCTCTCTGATCAAAGCTCAAAATAATAAAAATATGCAGTAAAAATGATTTCCGAAACATTTTTTACTTCTACAGATATGCAGGTTTTCCTTGCGACGTTTTTCTTTACACGTTTCTTTTTCTTTTTTAAATTTATTTTGGATTTTGTTTATAAATAATTTTATTTATTTTAATAAAACACATCAATCGTATAAAATAGAAATTAACATCTAAAGGAAGGAAAATACTTAACCCTCCTTTTTTATAATTTCGTAATCTGATAAAAAGTAGCCTATAAGTAACTACCTACCTAACTATCTAACACAACATTTCATGGAAATCTGTTAAGTAGTTTTCGCGTGAATCTTGAATAAATAGGCAGACAGACACACATTCTAAAAATCACTAATTTGGCTCCAGTAGTCTTTTTCAGTGGATTTATTTAGCCCCCTGGACTTGTTTTTTCCAGAAAATATTAGAATTACAGACTCGACTTTTCTACCGATTTATTAAATATATAGATTGTTTACGTCTAGCATCCCATAATGGAACTATAGAAGCCATATATTTCAATAATGTCGCCTCTACACGTTGGCCAACACAGTGGCGAATGTAGTGGCGTATATATTGGCCGAGAGTTGGTGAAGGCGTCCACACGTTGGAAGGTCGTTCAGTTTACTTCGGTTCGGGCCAATGTGCGGACGAATTTATTTTATTTTAGACGACGGCTCCATGGGCAGTGGCTTGGAAATGAGTGGCTGTGCCAGGGGTCGTGGGTTTGAATCCCGCACGGAACAAGTATTTGTATATCCTACAAATAATTGTTTCGGGTCTGGATGTGTGTCCTTGTGCAATTTATGTTTGTAAGCTGCCTCCGCGATACAGGAGAAAATCCAAGTGTGGGGGTTACGTTTTTATAAACTAATTATAAAAGAATAGTGGATATTAATGGGGCTGTAAATAGATATACGATATACGATTAGGTTTATTTATTCTTTACATGCATCAGAAACTGGAATAAATATCATTAATTAGAACTTAACTTATTTTAAAGTTAAAGGAGTTATAATCGATTAGTCTATGTTTTAAAATTGGGTTTTGTTTTTAAAGTTTAGCAAAACATGTACTTGCTTTTCTATCAGACATTTGATGTATATAAAAAACGCCTTATAATTTATTTGGTAATTTAACTATTTTTTGAGAAAGACAAAAACAATAGCAATAAATATAATTAACACTGACTTAATAATAGGTACTAATTATAACTTAGAACATAAATGAAAAACTCATGACGAGCAAAGTGGCTCAGGACCATGCTTTGCGGCAGTCTGTGGAGGAGGATGTTCAGTAGTGACTTGTGAAGAGCTGCTATGATGATGATGATTCGAAAACTTGCACGATTGAATTATAAGAAGTCGACGTTTTTTATATAGGATATGGTGACAAACGAGCACACAGTCCACCTACACTAAGTGGTTGCTGTGGCTCATAGACATCTACATCTATCCTCGATTACGAATCAAAATGCATATGCGTTGTCATCCGTGAAGACTAAGATGGAATGCCTCGTTTCCTTTAAAAAGTGTCTCTGGTTCTCTACACTCACTATACGAAACACAGCAGCATTAAGCTACTATTTTACATTGATATTCTGTGAGAGCGTGGTCCTTCCCCGGTCGAACCGACCCATTCGTGCTACAACTATACTTCTAATATAACTGCATGGTTCTACCACGTATAAACGACGTGCTTCATTTTTTTTCATTTTAAAATTGTTCTCGTAATAATCTGATTGTAAATAAATGTTAATTTTTTTTTATAAATAGCTTATCGATTAAAACAAATGTTTTAAAATAATTAAATCGCGCTAATTAAAGTAGTAGGAATGTTTAAAGTTGAAATTGGCACTAAAAGGCTGGTAATTGGGCCATCCACCCTACAAAGCGTGAATATAAAATTTTAATCAGATGCGTGTAATCACTCTGGGAGCTTGTAGCAAACTAAACTCGCGGTCAACGTGTGGACGCGGCGACCAAACTCTGCCAACAATCCTTTGATCTTTTGTAAAAAACCGACACCACACGGATCTCGCGCCAACTTGCGGGCCATCGTTCCAATACATACCAGTGAAGCCCTAACACCCGCTCTACACGTTAGCCAATGCTATTGGCCACTAGATTCGCCACTGTGTTGGCCAACGTGTAGAGGCGCCGTAAGACGAATTGCTGTTTCGCTATCCAGTTTACTTAATAAAACACGTCCGTCTACACACAACCACCGGCGAACCAACAGCCAACACCAACCGTTCGGCGTTCGCCACGCGCAGCAGGTAGCTCGCAGCTGCCGCGCGCGGCCTCGTCCAATTATAGCGTGGCTAGACGCGCGCGGCAGCCGCGCTCGAATGCCGCGCTATATTTGGACACACCCTAACTGTCTTGTTGTCGATGTATGGGAGGTAAACAAACACTTCCTAAAAGCTGGAATGTATCATTAACCAGAATTGGCATTTCGGCTCTGATCGCTCATCATATAAAATGAGACGCTATTCGCTGTTACGTACGTATCGCAAGAATTGTACCGGTTACAGATAATTTAAAATTTATGTAGAAAATTGAAAGCTTAAAATCTTTTCAAAATATTTAACTCTGTTAGATTATTTACACTATGATTAACATTGTAAAATCATACCAGCAGCTGTCACCATCTTGTAAAATGATTAGGTACCTATTTTTTCGCCCTACGTTGAAATAAATTAAATAAATTAAAACTTTTTGGTGTTTGATTGAGCTGTTTGAATAAGGCTTGTTTTCTATCAGCCAAATGCTAAGAGTCGTACACTTCATTATAATTCGACTTAAAAGCTATGGATTAAGTTAAATTAAACAAAAACCCCTATTGATAAAACACTCACTTAAGGTCATTGATGGTAATTCCAAGTCAGGTGCCAAGAGGCGCGAAGCGCAAGCTGCCCCGGCGTACACCAGCTCCATCTCCAACAAGAGGAGACCCTGACGTTGTGTCGTGAAAGGCGAGTCCTCATAGCCCACGCACAGACAACGGAATCCGTAACGGCAGTCGCCTTTATTACTAAAAACAATTAAATCAAAGATCAGATATTATTTACCAAGGTTAAATTTAATGAAGTGAAAAACATCAAACAGTATTTGTGGTAGTCATATTTAAAAAGAGAGCGTTTGAAACGACATACAAGTATTTTTAATATATATTTAGCATAAAAGAAAGTTTTCCATTTTTAGAATTAATATCTCTTGTTCACTGAAAACAATTTTCGACTGATGTCATTTTTAAAAAAGGTTTGTTGTTCGAGATGTTTGAATTTTTAATATCTCAACATTTAAAACAAACGAACTCTTCGTAACTAAGACAGAAAATATAATTGAGGTTTTTTATTGAAATAATATTAGTTTAATATACTCACTTATCAGTTTTGCTGTAATCGCTCAGGTAATCAGAGGCTGTCTCCAATGAAAATATAACCTCATTTCCCGGTACGACAAATGCGTTTTGTGGATATTCAGAAATTCTGTAACAAAATTACGCATAAGATAATTGACGATCAACATTCGAAAGGAAATTGTTTCACTGTAATACTGGCTATTAAAATTTATAGTAATGTATTCAAATGGGCTTTTACTTATTTTAGCACGTTATAGTTAACCGAATAGATTAAAAGCGAACATCAAACGAAGAGAAAGCTGAGCTAACTTTCAAAATCTCAATATTCTAACATTATTGTGCTTATATGTATTAGAATGTGTAAGTTTGTGAGAAAGCACCCTAATTTTTGCACCAAAATCATAAACGCGACATAGCACAACATACCTCGCTATAAAAATAACCTTTAGCAAACAAAATCTAAAATAAAATTATACAGTGCAGGTACTTAGGGGGCGTTCAAGTATTACGTAATGCAATTTTTGAAGAAGATTTTTGACCCTCCCCCCCCCCCAATAACGCGCCGTAGCCTTTTTATGTACCCCCCTCCCCCTCCTTAAAGGTTACATAATACTCAAGTGACCATTTTTACCTAAAGTCGACAATTGTGTAAAATAACATATTTATTTTAACCTTTGGCAATGAAATTATAAACGTAAACCTAACATGAATAAAACATTTTAGTCAAAATAAAAAAGAATTCCTAACAAAATATTTGAAATAATATCAGCCATAATACATAGCTCAAAAAAGTAGGTATGTAACAAAGTAATGCAATTGGAGTAACTGCTCTTCTGTCCACAAATTTGTCAGTTAAGTACTCAGACTCTTTCATTATTGGCATCCGGAGAGCCAAAGAGGGTTCTCGTATTGTTTAACCACTTGCATCAACTACGTCTACGTCGAACCAATCGGCATTCTCAGACGACATTTCACAGCAGCGCACAATGCAGTTCATTTGCCGTGCTGGCAAGTCGCTGCGGCCGTACTCCACTTTCACGACGGTTTTGGGCAGTCTTGCCATGTACGTAACGACTGTGCATTTGCACAATATTGTGCGATGTGAAAGCGATCTCACAGGTTGGACATATTCTGAACGAGGTCGGATTGTAATCATGGGCATAAGAAATCGTAAGGTATCTGCTTAAAACCTTCTAGAGGAGGCGACAGATCAACGAAAAACTTCACACACAAGAAGTGGTGAAACTTGCATGATACTTTGTCTAACTGACTAGGTACCACGAGCTTGCTTGGGGTTTGAATAATTTTGTGGGATTGCAGAAGGAAAATATCCGGAAAGACAGATTTCAGTGCACTCCACAGTAGGATTCTTCCACGCAATTAATCACTTGCAAGAAATACTAAGATTCACGGACGTGAGCGATATACTACGCTAGATTAGGTTCTGCTGGATCCTGCAACAGGCGCTACGCCCCAACACACGGGGATTCCCCGTAAAAATAAACGAAAAGGGTTGCCAACTTGGGAGATTAATACCCTAGTTTTTATTTAAATTAAAAAAATGTTACGTAACGCGTTGTTCGAACCCCCTCCAGCCCCTGTATTGCATCGTAACTTTTGCAAGACCCCTCCCCCCAAATTGCATTACATAATACTTGACTGCTCCCTTACCCGATATCAATTAAAATTCATAAAATTATAATAAAGTAAAATGTAATAAAATTTATAAATTGCCAGATTACCTAAAAGCCGAAACAAATAATAATTAATTCATAAGCTCTTTATAAAATATACTTATTAAAAAAAGTTATTATTGAATTAATGAATACATTGGGAAAATAATTTTTGAGTGTCTGCCCCTCTCCTGTTCATTGCTATGCCTTTCGAGGTGGATGTGATTGTTAGTACTTGCATATTTTGTTTAGTCACAAGTCTCATGTACCGCAATTTGTGAATAAATAAATAAATAAATAGGCTATCTAGCATATCAACCTCTCAGCTTGCCCTAAAAATATTGATTTTTGTTTAGCAAGTCGAAAGAAAAAGCACTCCCGAATTGCTTTATTGAACGCTGGCGTAATGGTTAGTAATACCTAAATATAATGTTTTACAAAAATATTGATCTTTATTCTTTCTAAAAAGAAGTCCGCGATACCAATGCCTATTTCTTATACATAAGATGCTATTAGTAATATTGTAACAAAACAATATTGAAAATTAAAAAGTGTTTTATGGGCGTCATTATTAGGCAAGGCATATCAATCCTTAAAAACGAAAGTTAGTACATGGATCAAGAAAATTTCATGAAGATAAACTTTGCTCTTTATAGCATTTTATTTGGATGCACCGTTTAAGAGATAATAAAAAATGAAAATAATTAAACACTCAGCTCGGCACGCTTAGCCGCCCGATACGAAGCAACGAGCGACTCTTTTAGCGAGGTGTCATGTCGCGCGATTTGAAACCGTGATATACGGGGATGAAACCGCGGGGCGTAGCTAGTTATATATGAATTTTAGTTTTCTGCACTCCTTCTCCATATAAACTTTAACAATGCCAAATCTGACTGAAACTCATCCGTGCGAGCAATATGCTTAATTAGATAGCATACAAACTTTTAATATATATATATATATATATATATATATATATATATATATATATATATATATATATATTCTTGTTGCATATCCGAAATGGGTAGACTGTTGAGCCTAAAACTATATGTTTTTGTACTAAGATCATATTGTACACAGTTATGTAATAAATGTATCTTTATATTTACACACCTAAATAGATGACAATGAAATAAATTCATTTATCAAACGAAAACTTAAATATAGCAAATTAAGATTCTACTTACACATTAGCTAATCGCGGCATAACGCTTATGTAGGATCTGTTATGGTGGGTGCAGCTGGATTCAGGATCCCCTTCGTCACTTAGTTCTTCAGGTTCACCTTCTTCCGACGTTAATTGAACGAGACGCTACAACATCACATGATAATAATAGATGTTTACTTAATAACCAATCAATATTTTTTAACTTTCTTCCTCTTCTTGTTCATTAGCCAGTAAAGCGAACCTACAGGACATCCTCCTCTATCGTTATAACAGGACATCTAGACAACCTTTATCGTTCAGGGATTTACCACTTGATTGTCACGCTTGCAAGACGAATTAATGATCGCAGCGCTATACGTCTAGCACCTTTGACGCTGCCGTTGCTTTAACAGCTGGATAAATGGGATGATTACATCGCCATTTAGCCATCAAACCTCCTTAGCATTTCTTACAGCCATGAAGAAATAGAATGATAGGTTTCTCTTCCGCCGCCACTACCCGGCTAACTTCAGAGGTGATTCTTTTCTAAAATTTGAAAAGAATAACCTCAAAAGCAATAATCTACAGTCTCGGAAGGAAAGAGAGAAATAAGATTTCCTTATATAGATTAAACAAACGAGCACGCAGTCCACTGCTGGTGCCTATAGACACCTACAACTGCCTTCGATCAAGAATCAAAATGTAGAATGCCATGTAGCAAGTAATAAAGGTTTCCGGTTCTCTACATTCACCATAACAAACACAGTAGCATAAAGCTGCTATTTTACGGCGGTATTTTGCGAGAGCGCAGTTTTACCCGGTAGGGACGACCTATTCGTGCTGTAGATATAAAATCTGTGGCGTGGCTGTACTACGTTAAAGTTTGATTTAAGATAATTCACATATTATAAAATCTAAAGCACGCCCTCAGACTTGAGTTAAGGCTCTTCTGCCAAACTGTACAAATTACTCATGTGCACTAGACATCAAATGAAGTGTTTAAATGCTACGTTATTTTTTGTAATTGCTGTGTAAACACATTTCCAAGCTTCTAATTTTCAGAGCTTCCATTACATATAACCTGATATATTAAATATATGGAAGTTATACATTCTAAAACCCAATATAGTAAACATGAAGCAATCAATTGTATTTTCATGAGAATTAAAATAAAACAAGTTCATTTTCCTAACCACTAAACAAATTAACGTTCTTTTTTTAAGTTCTCAAATGTAAAATTGCACATGTGACCTTTTATGTGTGGAGTTAGTTGTGTTTAATTATTGCATTATTATTCTTTTTCTTCTTTGTAACTCGCAAAAGTCCACCAGGACTTGGGCCACACATGTTGTAAGACTTTAGATTAATCCTAAGGATTGGCGGACAGAACGATGATTTGTTACTTTGACGAAGCATTCCGTCGCCAGCCTGGGTATTTTGTGGCTAGCGTTACTGAGATGGTTACTACGCCATCTGCCGGATGCCATAACATTTTTCTGACATTTCTCATAGTCGTCAGTTATGACACCCATTGTACAAAATGAGATAATTCAATCTCCCACGAAACCACCACTATTGTTTAAGTCATAGAATACTACAATACATACCCAATAGAACGGGGGAGTGGGCGGAGCCCGTGTAGCCACTAACATGTTACTAACATGTCAATTCACACGTATAAATGTCAACACAATCAATCATTTCCTATTTTCGTGTCAAGGGTCGCTGCATGAAAATTATTTAAAAAATGGCAAATTGTGCAATAATTACGTGTTGAAAGAACAGCGGGAAATAGAATTTAAATATAGGAGACATATCCTACAACCAGTAAGTCAAAACTATTTATATTTTGTGAATATTAGAAACAAAAATAAAGTAATTTTGATGTGTCAAAAATATTAATCAAAAGTCAAAAATTTGTAAATTCGCTCAGTCTGTCAACACAGTAAATCTGGTTTGCAGTAATGATAATACGACGCAATTGCTTGTATGTGTGCTCCCGATGACACCGATCGTCGTACAAAATAAGGTTGACAGCCATTCTATTGTGTATTATAATATTCTATGATTTTAGTGTTAGGTTCATTCATGAGTAATTATTTGTGTTAGTGATTTATAATCGTTTATAAGGCTCCTGTTAATAAGAAATAAAAAGAATCCTTATCCAATCCGCTTTGGCAATTCAAGGCGTGCGGATCATATTTTCTCCTCTCTTGCTTATTATAATATAATAATACTTTAACTATTTATGTATAACTAAGACAGGATACAGTGAAAATGCAAGCCTACAATATGTATATTATTCTGAAACTAAGTGTACAGTGTCCGAGTGTACTAGAGCCAACTAATGTGCTAGATCTACTTATGATGTGAATGACGGCTGAGTGACAGCTAATATGTTAAAAATTTAAGTCTCATTTGCAAAAAAAACCTGTGGTTCAGTTATTTTGTAAACAAATCTCCTTTCGACGAAATTATGGTACTAATTTGACCAATTTTTCCTTCTGTAATTTGCCATATAAAGAAAGAATATTAAAAACAAATTATGTACTCAAATTCAATAATCTATGGCTAAAAATCGACAAGTATTTTAATAGATAATAATAAATTTTTCTTATTAATTTCAAAATTACATTTTGCAATACGTTTAATGTTTACATCAGTACAGTTTGATGTAAATTATACATCTTATACGAAAAATGGATCGCAAAATTTATTTAATAATGATATTAATATCATTCAATGAATACAACACAAGAATCGTATTGCTTAGTTAACATTTTTTTTATAATTGATTGAACACAAAACTATACATAAATTAATGACTTAAAGTTAATGAATGAATGAATGAACGATTTTCTACCTTGTATACCTTGCGGAAAGGCGACTCAGAGATGCGAGATTCTTGTACACATTGACACTTCTGTTTAGGGGTACCAGCGGCGGCAAAGATAGTCAAAGTGTCTTCAGGTTGTGCAGTAATACTGCGAGGATCCATTTCCAAAACAACCCAAGACACCGTTGATGGAAAAAGAACTCTAAAAGAGACAAAAAGTTATATTATAATTTAAAAAATTCAGTACATAAATATTATTAATTTTATAGAATCATTGTCAATTCCTGTTTAACTGTAAAATGGCTATGGAAATCAAATATAATATAAGTGATTTTTTAAGTAAAAACAATATCAGTTCAACCAAATTAAATCGAAACAAATGTTTAATATATTAATATTTCAGTCATCATCACCGTTATCATTATCTATATTTATAGATATTAGATATGATAGTTGCACTGGCAGGCGGTTTAACAACCATTCAGGTAAATGCTTGTAACGCTACACCAAAAGAACAGCAACTATTTTAGTACGTTCAGCGAAAATGTTTCTTGAATAAATTTTCCAACTAGGTGCTTTAGGAACATCTTCAATATTGCGCAGTGATTCTTCATTACTGGTTTTGTTGTAACATTTCACGATAAAAAAACTATTACAATGACATTCGTTGTGTGTTACCGATGATGAATTTACCCATTTATTTTTAATATGAAAAAAGGTTTTAAATAGACGTCCACAAAGATCAACATACAGCAGCGGCAATGTCAAGTTTTACAAGATAAAGCGAATTGGTAGTGTAAAAATAAAAACAAAAAACTCTGTGCAATAAAATGCCATTATTCAATCTCCTTATTATTCTTTTTATAATTATCACCCTTCTATTATTATTTAAATTTGGAATTAACATAGAGACAAAAACTTTCATATTAAGAATAACTTTCAACATGTAAGTCACGGCTCTAATGCAAATATAATGAAATTTTGCATAGAGATACATTTTTGTTCGGTTTAACATTCCTCAAAACTCAAAAAGAATTATTTAAAGAGCGTACACAACCGGAGACTGTTGCCAGTGATGTCATGGATCCGAAAAGTGGTTCTTTACTGCTGACCTTATGAGGAAACTTAAGAATGTCCAAACGAGCTATGGAGAGGTCTAAGCTCGGAGTTTTTCTGCGTGATAGAATTTGTAATGAGGACCAGAATAACTAACATGGCTGGATCAAATATCAAGCTAAAGTGGAAACGAAAGGTTCAAGTAGCAGTCTCTACTTGTAAGGGAAGTGTAGGTGTGGGGCGGCCTCCCACTAAATGGGGTGGTGTCTTATGCTGAGCAATGGACTTGGTGAGGGGCTGTAACGATGATGTTTAATTTACGCGCAGAGAAACGAAATTTTGACGTGCTTGTGTTCTTAATTCTTCTCCTAAACGGCTTTACAGATTTTGATGAAATTTTTATTAAGTACTTATGGGGTCAACTGGATGGTTTTTAGTTATAGTTGGTTACCTAGTATCTGACACCGTGGTCGAGATTCAGAATCGCCATGACAAAAATCAAGTCATAGCAGTAATTACCTCATATTGGTGACAGTAGCCTGCTTGTATGGGTGGTCACTCTCCACCCATGTGTAGTAGTGAGTATTGTTTGTATTTGGTTCCTCAGCGGTTGGGAGCAACAGATTTATTGCCGTCACGTGGGGTAGTATCTTGTGAATCATCTCCAATAGTTTGACTGCGGTCTGAGAACACGATTCAAAGTTAACACAATCATATATTTTACATAGGCATATATATATATATATATATATATATATATATATATATATATATATATATATATATATATTTGAATACAACACACAAGAATAATACCAACGTAACGGACTTTATCAAATATAATTTTTATTTTTGTTTTGAATTTCGACGTTTCAGGCGCTTTATAGTATTCATAGTCACAAATGGCACTGAAGTTGACGTGATAATGTTTTTGTTAACCAAAGCCACCTTCATCAGCTTTTAAATACAAATTTTTAGTGCGATCTACGCAAAAAGTTGCTATAGTATCTTGAGTTCTTGCAGTGGTATGCTTAGGATTGGATTTAATTTTATCAATTACTACTAATCCGCCCCGGCTTCCTCTGGATGGGATCTATTAATGTGGCTTTATTTGGATTTAAAGTGGATTTAAGAAAGTCCATTTAGGTTTTAATTTTTTTTTTCAAAAACAGATCTTATAATTTTAGGATAAAATATAGCCTAAATCCCCCCCTGGCGTTGCTTTTAAAATGTGCCTCATAAGTTGGGGAGCCGAAGAGGGAATTTTTTGGATTTAATCAAGCGCGTCGGATTAAGGTAAGGTGGGTTAATTACGAGCTAAAAAGAGTGCATTTATAAAATCTGGCGATTTGAGCTTTACGTAAGACAGGGTTACAAAGTTTGGAAAAAAAAACGTTGACTTGACATTCTCGTGCGCTATTGATTTTTTTTATTTTGAAAGAAATAATGCAAACATAACAAAAAACATAATCTTCCGATTTCCATAAGCCGTAATACTAAAAATCGCAAATATACTCCACTCAGCGCCTCTCTCTCCCTTTTATTTTTTCCTTATCTCTGACTCTTTCGTGCTATTAGGTAGTTTGCAGTGTTTCAGAATGCATACAATGAACATTTATTTGTTACTTTAAAAAAAAGTCATGCATATTACTCTTACATATCTACTGTTACGATAATGTAAGATCTAAATGTTCTTCTTTATCTGTTTAAATTCATTCTCTTATGGACTTGGGCGTGTTTTGTAATGCGTAAGATTATTCGCCAAGCAAAGCAGGCGTATTGGCAGTGGCAGTACCACATGTACCATCATTGACGATGCTCCCTATATATTATCCCTATATAACTACTATTTCTTGACAAAGTTTCGTATCAAATAACATAGTAGCCAGGTATTCTGATCTAAGAGTACATACCTTAGCATCGTCGAGCCCATCGAGGTTAGCGAGTGTGTACGGAAGCAGTATATTGACCGCGGGCGAGTTCTGCAGTACAGCTGCGTTCCGACGTAGGTCCTCCTCAGTCAGCTCATTACGTAACGAACAGAGCAGTTCAGCTTCGCGCTCCAATACCATCGAAGAAACACGAAGCGTCATAGAACGCAGCGTAGACGCTATGGCATCCGCACTCTCGGGCGCGTTCGTCAGCGAATTTGTCCTGTGGAAGCAAAAAAAACTTTTTTTAACAATTTTACAATAATTACTTTACACATAATATAACGATAGCCAGTTACGTGTTGCATCACGTTTGCACGAGAATGCTCCTGAAGTTCGAAATTACAATAGAAATATTAGATATAATATAAATGTTTACGTTTGAATAATAAGGGTCCCCTCTGTCAAGTAAATACAAGTATGCTAAGAATAGACAATGTTCTTGATTAGTGACGCAAGCAAGACGCAACCTTATCCTAAAGTGTATAAAACCTTTTCTCCCTTTGACATATTTTAATCGCGAGTGTTCTAATACTTTCCCAATGATAGGGAAATAAAATTTAATAGATATTTCCCCTATTTAGTAAAAAAGCGTGTGCCGGCGACCGGAGAATTAGATATTTCGAAAACCCTACTCTGAGAAGCGTCTACGACCAATCGACCTACCTCAACTATGATTATTAAGGACAACAACCGCAGAAGCATAAGCAGAAGAACATTTGCTGTTTTAGTAAAATAATACATTTATTTTTCAACCTAAACGAGGTTCAGGTCAGGTCACTCCACACGTAACAATATTATCAATCTCTATATTAATTATATCTCTATAGGCCGGTCATATAGCGCGAAGAGACGATAACAGATGATGAAAAAAGGTTCTCGAGTTGCAGCCTCGTACCGACAGGCAAAGTGTAGGGCGTCCCCCACTAGATGGAGTGACGACCTGGACCATTCGTTCTACAACCATAATATAGCTGCAGCATGGCTCTACCGCGTATAAAAAGTGGCTCAGGACCGTGCTTAGTGGCATTCCCTGGGGGAGGCCTATGTTCAGCAGTGGACTTGTGAGGGGCTGTAGTGATGATGATATGCTAATTAACATTTTTATGCCAGTCTAACGACGACAGACATTATTCTAAGATTCGCCATCGTAGTAGAAGGAATAATCTGCTATAGAAATAAATGCAGAATAGTGTCCTCAAGTTATTGTAATAATATTACCTGTTTTTGATGTCTGTTTTTTTGTTCCGCTGGTTGTTAATGAGTGTTACACATACTCTTCACAGCAAATAGATATACAGTAAGCGATTGACTGGTGGATATTCAGTAGACGTCAATGGGCGACAATTGACTAATGAACTACTGCATATTTGCTGCAGGTAAAGTTTAACCCATTCAAGGCCTTTAGCGCTCATGGGTGGCCTGACAACCTTTATTCACATGCTGAGGACGTCTATCGGCGTCTCACTTTTAAAGTTTTCTTGGTCAAACAACAATATAAACACCATTTTTTCAAAGTTACATTTTACAATAATCTATAGCTATACTCGAAACGGACTGTGGATATCTGCGATTTATAAAAATACTGATTTTAAGGTTACATGCCGAAGCCGCCCATCGGTGCCTTTAATAAATAATGAGTTATTTGAAGTTTTGAGTTTAAAGAGATGGAAGAAATATTTTGAAAGCTTGTTTATGAGTGAGGAGACAACGTGTGAACTAAGTGAAGTAGAAACACCGAAAGAAGAGGAAAGAGGTAGCGAGATAAGTATAGATGAAATAATGAAAGCAATGAAAAGCATGAAAGCAGGTAAGGCTGCCGGATATGATAGAGTTTCACTCGAAATGCTAAATGGAGAGGAAATGGTGGCAGGCCTGCTGCACACCTTGTTTAATTTATGCTGGGAACTGAAGCGGGTACCGGTAGACTTGTGCAAAGCCGTGATAGTCCCAGTATATAAAGGAAGAGGGTCGCAGCAGGACTGTAAAAACTACCGTGGCATCAGCCTTCTTAGCATTGTGGGAAAACTGTATGCTAAGGTACTGATTGAAAGGGTCATGAAAGAAACTGACGGAAAAATTTGGGATGTGCAAGCGGGATTTAGAAAGGTAATGGGATTACAGATCAAGTCTTTTCCATGCGCATGATCGCGGAGAATTTTCTGGCCAAAAACCAAAAGGTTTTTTGTGCGTTCATGGACTTGGAAAAGACATATGACAGAGTGGATATGGATTTGCTATGGCAAACACTGAACTCATTTGGGTTGAGCGCTGGCTTGATACAGGCATTGGAGTCTCTTTATAGGGACTCTAGTGCTTGTGTTAGGATCAACGGGGTCTACTCGGACTGGTTTGACATCTATAAAGGTGTCAGACAGGGCTGTGTGGCTTCCCCGTGGCTGTTCAACCTATTTATAGACAGTTGTTTGCAAAATTTGAAAGTTGAAGAATGCGGATTAAGAATGGGTAAGTTAACCGTCAAATGCCTTTTGTACGCCGATGATCAAGTTATTCTTGCGTCGTCGGCGGCCGAGTTGCAAATGATGGTTACATTAATGAACGGATCATTAAAAGAAAGGGGTATGAAAGTGAACGCAAGTAAGACGAAGGTTATGGTTTTTGAAAGAGAAGAAAGTAAAACGATTTGTGAAATAAGAATAGAAGGGGAGTTGATCGAGCAAGTAGATGAGTTTGTATATTTGGGCTGCGTATTTAGCAGGGATGGGAGATATGATAAGGATATAGAACGACGAGTGAATGCGGGAAATAGAGTAAATGGGGCCTTGCTCTCTATTGTGAAGAGTCAAAATGTGTCGAAAAAGGCACGTATGACAATTCACAATGCTGTGTTGGTCCCTACTTTAACGTATGATAGTGAAAGTTGGGTGTGGCAGAAGGAGCACGAGAGTAGAATAAACGCAGTAGAAATGCGGTCGTTAAGGAGTATGTTAGGGCTGAATCTGAATGACAGGGCAAGAAATTGTGTAATAAGAGAAGAGTGTAGTTTGCAAGATGATGTTGTGGCCAGGATTAAGAAAGGAATGCTTCAGTGGTTTGGTCATGTGGAAAGAATGAATGAGGAAAGAGTGACAAAGAAAATTTATGGTGCAGAAGTGAATGGCAGAGTAGGAAAGGGACGTCCTAGGCGAAAACGACCAAATTGACGATTTATTGAAAACGGGCCAAATTAGGAGTACCCTAACCGACGAGCATGTATGCGTAGGTGTATGGATGTGAAGGAGGCAAAAGAGGTGTGTCAGGATCGTGCCAAATGGAAGTCTGTAGTCTCTGCCTACCCCTCTGGGTGACAGGCGTGAGTGTTTATGTATTATTTATATAATATATGTGTTTATATTATTTGATCAAAATCACTAATTGTCAGCTAACGACCTAGAAACATAATATAAATAGGCATTTTTATACACGATGGCTTTGAAGTCGTTTGTAGCATATACATAATTGGCTTTGGTATAATCACGTGAATTTAAATTTGTTATTTGGTTAGTTTCTTGGTTCGGATTTTAACTCAAACCAATAAAAATTTTGTTGGTTATAGTACTGACCATGAATAAGTGGAAGAAATGATATTGAGACCTCGTATTCTTGAAGTAGCGACAGCATCGCGCACGCCTAATACATGGAACAAATGATAGGTGTCGCTATGAGGTGGACTACTGCGCTGATTGAATGAGCCATAAAAGAAAAATTTCAAACAAAGGAAATCGATAAGTGATTTCTAACTCATTGTTTTGGTATTTTATTGAGTATGAAAAAAGCGAAAAAACAGAAGAAAGATCACCATTAAGTTTTTACAGAATCGAAGTTAAGCCTAAATATAAATATGTATATGAAGTTCACTAATAAAATTGAAAAGTAAGCTTAGTAAGTTTAAAAAAGAGGTTGATATTTTCCGTACTTTAAAAGAAGAAAAAAACTTCGAATATATTTAGTATATATATTTACATAATAATATTCTATAATAAACGAATAAGTAGCTCACATGAACACTGCATTATTATTTCGGTCGTTAATCAATTAAAATGATATTTATTCTAATAACTTGCATAAAACACTTTGCACCCACTCAGTGAAAGTTACATTCTGCTTAAAAAACCAATAAAAACTACTTCATGCCGAAGTCGCCGATGGGCGCCTTGGAATGCTTTAGCGAGATGCCTCTGACGCCGTTGGGCGGCCGCCTTTGAGGATGACGGCATGCGGGTAATGTGTTTCTATTCACAGGGGGAAAATGAATGGATGAAGCGACCCGTAGCGTGGTTTAAGCGTGAATTATGTAGTAGTAGCAGTCGTAATGGTACTACTATATAATGCACGCTTAAAGCGATCAGTGGTTACTGATTCATCATGGTACAATAACAAGTATACCTCTACTACAGAACAAAAATATATACAAAATAATTTTAATAAGCAGGAATTATGTTTATGGTCAAACAACACAAGTCCTTACCCATAGTAAATGAGACTTGGTATCTGCCCCCTCGCCAGTGTAGTGCCGTTGAAACTAAGTGAGCAGGAAGCGAAGTGGAAGGTAGTGCCATCGGGCCCCTTTACCGACGGCAGTCCACAGTCGCCGTTGACCGTGCGTCCGCCATGGTTACACAACCTGAGCGCGTACCGATACTCCTCCTATTAGTAAAATATTTATTAAATTACTAACCTTTTTGTTCACTTTGATAATTGTAACGGAAATATAGAACTTACCTTCAAAAGCGCTGGTCGCTCAAACTTGATGGGCACTATGTCGTGCTGACAGTCTGAGCCGGCGAACGATCCATGAACAACCTCAACGCTGATCCAACAGTGTGACGGCTTCGGTTCCTCCGTGTTGGTGCGAATCTTTGATAATTTTAATAACCGTTAAAAACATATTAGGTCGGGGAAAAAGTTTTTTCGTATTTTGTTTGTATAAAATTGAAGAAAAATTTGTTTGGTTGTACTGTTTGTATCTGGCTGGTTTTAATAACAATACATATAGGACATTAAGAAAAAGAAAAATAAAAGTAAAAACCTTGCCTTGCCTCTCATTTTTCATTTTTTCTGTCCGCAATAATGAATGAATATAACGAAGAAATTCAATACATTCTGAAGTTTTATTACAAAAAAGGGAAAAATGTACGACTCAAGCCGCGAAAAAAAATTGAGAAGTTTATGGACCTAATGCAGTGTCAGTAAGAGTAGCACAACGTTGGTTTAAGCGTTTTCAGTTCGCGAATTTTGATGTTATGTATATGGATAAAGTCGATGTCACTTTTGAAAAAGTGGAGCAATTCGGCATATTAGTAGTTAAAACGTAGCCGAGGAATTGAAATTGATCACAAAACAGTTTCGACCCATTTGAAAAAGTCTGGCTATACAAAAAAATCTTCGTAATTCGGGTACCATTTGGGAAAAAATACCCGCGATCTTACTGGAAGAAACCCAATGAATCGTGTGTACTCATCATGTGAATTGATCAACAGAAAAGGAGTGGTTTTCATCATGATAACGCCAGACCACACACATTTTTGGTCATTCAGCAAAAATTTAGAGAGCTCGATTGAGAAGTGTTAATGTATCCACCATATAGTCCCGACCTTACACCCTCAGATTTTCACCTATTTTGGTCTCTTCTCTCGTGGGGTAACTAAATGAACATAAACTGGAGCCATGTTCCATGGATGTTTAATATTTATGCTTGCAACTCTTAACTACACGCACAACACACTTTAAATTATGGGCAATTGACAAATGAATCAAATAACAAAATGTTAATCCTCTGACTAAATATCTAATCTCTGTTAATAAAATATCACTTTATTTTCAAGGTAGCCGTATAGAATATTTTTAAAACATCCTACCACTATGTGTTTGCTCTCCTTATTTATTCCTACCAACAAACAGCAGTGCAATCAATGCTCTGTTCCGAATTAAAATAGATTAAGGTAGCCACAATAATTTCATTGATTAATTAAAAGGTTAACAATGCATTATAACCTGTCTTCTCATTAGGTGAACTGTAGATGATAAGTGGCTATGATAGCTTGTACTTCAATATTATAAAAAGCCCCGACAACTGTCGATTTATATGTTTTTTTTTATAGGAGAGGGGCAAACGAGCATACGGCTCACCTGATGGTAAGTGATTACCGCCGCCCATGAGCAACTGCAACACCAGGGGAATTGCAGATGCGTTGCCGGCCTTTAAAAAAGGAGTAGGCTCTTTTCTTGAAGGTCCCTAAGTCGTATCGGTCCGGAAAAATCTCTGGTGGTAGTCGATTCCACAAGGATTTGTATATATTAATATCGATAATAATATAGTGATAATCATATATAATAGCTATTGTTTAAAAGTAATGAACATGAACATGAACGTAATGTATTTTTAACATTTTAGTTCAAGTCTAGGGTAAAGGCCTTAACTTTAATAGTACGTGACAAAACCAAATTCAATCTTCGCTGTCATAAATTGTTAATAACATTTTAAGTTCTAGCTTAACACTTTTTAGAAGGTAAACGACAACGTTGTGACAAAACTTGCATATCTAGGAAACAAAACAAAATTAAAACTTGTGAAGTCCGCCAATATGCATTAAGGCAGCGCTGTGGACTCTCAAAAACCCTCTGAGAAATGAGAGAAAGTTTGTCCAACTGAAGAACATATAAAGGGTGTAACTTTAATTTCAATTCATTAATATATTTAATTGTTAATTTATACGTACATCGTGTAGTAGCTCGAGCGTGTATTCATAGTTGCCAAGGCCGCCGTAAACGCAAGCGCCCACCAACATGATTCCAGGCCGGTCCACTGTAAAACAGATCGCATCGGGACTACCATTGCCCGTGTTCCACGCACGGGACTGATTCACGCGTATGAAGCGGGACGGTGTGATCAAATGTTTCACGGAATTCGAGTCTGGATCCTCCTGTCAAAATGACAAACCAAAATGACATCATGCTTGTGATCAATCCTGGAAAGTTCGCTCACAAATAATTTTATGCCTTCCACTTCAGTAGCGTAATAAAATATTTTACTAAAAAAAGCGTAATAAAAATTTAAAACGATGTTAATTGTAATTAAATATTACCCGGATCTCTGTAGCACTATAAGAAAGCTCAGCCACAATTCTAGCCACAAGCTTGCAACAGAATTCTGCAAGGCGATCCTGTTGGGCAATTTCGCCGTGATCATGGGGTTTGCCGCATTGACGTGTCATCATCTGCTGTTTTATAGGAATCAATACGATATCCAAAAGCCGAGGCACCACATCCATTAAGTGCCAGTCGATGTGGCTCGATCTTGTATTTGACGGGTCTTGCAGCTAAAATCACAAACATAAGTATTTAAATATGACATTAAAATCATTTATTATCTGTCACGAATAAACATTAATAAAAGATATTAAAAAAATATCTGTTTTGTGTTTTGCCAATAAAATATCACTTTATTTGCATAAGTAGTGTATAAGTAATGCAAGGGTATGTGTAAGTGTATATATATATATATATATATATATATATATATATATATATATATATATATATATATATATATATATATATATATATATACTATTTTTGTCCAAAAAAAAAAACGAAAATTTAAAATTTTAGTAAATGTGTATATTAATTGATAGCAAGGATCGTCAAATTACTGGTAGTAATGTAGCAAAAAAAAAATTAATATTGCATATAATATCATCTGTTGAAAAAAAATAAAAGAGCAACTACTTATAAATCACAGTAAATGTAACACTATAATATACAACAATGTAAAATTACGAATAATATTTTTTTACTTATTATAAGCCAGTGCTTGATTACAATCCCACCTGTGGGAAGTGGTGATAAAACCAAAAGATTAAAATATGTAACACAAATGTGCTTACTTTAGATCTAATTTTCCAAAAACCTATTAAACGTCAAAAAGTATACTCGCACGTACCCTCTGCAAGTCCCTGTTATTTGTTCTTGGTGGAATTGGCGGAGGCTTCAGAGGGTGCGACGATCGAGGTACCGTGGCCGATTTGGACGGCACATCCTTTAGCACCTTTTGATAAAATTGAATATTAAAATGTACCATCACAATATCAAATATAATATGTTTAATCTTGCGTCAATGACACATGAAAGCAGGTTAAAAAAAAACATTAAAAAATATGTGACAATAATTATTTATAAAAAAATCAGAACCTAGGTGGTTCAGGTTTTGGCGTTATTCTTAATTTATGAGACACTTTAAAAAGAAGGAGGTTCTTAATCAGACATTTCTTTAATGTATGTTACACAACACGGCGAAGGAAAAGCACAATTAGAAAACTGAAATGTTGGAGCTTGATAAAATATTTCCTGTACTTATTCCCTCTCTGGAATGAGTAAATATGTAAACAGTGCTAGGGTGGTGATGTTCACCTGATCGATGTCGACCAGTGCAAAAACTAAACCCTAGGTGTATAATCACTGACCTGCATTTAAGCTAGTTCACAAGTACACCCTACAACACTTTTGTGCCAATTTGAAGCGCTGCCATTGAGTGTACCGGGAACTAAATTTGACATAACTGGTAAATGGCTGTTACTTTGCTCAAAACGTCTAAGAGTGTTTTCAAGTTTAACGAGAAAAAGAGTATGTGTTGAGTAATTCGGTTGTGTTTCACTTTAGTAATATTTTTTTTAGTTTCTTTAAAAAACGTTACCCCCACACTAGGATTTTCTCCTGTATCGTGGAGGCAGTTTACAAACATAAATTGCACAAGGACTAACATCCAGACCCGGAATAATTATTTGTAGACAATACAAATACTTGTCCCGTACGGGATCCAAACCCGCGGCCCGCAGCTAAAAAAGTATTTTTAGTAACAATGATAATGTAAAATTCGACCACCAGAAGCCAGAAGGGAACTGTGGTAACATTCCACACTCTTAAAAATCTGTCACACATCTTATTAAATGTAATTAATGTTAATGTTTGGCTTTAAATTATGTACCTATTTTTGATAAACAATAAAATTCATTACGATGTGACGAGTTTGTTGTCGATAATACGTATTGATGTTTTCTTTCTACTTATATCTTTTTATACTCTGTATACTAAAATTGAGACTACTAAGCATAAAATTTGTGAATTGGCGTCCGAAGCAAATTGATTATGACTCAATGATGTGTGTTATGGTATTATTTAATGCAATTTAAAGTTTGTAAAATACTAACTGTACCTATAGATATTGTTGAAATATACATAATATCTTGGGATCTTATTGATTTTCTCTACTACGAAGACCTAAATTAATGGTTAACGCTGAATTCTTTACAAAATTATATTTTATTTTATTTTGTAATTATCTACTCCAGTTTTTCTCTTTGACCTTTTAAAACCTCTCGAATTAACCATACATAAGCCCTGTATCGCTAGCAACGCAAAGTCAGGAATCAGTATTTAGAAAAAGCCAAAATTAGGGGCTTATTACCAAATATATTATTATATAAGGGCCAAAATAGGTGCTAATTAGTTGCCATGTTTAAAAATTTGGTACTCTAAAATTTGCACCGCAACGAACTGTTGAAATTTGCATTGCTAGCAAAACGTATCGCTAGCAACGTAGTGACGATAATAGATATAGGATGAATATTAATAGCAAGAAATTAAGTGACGAAACATTATTGAGGCCTGAGGAATTATGGGCCCAGGATCATCATTACCTTACTATAAGGTATGAACGGCATAAAAATAGTCTGACTCACGTTGTTCACAGTGGCGAAGCTTCCATTAAAGCCGAAAAGCCGGGCTTGCCTTATTAAACCGGAATCAATCAATAATATCAATCAATAATATCAACTAATAAAATAACTCGTAAAATGTTTCAAGCTATTTCAAATTTCCCGCGCACTCCACTGTTCGACACATGTCGACCGATGACCTCGTATTGCCTTAGCGATACTGCTGCTGTCATAAAAAAAGTTTTAATAGAGCTAATAGTTGTCTCCCTCGCTCGCGTGGGCTTTTTACGGGGCTTTCGAGAAGACGTTCGCTCTCTTTCTAACCTATGGCAAAATATTCTATAATGAAATATAACTACGATTGTATATATAGCAATTAGTATAGAGATTTAAAGCCAGGTTTTTGGGAATAAATTTGTTAAAAGCGGAGGCGCGCGGGCAATACGTTTGACACAAGTTCATTTCACGTTTCAATGTTTATTTACTCTGTGTGCATATCTTAAGCAATTTAATATTACGAGTTCAAAATTTATGCTTTTTTAAAGATTTTTAATGAAAATGGAGGATAATAGTGTTCCTTGTGATGAATTGAAGTGTGTTAAAGTGATAATCCGAGAGGAAATCTTTAAACTTTGTTAAGATAATACATAAGGTTAAGAGTGTATTTCAGACTTATCAATTATCGCAATTAAAAACAGTTATTGGTACAATTAAAACGTTCACCAACATTTTACGTGGACGTAATTAAATCTTTCCATAAGAAAGCGAGACGATTCCACTTATCTTATCTTTTATCCATTAGAATGTAAATAATTTTTTTTAATTTTGTACATAGTTTGTTTGTACTTTGTTCGTGTTTTACTTTTGTTCATGTATTGTATTGGATGTAAATATTTTTTCTTTCGCTTAAACAAACCCAAACGGCTTTCTTCAAAGCCACCGAAGCTATGCAATTGCTGATATGTAATACAATCTATCTAGCAGTGGTATGCCTTCTGTGTGCTTTGTTAAACACGTCCTTGACAGCACTGAATATGAAACTGAAGCGTGGAGACAGATCAAGATTGGTGTATTTTTATAAAACTGCTAAAAACAACAATCTATATTTTTATCAATTTATATCTTGGGCTTGCCCTAGCTTGGAGCTCTAGCTTCGCCACTGATCTGCCCTACCCCTATAGTGATTTTGTAAAGCCGTAGTCGCGAAGGGAGAGCAGCCGCAGCTTCGGCTTATTGGTCGCCTTCGGCGACGGGACTCAGCCGTAGCGGGTGAGTCCCGCAAGGGCACAGGCGAAAGGGCTGACTTCCCACAGCGCCGAAGCCGTTACAAAAGTAACTGTGTCAATATTCCTGTGTAAAAAAGTGAGGTTATGATTTTACAAAAAATAATATTATACATAGACTATATATTTTCGCAAGGGGGAAGGGTTAGGAAGATTCCTCAGAACCCTTCCCCCTCCCCCACCTTCGTACGCAAGTACCGGATGTCTATAGGTTTACCATTTTCTGAAGATTTTCAGAAGACCTGATTTTTGCATCTGCTTTGTTCTGAATAACGACTTTATTTTTATTAGGGGCGTCTTGTCATTGACTATACATATAGCACTTAATAAGCACTTAATTCCTTGCTTTTAATATTTATCGTATATCTATTATTGTCACTACGTTGCTAGCGATACGTTTTGCCACCAAAGCAAATTTCAACAGTTAATTTCTGTGAAAATTTTAGTTAATTTTTAAAATTTAAACCTTATAAGCACATAAAGTCTCTAATTTTGGGTTTTCCCAAATGCAAATTCCTGACTTTGCGTTGCTGGCGAGACAGAGCACCACAGATACCTAGTGAAACCCGGAACAAAATCCGTTCTATAGTTACGAAGAAAACGTAGATAGGGTTTATGTAGTGTCGATTTTTGTTTTATATGAAGTATATAGCTTGCGTCTACGACATAAGTATTAATTAATACATTTATTTACTGTCAGCTATTATACCGATTAAAATGATATATAACCAAAATGGTATAGAATTTTTATCGATATATTTTGTCACACTGTTCTATCTGTATTACTGGTTCCGAGAACGCTCACTTCTGCTATCAGCGCCAAAATGGCGAAAGTCAAATTACCTCGTTATCTCGCGGTGTATAGCCAGTCTAGTATATTCACGTATCCACGTACTTGTATAATAGAGGTCAGTGTATATAATGCGTACACAATAATATCAGCAGTAGGAGAGAATGAACTTTAGATATCAGATATAAGTCAAAACAACGCAGCCACACACGAAAGCTAAAAAGGAATATTTTTGTACAAATCTTGGAACCAACTGAGATTACGTCCATGTGCTCACAAATCATGGTAGCTCAATCAGTGGCTTATACGGTACGCGAGTAACATGGGTTGAATTCCTTACGTCGTGAACGTGGTTCACCGCGTTATTATACCTATATAACGACGGTAATTATAGCTAAATATCTGAGGAATAAAATATTTTGAGAGTACGTAAAGTAAGTTATTATATTGTTATTACTGGAGCAGCACTGCAGACTAATGATCCAGTCCTCTCAGAATTAAGAGGAGGCTTGTGCCCTCCCAGAGGGACATATTAACTTTTTACTCTCATTACTCTACTACGAACCTTTCGCTGTTATATGTTTCTAAACATACAAAAATACCAGTAACAAATGTTCAGAACAATAATACAATGTTCAAAATATAAACAAATTTTCAGAAAAGCCTACCTTGGAATCGGGGCGGTCGCCACGACGCGCTTCTTCGGCAATCAGACAACATTGCGTCACCGGCACGATGTATTGTAGTACATCTAGTAAGCTACGGGAGCCGCACATTGCCGCGCAAGTGGATGTTAACTCACGAACATAAACTGTTGGCACTTTACCATCCTGTAATAAAGTGCATAGGAATATATAATATCATCATCCTTACAGCGCATCATACTTTCAATGCTGAACATAGGTCCTGAGCCACCTGCAACCTACAACTCCATCTAGTGTGAAGCCACGCTACACCTTGTTTACCGGCACGAGGCTGGCACTCTAAAACCTTTCTTCCCGATCGGTTGTGGGATTTTCGAGCTATATAGCCAGACCAACGCCATTTCAGCTTACTGATCTGTTGGACTATGTCATTGTATCCAATTACAATTACCACACTTTTAAGCGTACACGCGTTACATGCCGCTTAGTGATGAAACCGTACCGTAAGTGGGTAAAGAAGTAAATGGCGACCGACAATCGGCAGCCAATTCAAAAATACTTATTACAACATGCACAGAATGGTGATGAACAGTAGGTTTACTAGTGTGGAAATATCGGCACCACGTTCTAAAGCCCAAAGTTATAGTACATAAGGCTAAAAGAGTAAACAATAATGACTATAAAGTCATGGTAGATTGTCCTACATTTCTACTGATACTTGATACATACTGATTTTTTTAAGGATAGGGTGACAAACGAGCACACAGTCCACCTAATGGTAAGTGGTTGCTGTGGCCCGTAGACATCTACATCTATCCTCGATTACAAATCAAAATACAGATGCGTTGTCACACGTGAGGACTAAGATGGAATGCCTGGTTTCCAGTAAAAAAGGGTCTAATTTTGATAGATCTTTACAAAATAATTTAAAATAGTAAAAATAACTTACCCTGACATGAAACAGCAACGAACAAAGATGGTTCCACTTCAGCGTAGGCGTTGGGAAAAACGCATGGAAACATGAAGTGACAGTTTCGTGAGCTTCTTTCAGAATCGAATTCGTCAACTCTAATGCGAACTGAACTAGGCAAACTCTATGAACTCTCGACTTTCCAGGTCTACGGGGCAACATGGCGCAGGTTGGTGTTGCCTCAGCCAATATTTGCTGGATGAAGTTACGCACATCTCCGATCGCTTCGAAGTAAGACATATACTCATGTGAATTTCTTCTCTTGTTATTCTGTGGGTATATCTCATTAATATAAGATTTCACAAGTCTCAGACAAGCTCTGATTACGTATACGAGTCGTTTCTGATGTTTCATCATGGTCAATTTCTGATAATTTATTGGCACTAAGCCGTTAGTCTCAATGACGGTGTCTCTAAAAGATTTCCAGCTCCACTGCATCAAGGTTATAAGGGACTTGAAACAGGTGACACTGACCTTCCGAGAGACGTTCTTTGAAAGCACTATCACTGGTTCAAAAACCTCGACGGCTCGTATTGGTAAAGCTTGGTCGGCGCTCACAACGTTGTAAAGCAGGCAGGGGATCTGACCGGCGTTTACGTCCGTACCATTGTTGGACTTTTTGGAAGTCTTGAAGTGAAATCCAACCTCGTCATTGATGACCATCGCTTGCCCGGAAGAACCGCAGTCTGATGAAGGTCCGTTAACGCAAGCCCAAGCTACGTACCATCTATTAGCCTAGAAGCATAACGTTTAATTTTTAAACGAACCGTAAAATTAAAATACATCACTATCAAAATAATAGTGTATGTTTATTTGTAAAATGTTGTAAGTACATGTGAATATATTTACATAAAACCTATTCTAAAATGGCACCCAAATACAGTCAAATGTGAACATGATTTCATTATCAGCACGATAACATACCGTAAGAGACACAGGAGTTTCGAACAACACTGGAAATCTATCTCTTGGCGCGCATTCGTATACAATTTCGTCACTCTCTGCAAGCAATTTCCCATCGCCTTCCTGGTCGCCGCCGTCTGGTCCGATGTCGAACAATTTGATCTTAGCTGTGTAATCACCGCGCCCGCCGAATAAACCGTACCCGCCTATAACAATATTACCCTTATACACATTCGTTATCTAAAAAAACGCTTTAAATATCATTTTTACATTAGAAGTAATCTTTCAAAACAACTGAAATGGTTAGCTTAAGTGTACCTGCCAGGTGTTAATCAAAACAGTTGTGAAACAATCTTAAATTTTCTTTCAATTGTGTTATCTATAATAATATATCAAATGTCAAAATCAATTAATAAATAATAACAATTATAATAGCCGTATTACATATCCAATGTGTGTATGTTTATATAATATAATGAATGTTAATATTAAATAATTATTTAGCAATAATAATAAAAAACAAATAAATGTTCCTCCTTCATAATATTGCTGTGCCCATGAGGGTCTATAGAGAAACCATAAAACTATGTAACACCTTTTGTAACCTATGGAATGCAATAAAGTTATTGGAGACGACAACACGAAAAAAAATTTTTTGCCACAAACCTGGTCCGGGAAAAAGCCCCCTTTTCCCCCCTCTTTTTTTTTTTTTTTAATTTCCCCCCACAACAAAAATTTTTAGTATTGAGTATTGAGTATTTGAACCTCACAACAACAAAGTTAATATTCGCAATCCACGCCTTAGTGCGTTAATAAACCGCGGTAAATATTTGACAACAGAATATAATTTCATCATCAGTAATCAGTCACTATGTGTAAAATGCATCACCAATAACCACTTACTCACGCAACGTCAAAAGTTATCTAGCAGCTAGATGCTATGAAAGTTTATGAGAATTTACGTGGTAGAGCAATGCTGCAGCTATATTACTGGTATAGTTGTAGCACGAATGGGTCAGCTCGACCGGGGGAGGACCACGCTCTCACAGAATACCAGCTCAAAATAGCAGTTTAACGCTACTGTGTTTAGTAGGGTAAGTGTAGAGAATCCGAAATCTTTTCTACTTAAAACGAGGCATTTCATCTTCGCCCTCGCATTTTAATTCGTAATCGAGGATAGATCTAGATGTCTCAGCCACAGCAGCCACTTAACATCAGATGGACTGCATGCTCGTTTGTCACCTTTATCCTATAAAAAAATCTTGCGATAAGATTATAAACATATACATACATATATAAACACTCACGCCTTTCACCCAAAAGGGTAAGTAGAGACTACAGACTTCCATTTGGCACGATCCTGACATAACTCTATCGCCTCCTCCACATTCGTATACCTACGCATACATGTCGGTTAAGGGAACTCTAAATTTGGCCCATTTTCAATGTTTAAGATTATATTTTCAAGATTATAAAGAAGTGTTATACCAGCAAAGGACCCTAAATATTTCTAAACTAATCTTAAAAATATGATAAAAACATCCAACACTTATCCTTACAAAATAGTGTTGATTGGTAGGAGGAGGAGGCCTAAGATGGAGGCCAACATGTTCAACTTTTTAGTCCCTTTTTTACACTTTTCAAAGGTTTCCAATCTACCCGCCACATATTTTGACTAACTTTTGAAATTTTCTTTCGGAGTCAGTGGACTCACTTATACAGGTTGACCACAAACCTATCTAAGGCATTCGACAACGTTAATCATAAATTGCTTACAAAAGAATTCTCCAATTGGGTTTGGTTTGGCTGAATTTTCTCAAATGGGCGCTTATTGACATGGTTTTCATCTATCTTGTTGACAGATTATGGTCACTCCATTAATATGAACATCAGTGATAAATTTTTTTGTTCAATTTTAATCTTAAAGATAGAGAGTTCAAAACTCTAAATGTTTTATTTTTGAAGACGATCATAAGATTGCGAATCAAATAAAATCTGATAGATATATTATGCCACTTCAGGAAGATGTTAATAGAATATCAGCGTGATACAGTCGCATGGAATTCACCCGAACCCTGGTAAAAGCTAATTTATAAAATTTACACGTAACTAAAACCCATTCAGGTAGCATACCATAAAAAATATAGAATTCCAGCAACAAAAAATGGTACCACATGTAGGTATGTTATTCATGTTATTCATCCTCTCTACATCCGGCTCTACCACGTATAATTGTTTTTAAAAATGTATATTGTATCCACACTGTTAAATACCGAAAGGGTTAAATGGTTAAAACTAAACTTGCATCGAATATTCTATTATTAGCTAGCTTATTAGTTATTAATTGATATTAATTATATAATATAATTATTCAGCTACTTTTATCATATTCGGTCGAATGCCAAATATATAGATACTAATCGGCCGAATACCGACTTACCTACTTAAGTAAAATGTTTTTGTGGTATTAGTAAAATGAAAATATTAGTTTTATTTTATAATAATGTTATTTTCTTGTAATTATTAGTTATAGTTTAGTAATAAACTTCAGTATTATTAAAATTAACAAAAAAAAACTATCAAGAAAATGTCTATGTAGATTTAGACGTGGAAGATTATAATACAGAAATAATAATTTTTCTGCATTATCAGGACCAGGATACTCCTTTTTTCTCGTAGAAAATCGAAGTTTCAGAAAGAAGACTTTCTGAATAAACACTTCTTCCTTCCCAGTCGAATACTTCTGCCATATATCCGGCTATTCGGCCAGGTAGCTCGCGGAATATTCGGTATTCGGCGTGAGGTAACTATATACTATTCGCTGCAAGTCTAGTAAAAATAGTACAGAACTCACCCAATACAACGTCTGTGTCGCACATAAACCGTATAGCCTCTACGGAATGTCCAGAGTAGCCCCAGCCACCACCATGGCTTTCGAAGCGATTGACAGTCAGGAAGTCTTCCATGACAGGTGCAACGGGAGCAGTGGTGCTCTCTTGCTTGCATTCTGTCACAGTTATCCTGAAATATAAGCAGATGTTATCAGTAAGTACCAGAAACAAAAAAGTTATCAGAATTTTAACAGTCATCGAAAATGTTTAAAACATCATAGTCAAGTTCAGTAGTATTAGTAGCTTAAATAAAAACATAAAATGATATGTTTAGTTTTTTTTTTCAATGTTAGCTTACAGTACCAGATACTAACTAAGAAGTAATATGATTCAACCTTAACAACACCTAGAATAACTTTGGACTATACATATTGCCTAACTGTCCTTATTACTTATGGACCTGGTAAGACATGGGCATGATCCTTTATATTAAGGACGATTCTCCATAATCGCCATGCTGGGCAGGTAAACTGGCAATCACAGTATCAGATACTTCTCACCTTTGACGCCATCAGTCTGGGTTTTTTTATAGGATAGGGTGACAAACGAGCACACAGTCCACTTGATGGTAAGTGGTTGCTGTGACCCATAGGCACCTAAATGTATCCTCGATTATGAATCAAAATGCAGATGCGTTGTCGCCCGTTAGGACTAAGATGGAACACCTCATTTCCTATAAAAGAGTCTTCGGTTCTCTACACTAACCATACGAAACAGCAGCATTAGCAACTATTTTACGCTGGTGAGAGCGTGGTCCTTCCCCGGTCGCGCCGACCCATTTTTGCTACAACTATACTACTAATATAACTGCAGCATGGCTCTACCACGCATAAAATTAAATTTATCCAGTGAAAATAAGGCTGGCTATATTACAAATCTACCTCCGGTCTTTGTGTTATTTCTCCTATGCAGCCTCTTACGACATTCATACTACTAAAGACATTCTTGGCCGCCATCGCCGCTGTTTAATGGCGAAAATCAGATATTTAAATATTACTTACTTATTATCATGTGCATAAGTGAGAGAATCCAGACAGCCAAGCAAATGTAGAGCAGCATGCATTCTAGTCACAGAACATTCTGGCACATATGGAATTGCTAGATCTTGATTAAGCACAGACATATTGGTGAGTGCGAGATTCTCTGGAGCCTTTTCTTCATTACTGCGATACATATCAAAGGTCTCAAGATCTTTGAATTCATCCAGCCTCCGCATGATACCATAGTTAGGGAATTCGAAGTCTGGATCGATGTTAAAGTCAGGGTCGTTGAAGCAACGCTGCAGCTTATTAGCGTTAAAAGCTAAAATATTGTAACACTTCATGACTCGCATCTGAGGCTGATAGCACCAAAGCACGTCATAAAGCGGATCAAGACTGGCCAGTGTGTTCACAAAGTCTACTTGCTCTGATCCAGTCCACGCGTTGCACGCGCCATCCAGTTTGTTAATCGTTATACACTTAAAAGTGTGCTCTGGACGATTGGGGAGTATAACTGTAAAAATAATAATATTATGATAATATGTTATATAACATTAATAAAACATCGTAACAGCCCTTCGCACGCACTGCAGAATATACGCTCCGCCCATTGAATGCTACTAAGCAGGTCCTGAGACACCTGCATTCATTGACTTTCTGCATCTTCTACCATGTCGTCACTCCATCTAGTGGCGGGCTACACTTCGCTTACCAGTACGAGGTTGCTACTCGAGAACCTTTCTTCCTCCTCAATTCTCGGTTTTTCAATCTAAACTAAATGAAACCCTCCACTAAATGCAGTGACGACCTGATAAGGAGATGTAAATAATCGATGGATGCAGGTGATTAACGACAGTATTTTGTGGCATTCCTTGATGGAGGCCTATATTCATCATTGGACTTGTGAAGTGATGTGATGTGATGATGATAATAATACTTATTTTATCAATACAGCACTAACTGCCAAACCAACTAAACCGCTTTTAAGGCAAGAGAGTCTTTTCGATCATAAATTTTAATTGATTAAATTCAACTTGTTGCTTACTGCAACATAATGAGCTTGTGGCCGAAGTAGGAAAAGGGGAGATCTCCCGCCGGGCAAGGTGTTCTGCCCGGGGAGCGGCCAACACTCCATGTGATAGTTCGGAGATGTTCTATATATACTGTTTCTGATTCGGAATGTTGATAGCGTGATTTAGACTTCCGTGTATTTCGATTGTGGCGTGACGACAGCGCCGCCACATCACCCCTGCTCAGACCGGAGGTCGATAGTGCAGCCTCGTTGCCGACGAATGTGCAAGTGCCAGGAGATTGCCTTGTAGTCTGCGGTGAGTCGAGAAGAAGGCAAGTAATCTGCGAGAGTGCCATGAAGCAGAGGCGAGCAGTAAGGCTCAGAGCCGTGCCGAACACTGTAGCGCAGAGAGTAGCTTGAAGGAACAGGAAGCATTATTATTCCAGTGCTGCGATGAACCTTGTGAAGCTAGATGGCTTGCAGGATATGAAGACTGCAGACGATATCTGCTCGGGAGCGAATGGGTGGGGTATTCTATGACGATGATGAAGCTTGAAGTTTCCGAAGGTTGTTTGGTTGCGTGTTCAGATCACGTCGGGGTCACCACTGTGGCCGAAGTAGGAAAAGGGGAGATCTCCCGCCGGGCAAGGTGTTCTGCCCGGGGAGCGGCCAACACTCCATGTGATAGTTCGGAGATGTTCTATATATACTGTTTCTGATTCGGAATGTTGATAGCGTGATTTAGACTTCCGTGTATTTCGATTGTGGCGTGACGACAGCGCCGCCACATCACCCCCTGCTCAGACCGGAGGTCGATAGTGCAGCCTCGTTGCCGACGAATGTGCAAGTGCCAGGAGATTGCCTTGTAGTCTGCGGTGAGTCGAGAAGAAGGCAAGTAATCTGCGAGAGTGCCATGAAGCAGAGGCGAGCAGTAAGGCTCAGAGCCGTGCCGAACACTGTAGCGCAGAGAGTAGCTTGAAGGAACAGGAAGCATTATTATTCCAGTGCTGCGATGAACCTTGTGAAGCTAGATGGCTTGCAGGATATGAAGACTGCAGACGATATCTGCTCGGGAGCGAATGGGTGGGGTATTCTATGACGATGATGAAGCTTGAAGTTTCCGAAGGTTGTTTGGTTGCGTGTTCAGATCACGTCGGGGTCACCACTGTGGCCGAAGTAGGAAAAGGGGAGATCTCCCGCCGGGCAAGGTGTTCTGCCCGGGGAGCGGCCAACACTCCATGTGATAGTTCGGAGATGTTCTATATATACTGTTTCTGATTCGGAATGTTGATAGCGTGATTTAGACTTCCGTGTATTTCGATTGTGGCGTGACGACAGCGCCGCCACAAGCTCTTTCAGTTAAAAAGTACAAATAAATTTCGTAGTTATAAATATCATATTTAAAATACTTACCAATACTGTTGTTATTTGCGGTTATCGTCGAACTGAAGAGCGTGTCCGTTTTGATGAGAGACTGTGAGACCTGAACAAACGTCTGATCACCAGAAGCTGAAACCCAAACGGCCCTGCAGGCGTGACGATGTCCAAGACGGGCCACGCGACCAGGAGTTGCGTACCATAGAGCACTTCGCTCTGGTCGATTAGGATCATCAATACGCGGTCGGCCGAGAGAACCTTTCTGAAAGTGACGAAAAAATTTGCCTTAACACTCGTTGTCAATTTATGTTGGTAGTATATTGAAGAGAAACATGGATTCTTGAAGACTTTCAGTAATTTAATGGTTGGGCGATCACCGAATTCACAATCTAATCGAATTTCATAACACGCTCACATAGAATACCAGCGTAAAATAGCAGCTTAATGCTGCTGTGTTTCGTATGGTGAGTGTAGAGAACCGGAGACCTTTTTTACTGGAAACGAGGCATTCCATCTTAGACCTCATGGGTGACAACACATCTAAGATCTAAGATGTCTATGGGCCACAGCAACCACTTAACATCAGGTGGACTGTGTGCTCGTTTGTCACCCTATCCTATAAAAAAAACACGCGACGTACAGACATTGATCTCCGACGGATATGCTAATCACGCAATCGTAAGCATCAGCTGACTATATGCTAGGCAAAAATATTCTAAGAATATTCCTTAATTCAATCTATCAATTATGCTATTCAACTCTTTCTTAGAATACAGATTATGTCTAATATTCCTAGAAGTGATACACCCATGTATATAAACTATTTTGTACTTGGCTCAAGATGATGTGCAGAGTGACAACGAAGTAGAATTGTTGACGAAGTTGCTGCTGAAGTAATAGACTCGACATCGGAGGACATGCAGGTACCGTGAACTCAATCATCTTTATATGTTTTTAAAATTTCCCATAATTTTACAAAAAGCCATAATATAACTAATAGGATTGCCAACAAAATTTTCAACCAGTACCATTGAGTATATGAAAACAAGCTCAGAGAACTACTGATGATAAATGGATACTCTACTTCATAAACACCTACATCTACTATCGAACCATAGTACAAGAACCATAATACAGGTGTGTTATCACTCCCAAAATAGGAGAAGTAAGATAGAATTCCTCATTATCCGTAAAATGGGTCTCCGAGTCTTTATCCTAACCATAGGAAACGCGGCAATATTACGCTGCTATTTTACGTTGTGTACATAATTATTAATTACATAATAAGTACGTTGGTATTCTGTGAGACTATGGATGTGTTCCGATATACACTGTGACCACCGTAAGGTGTGACGTAAATTCAATATACTGTGAAGTCGTTTCTTTTTAGTTTGCTATAATAGCTACTGTTTAAATCGAAACACAGTCTAGGATATATACTGTCATCCCCATTTTTCGACATTGTTTTTTTGACAATATTTATCATGTACACGTTTTATATTTATGTACATTCATCGAGAAAAATTATTATTTGAAAGTTTTTTCTTTTAAAACTCAATGACCGAGTTTATTTGAATAACAATATTAAATAACAATAATAACTATGTATGATTATTTAATCCCTAGGCACTGTTCTTTTTTTGATCACGTGATCAAAGTACCTAACTAACCTAACAAACCTTACCTCAAAACCGTCAGTGCTCACAGGATAAAAATGTCGGCGATTTATGATGTCATATATTTCCCTAAGGTACTGCGGCCATATACTCGCAGTCCATAACGGAACGAATTTTTCACCAATGAGAGCATTGAGCAATGCTCACAATGTATATCGGAATATACCTGATACTTGTATTTCCGTAGTTGAGTCGACAATCGTGTTCAAGTAGATATGGAGAGCTAGTACCGTTACTAGATGTAAAGGATTGCATCTTATTCATCAGAAAAGAAGACGCATATGGACTCCATGACCTTCATTAGTCACTTGCCACCAGGGAGACTTGTTAGCTCGTTTTTCACTTTAGTGTTATAAAAATACTGTATACCTGGTAGCAGCCGAAGGTGAATAGTTCGCCGTCACGCGTGAGTACGGCGGTATGGTTACTGCCGGCGGCCACGGCGGAGGCGCGCGGCACTCGTACCCGCACTATGCGGTGGTGCGCGGCTATATCGCCCGCACCAAGCTGACCCATTTGGTTCGAGCCGAACGTTAACACCTCGCCTAAGAGTTTATCCAATTAAATTACTAAAAATATGACACATAGAATGCCTAAGAGTTTATCCACATAAAAATTATAAAATTTGGTTTATCAGAATATTAAGCAAATGACTTAACAAATATTAAATTATTTAAAAACTACGTAAACTTTTAAAACTTTAATTACTCGTATCATATTAAATATCAGCGAACAGCGAAAATGAAACAAGAGCTACGATGGTGCTGTAAGTCTCAAGTTATTTTGTTGCCTGTTTGCTGGTTCAAATAGAGAATTTGCATTATTTTTTCTGTAACAAATTTATATAATAATTGATTTATAGTATATTTCAGTTATAGTATATTTAAGTAGCGGTTGGAGTGGATAGTATTCCTGGTGAGTTGTTTAAGTATGGAGGAGAGCAGCTATACACTATGGTATGGAAACTTTTTGTCCGGATGTGGTGTAAGGAACAAGTTCCATCCGTATTTAAGATGTCGCGTATTTGCTCCTTATACAAAAAGGTGAAAGATCTGACTGCAATTCCTATCGTGGTGTGTCGCTTCTTTCTACGCCTGGAAAAGTATTTGCCAGTGTGCTTCTTAACCGATTCATTCCTATTTCGGCATTGTTACCAGAAACCCAATTTGGTTTTCGTCCGGGGAAAGGTCCTTGTGATGCTATCTTTTGCGTACGTCAACTGCAGGAAAAAAGTCGCGATCAGCATCGGCCGATGTTTCTTTCATTTGTCGATATGGATAAAGCATTTGATAGCATACCTCCCTGGATAATTTTGTTAAAATTGGGATGTCCGGCAAAGTATGTACGAGTAGTGAGGCTTCTGACGATGACACGATGAAATGACCTGCTGCGTTTCCGTAAATGGTGAACAAACAGAATTTTTCCCCGTTACTTGTGGTGTAAGGAACAAATTCCATCCGTATTTAAGATGTCGCGTATTTGCTCCTTATACAAAAAGGTGAAAGATCTGACTGCAATTCCTATCGTGGTGTGTCGCTTCTTTCTACGCCTGGAAAAGTATTTGCCAGTGTGCTTCTTAACCGATTCATTCCTATTTCGGCATTGTTACCAGAAACCCAATTTGGTTTTCGTCCGGGGAAAGGTCCTTGTGGAGCTATCTTTTGCGTACGTCAACTGCAGGAAAAAAAGTCGCGAGCAGCATCGGCCGATGTTTCTTTCATTTGTCGATATGGATAAAGCATTTGATAGCATACCTCAAGTCCTGGATAATTTTGTTAAAATTGGGATGTCCGGCAAAGTATGTACGAGTAGTGAGGCTTCTACACGATGACACGATGAAATGACCTGCTGCGTTTCCGTAAATGGTGAACAAACAGAATTTTTCCCCGTTACTTGCGGTGTCAAGCAAGGTTGTGTCCTGGCACCGACGTTGTTTGCTCTCTATTTTGCTGTAGTGGTCAGGGATGCTATAGATACTCTGCAAGAAGGGATACGTATTCGTTTCCGCACCGATGGCAATCTTTTTAGTTTAAATAGACTGCGGGCACAGACTAAGGTGTCTTGCGACGTAATAACTGAAATTATGCGCGCGGATGACTTGTGCTTTGTGACGGATTCCCCAAATTCTCTCCAAAGATTGATGACTAGTCTTGATGAGTTATGCCGTAAGTTTGGCCTAAGTCAGTGTCACAAAGACCGAAGTGATGGCTACGGGCTCCCACTCTGACCCTTTACGGATCCAGCTTAATCAAGGCGTTCTGAATTGTGTAGAAAAGTTCAAGTACTTGGAAAGCGAATTCAGTGACAGGTGACAAGTGACAGCTATCTTAAATTTTAATTAAATATTTTAATTAAAATAATATATTTTTGTAATATATATTTCCTTCGGCGGTTAACAACGTGCCTGCGTGGTGTGCCATGCTTTAATTGAAGGATATTCATTGGTGTACTCTGATCACCATGGATGAAAATCAAATTTCAGAAGAGGAGGCGATGAATTCAAAATTAATTGAAAACAATGAACAGGAAACGGAGATTTGTTTACCAGAGAAATCCGCTCAATGTCAAGCAATGATTTACGATGAGGTTAGACCTATTAGTAGTAAGAGACACAGAGAAGAGGATGAGGAAGAAAGGTGGATTACGGTTTCAAGAAATGGGAAGAGAGTGGGACAGAAAGTTGATGTATATATTAATTGCTTCGAAAAATTACCTAAACAGTTTGCACTTGCAAAACTATTAAAAACCAATAATATTATAGTCAACCAAATCTAAGAAATACCTTTTGACAGCTGTCAGATTTATTGCACCAAGCATGCCGACCAAAAAAAGAGAACGCACAATAATCGATTCTTAAAAAAATCGATATCGATTATTTAGAGTTCGTAATCATTCACAGTTAAAAATAAATTTATTCAATCACTTTCACTACTACTAGTTGAGCTGTCGTTGTTAAGATTAATTATTATTTGATTTTCAATAATGCAATCAAAATTAATGTCTCTTTTAAAGTCATCCATAATCATGTTTTTTGTTTTTTCTACCACTTTTGCCCAATCATCCTTTGTGACATGGGTACATGCTTACTTCCATCTTCTTTGTCGTGAAAAGTGGCTTGGTGTTATGTCGTGCTACGTAGCCTGTAAAAAAAGCATAATATATTTTCATTTTGTGTGTGTTTAAGTAAAGTTAATATGTTTTTACTTTTCATATAAGAACTAGCCTTTGATTTGGGCCCAAATCAATTCAATAGCATTATATTGGCAGTGGTATGGTGATAATCTTATAACTTTATGCCCGTGCTCTTCTAATACTAATTTACCAATAACATATAAAGGTTTACGTGGTTTATTTTGCTTTACTAATTGTATTAGCTCAGCTTTCAATAACTTCATGTCCGCTTCCACACCTTTGTGTTGCAGCCATGCTATTAAATCTGCTTTCTTATTCGCTTGGGTTGGGGCTTTGTCGATTTGGACAGAATGGTACGGGGCGTTGTCCATTATTATGCTGCTATTCGCAGGAATATTTTGTAAAAGGGTTATAAACCACTCTTTGAATTTTTCTGCATCCATTTCCTCATGGTAATCTCTTGTACTCTTTGATTGGAAGGCTAATAAACAATTTTGTACAAATCCTCCTCCGGCTGATCCCGCATGGCAAACTATGAGGCGCCCACCTTTCCCCGCGGGCACCTTCGAGCAAGTTGCTGTATTGTCATCTGTCCATATTTGCGCTACAGTGTGGTTGGCGTTTAACCACGTTTCATCAAGAAATATGACGTTGTCCCAATCGTTTATATTTTTCATTTCTCTTAAAAATGTTATTCTTTGCAAGACTATGTCATGTCTCTCCATAATTATTTTACGTTTGTCAAGTTTTTTATATCGAAAGCCTATGCGTTTTAAAATGGTTCTCAACGACTCTACACTACCACTGTACAAACCGGCATCTATTAAACTTATTTGCAACTTCGCCACAGTAGGATATTAGCCTCTTATGAAATAGCCGTAGACATGTTTTCTAATTGCATTTCTAATCGAATTGATTGATACCTGTTACTGGTTTGTTCTTTTTTAGTTTTTTCGGCGTGTGAAGTAAATTATTCTCACTGCCTGAAGGTCCGTACTTTTCAGTGACGATCTTTGCAACGTTGCGTTTGCCAATCCCGAGTGCTTCACCGACACGATCCAGCAATTATGTCACTGGTAAAAGAGGCCCATCGTTTTGTGACTCACGTTCAAAATATTCGTGTAATTTCACCACCAATGCACGAGCTTGACGATTTAAAGTACGACTACCACAACTACGTTTTCTTTTCGACATTATGATCACTTGCTTAGTCAGAGTCCAGTATATAAATTGCCAAGGTCAACGAATATAGAAGAAACGGTCCAAAAAGTTAAAGCCGGGTCACAAAATAAAAAAAAACAAACACAAAATCAAAAAAAATTGCGGACAGTAAACTCCTAAAATGGCGGGAATGTTAACAAATTAAAAAATAAACTTGTTTTATTTATGATTCATGTAATTGGAATTTTAAAAATAAAATAAAATAAAACAAATAATACATTCAAGAAAACTAATAATTCGATTATTTGAATATTTTTACCGATTATTTGAATATTTTTGCCGATTATTCGCATAACAATGAATTTTAATCATCCAAGCACTACGGTGATCTACATAGCGACACATCATTGATATGACGTCTAGTAAAAAAAAGTTGATACTGGTTATTTTTAAATATTTTGCTTTGTTTGAAAAATTTAAATTTAAATTAGTGATAAAAAACTATAAACGTTGTAAAGAAATATAGATAACTTCATAATTCTTTGGATTTACGTAAAGGGTTATTTTTAATCGTGTAAGTACGCTTGTGCAAAGTTATTGCGGAATGATTAATGTGAAACGTCAAAAGGTATTTCTTAGATTTGGTTGACTATAAGCATATCAGCCGTGTGAAATATGTGAACGCGTATAAAGTATTTGTGCAGTTTGAATGTGCAGAAAGTGCTGATGAGCTGATGAACTGTACACCTTTGAAGGAGTTAGGATGGAGATTTCAAAAGCCATTAGAGGTTGCTTTTTCATACGGTGTCATTAAGGATATTGAGCTGGAGATGACCGAAAAAGAAATACGAAGTAATTTCAAATAATTGCGAGCTAATAGATGCAAAACGCTTAAAGCGCAGAAAAACGGATGGAACGGGATGGGAAGATAGTGAATCAATACGGTTGCAATTTAATGGCTCATCGTTGCCAGCATCAGTATACATTTACGGCATGAAGATTAACGTCGACCCCTATGTCTTCCCAGTCACTCAATGTTCAAGGTGTTAGAGGTTCGGTCATAGCCTACGTGTTTGCCCCTCTAAAAAGATGGTATGCCCTAAATGTGGAAATGGGCATGCTAATTGTGAGATCACAACATTTAGATGTATTAACTGTATCGGGACTCACATTTCGTTGGATAGATCTTGTCCTATATTTATAAAAGAAAAGCGTCTAAGGAGTTTAATGGCTGAATTCAATTGCTCATATAAAAAGGCCCTACAAATATATTCCTCCAGAACCTCAACCTGTACAAGTAGAACAAGAAACAACTATATTAAAGAAGGCTCAAAGGCATCTCAACCCAAATACACCTTTATATAATAATATGCCTGAACCCATGGCTGTGTCCTCTATCTCACAAAACGAAGATGGGGTAATGTCTTACGCAAACGTTACTCGATCGGTACCGCGCTTACGTTCTGAAATTACTTCTAACACTAAATCAATACCATTAACATCACAATCGGGTGCTATGGAGGTTTCGCAAACTTTACAAGAAAAAACTATAAGTACAAAGAGAAAAAGGAAAAAGAAGCAAAATCAGAATGAAGTGTTTGAAAACGATATATCTACAGAATCAGAAGAAGTAATTAATAATAATGATGATGATATGGAAAGTGAGCTAAAATCAAGAAAAGAGAAAAAAGAGAGAAGAGAGAAACTTAAATCAACTTTTAATTTTAGGCAGTTACTTTCTAAGTTATATGCTATATTTACAAATTCACAAGAACAACTTAAGAACAAAATGATTCAAGTAATGTCATTTATTATTGAATGGTTAGTACCGATTGTGGGGCAGTGCATTTGGGATTTGCCTTTTAAAAGCTTTTTTAGTCAATAATGAATAATAATTACAACATAAACATTTTTCAGTGGAACTCACAAAGTATTAGGCCCAAACGAACGGAATTCGACCAGCTGTTAAATAGCGAGAAAATTCATATTGCTGCCATTTGTGAGACATGGTTGAATGCTGAAGTTATGCTTAAAATAAGTGGTTACAATATTTATCGCAAGGACCGAGATGATTCGTATGGTGGGGTTGCCATTTGTTTACACAAGTCTTTAAAGACTCGACTGATATCTATCCAAATTTCTAATCCCGGAATTGAAATAATTTGTATTAAGATTTTTAACTGTACACATATAGATTACATACTCTCTATATATTGTCCACCTACCATACGAACTTCTCAGAATGACTAGGATGAAATATTTTCTTTTAAAACTAACAAAACATTGATTCTTGGGGACTTCAATGGGCATCATCCAAGCTGGTCTTGTAAGGCTGATTTAAGAGGCACGAATATTTTTGACTCTTTAATTGAAAATAATTTTGTTTCCTTGAATGATGGCACAGCTACTCGCGTTACATTAGTAAACGGAATAGTACATGAGTCATCCCCTGACATTTCTATTGCTTCTTCGGATTTAGCGTTGCAGTTAGATTGGAAGGTTACTAATGAGTCATTGCGTAGTGATCATTTGATTGTTAAGATTAATTTTTCATACCACAATAGTCACCGTCAATTTCTAAAGAAAAGGAACTATAAGAAAGCAAACTGGGATGGATATAGCTCCTATTTAGAATATAAATTTTCAAGTTTTGCTTTTATCAATAATGATCCGCAGAAAAATTACAATTTATTTCTTAATATGGTCAATGAAGCCGCTGATGCTCATATTCATAGATTACATACATAGATACATAGATTAATACATTCATAGATGTATTAAAAAAGCACATGGAAAAATGCAACATCGAGCCCCTCCCCTTGGGAATACTTAGCTAGCGACCGGCAAAAATGGTAGCGACTTGTGAAACAAAACATTAACACCTTCGAAGTCAAACGCGTACAAGACCTAAATTCTAAACGAGAGGAACTTAAAGCCCGACCACCTGCGGCTATACAATATAATTACTGCGACGGTTTTCTCACCTGCTCTAAGTGTGCTCGCACTTTTCTTGCTAAGATCGGTTATGCTAGTCACTTGCGAGCACATGAACAGGCGGAGCAGTAACATTTATATATAGGAGTCAAAAACGGTCGCTGTAGCCGAAAGCAGCTAGGAGAGATTATTATTATTAGTATATTTAAATAACTTTTTTATTAACAACATAATTTTTTAGTAATTATTAATAAAATATTTAAATTTTTGGATAAAAACAACGACTTGTGATTGGTCGTGACGTCAATGTATCCGTCGAGGCTGTGAGCCAATCGCAACCATGCTATATTTTTGTATTTTCGATATTCGGATCACCGTGTGTCATAATTATGGATCAGATATTCGGATACATATTTACCTAAAGTTGAGATATTAGCTATTATGGAAAGCACTTTTTTATCGAAAAAATCCTGCGATTCCGGGAAATTTAAATTTAAATGTATACTCCGTGACCGTGAGATGCAATAAACGTAGTTTGACACAAGTGAAAGTTGCCCTGTTGGTGGCTATTCCATAATTTTACTTCCAGTGCTTTTTGACGAAGCAAAACTAACCTTATTACATTGAAACGAGTGGCAAATCGGGCCCATTATTTAAAGAATAATACATTTATAACTGCAAAAAAACAAGATAGAACCATTTCCAGTGAAACTTTGTTAAGGAAGAAGTTCTTGGCCCATGTTTATGAAGATAAAATGAAACTTATCTACGATGAAGAACAAAACAATAAGATATGGACATCTTTAGACGAAATCACCGATTTTCTTGAACAAAATGTTGTAAATTTTTTTAGTAAAACCATTGAATAAAAACTCATAGGGATAATTTTAAGTTTTAAATTGTCAAACTTTAGATGTAGTTAACGGTCGTACTATGTCCGAGTTCGTGATTCAATGTCCAAAAAAAAATTTTTGGGAAGATTGTAGCGGCGCTGTCGTCGCCGCCACAAGCGAAAACACACCGAAGCCTAAATCGCGCTATCAACATTCCGAATCATAAACAGTATATATAGAACATCTCTGAACTACCACACGGAGTGTTGGCCGCTCCCCGGGCAGAACACCTTGCCCGGCGGGAGATCTCCCCTTTTCCTACCACGGCCACAGTGGTGACCCCGACGTGATCTAAACACGCAACCCAACAACCTTCGGATTCAAGCTTCATCATCGTCATGTAATACCCCACCCATTCGCTCCCGAGCAGATATCGTCTGCAGTCTTCATATTCTGCAAGCCAGCTAGCTTCACAAGGTTCATCGCAGCACTAGAATAATAATGCTTCCTGTTCCTTCAAGCTACTCTCTGCGCTATACAGTGTTCGGCACGGCTCTGAGCCATACTGCTCGCCTCTGCCTTACGGCACTCTCGCAGATTACTTGCCTTCTTCTCGACTCACCGCAGACTACAAGGCAATCTCCTGGCACTTGCACATTCGTCGGCAACAAGGCTGCACTAACGACCTCCGGTCTGAGCAGGGGGGTGATGTAGCGGCGCTGTCGTCGCCGCCACAAGCGAAAACACACCGAAGCCTAAATCGCGCTATCAACATTCCGAATCATAAACAGTATATATAGAACATCTCTGAACTACCACACGGAGTGTTGGCCGCTCCCCGGGCAGAACACCTTGCCCGGCGGGAGATCTCCCCTTTTCCTACCACGGCCACAAAGATAAATTCAACAAAAAAGTGCAGGACGTCTTAATGTTATGTGGCGACAGCTAAGCGTATATGTGGCTGGTAAGATATTAGAAAATACATTTGCCAAATATGAAACATTTTTTTATAGAAGAGGGGGCAAACGAGCATACGGCTCACCTGATGTTAAGTGACTACCGCCGCCCATGATCAACCGCAACACCAGGGGAATTGCCGGTACGTTGCCGGCCCATTAGAAAGGAGTAAGCTCTTTTCTTGAAGGTCCCCAGGTCGTATCGATCCGGAAAAATCGCCGGTGGTAAACTATTACACAGAGAGGTTGTACGCGGAAGAAAACTCCTTTTGAAACGTACTGTGGTGGACCGCCAAGCATCCAGATGGTGTGGATGGTATCGGGACTTTTGCCGCGTAGTGCGTTCACGAAATTTGGCGGCTGGGATTAATCCGAACAATTCCTCAAAGCACTCTCCATGGTACATGCGAAATAAAATGCAAAGAGATGCAACATCTCTTCGCAGTGCCAGTGAATCGAGCCGATCGGAAAGCACTCGGTCGTCGACGATTCGAGCCCCTCGGTACTGGGGAGCCCCAGCCCAGAAATGGGAACAGTATTCCATGTGCGGCCGAACCTGCGCCTTGTAAAGTCGCAGGCGGTGTGCCAGCATGAAATACTGTCCCGCTCTGCACCAGCTTTAGAGCCAATTTGCCTTCCCTTTCAAGTGACCACGAAACTGCACGTCACTCGATATGTCAACGCCGAGGTTTCCGATACTGGCTGAGGCAACAAGGAGAGTGCCTTGAAACTGAGGAGATACGACAAAGGGGTTCTTTTTAGCGGTTAACGCGCAAACTTGTGTCTTCTGGGGGTTAAACTGGACTAGATTTAGTCGCCCCCAATCCGAGACTCTGTTCAGCAAAGACTCAACTTCAGACACAAGTTTGACCCGGCACTCGAAGACGTTTTCCCGAGAAATATTGGCACGGCCGGTGTAAAGAGCATCACCAGTGCTATCATCTGCATAGCAATGAATGTTACGGGTTTGCAACATATCATTGATATGCAGAAGAAACAGCGTTGGCGATAGCAGCAGCCTATTTGAACACCAGCATTAATAGGCTTGCAATCGGAGCTTGCACCGTCTACAACGACCTTGATGCTCCGATCTGCAAGAAAGCTGGTGATCCAATCGCACAATTTCTCGGGAAGCCCATAGGAAGGGAGCTTCGAAAGAAGCGCTTTGTGCCAAACCCGATCGAAGGCCTTCGCAATGTCCAAACTAACGGCCAATGCCTCCCCCTTGGACTCTATTGTTAACATTAACATTTTACGTGTTTAGTTCATGTCTTGCACAGATTAACAGAGACAATACTTTTAAGCTACGGTAATGTCTAATTAATAATGTCAAAAAATATTTTTAAAAGCTCCCAACAGAGTACGAATTTTATAGGAACTACATTCAAATTTACCTTTGCTAGTTATCACTAGGTGGGGAACATGGCTAGAGGCGGCATTTTACTATGCCAAATAATTAGACAAAATATTGAGTGTTTTTTATTTGATGGCAACGAATCCATATCCATTCATCCAAATGCTAGAAAAGTACTAGCTATCCCTAAATTGAAGAATGATTTAGAGTATATGTTAAGTATAAAGTAAGTATTCAAAACTTCACGTGTTGAAATAGTATAATTAGAAAAATGTGACCTGTCTATAACAGATATATTCGAAATATTTGACGACGTAAGATTCATCTTAAACGAGACAAAAAATAATACGTTTATCAACAAAATGGGGCAAGTTATGGATAGAAACCGTGATTTTGATGTTCTTAGGGAAATAAGCGAAACATGTAATAAATAAAATGACTCTGTTGTTTAAAAAATTGTGCCAGTTACTTCTGTAGATGTGGATATACTAACAAATGATAACTTCGAGAAAATTATTATTGTATACTACAATTCTCTGAATAATCCTGAATTAATAAGTATTGAATAGTCAGTAGAATCAGACGTAACACCATCATGTTTAACAACTAAATATACATCCGATTAGTTTTGCGATCCCGGAATCCCGGGATATTTTTATTAAAAATATCCTAGGAAGCCTCTTCCATATTTTATTAGCCTAAAGCTAGCTTTAGGCAAATATGCATCCAATTATCTGATCTCTAGTCATAATTATAACAGAACAAAACATATTATATAACCTGTATTTTGCAACGACAATTTTTATTCCGATTTTACCATGTGGTGGCTATACTAAAGCGATATAATGACCTCACTGGCGTTTGAGTGTACGTACATTTAAAAAAAATATTTTTTATTTTATGAAAAATCAATTGTTATCTTTTTATTGTCTTAATATTATTTAGTAAATTATACAACATTATATAAAAAAATTAAAACAACATGCTACTTATCTAATAACAGTAATAAACGTTATGAAGAAGTTTTTAACAAAAAAATATAAAAGACAATTTCTTAATACTTGACAGTGGTGAAAATACAAACGTACGAATCCATTCATCATCATCATCATCATTACAGCCCCTCACAAGTCCACTGCTGAACACACGCCTCCCCCAAGGTATGCCACAAAGCACGATCCTGAGCCACCTGCATCCATCGACTTCCTGCATGTCTTACCAGGTCGTCACTCCATCTAGTGACGGGTCGCACTACACTACGCCTACCGGTACGAGTTGCCACTCGAGAACCTTTCCTCCCATCGGTTGTCGGTTCTTGAAGCTATATGGCCGGCCCATCGCCACTTCAGCTTACTAATCCGTTGGGCTATGTCGGTCACTCTGGTTCTACTGCGGATATCCTCATTTCTGAGTTTATCAAGCAGAGAAACCCCGAGCATAGCCCCCTCCATATTTCGCTGAGCGACCTTGCGCGTCCTTATACGGCCAGCAGTGAAGGACCAAGTCTAAGATCCGTAAGTCATCACTAGCAACACGCACTAGTTGTACAATCTAGTTTTCAGGTTTTGAGGTTTATCCGACGAGAAGATGTGTTGTAATTTTCCGACCGCTGCCCAGCTGAGTGGAATCCATCGATTGACCTATCGGTCGAAGTTGGACTTACCTAGTCTGACTATTTGTCCCAGGTGAACGTACTCGTCAACAACTTCGAGTTTAGTGCTCTCAACAACTACCGGCATAGGTTGAAAAACAAGACCACCGCACTTCTGCTCCACGCCTCCGGAGTAGTGCCACCATGGAGGACGGAATTGAAGAACTTCTGAAGGACTTTAAGTACCGGTGTTCCACCCGCTTTCAGAAGCTCCGCTGTAATTCCATACTCGCCTGGGGCCCTGCCGTTTTTAAGGTGCTGAGGAGCCATTCTAATCTCGCTCAGACTGACGTCCGGAATATCATCGGAATAGTGTCGGATACGACTTGCTCTTGGATCGTTACACTTGCGTGTGGCTCCAACGATTGTGTACAGCTGCCCATAGAACCTCTCAATCTTACTTAAAATCTCAGATGGCCCGGAAACGATGCTGCCACACTCAGTCTTCAGCTTTGACAGTTGGCTCTTTCTGGCAAACAGATCTCTGGCAAAAGCCCTGGCTCCGCTCGATCACTTCTTCAATACGAGCAGTATTTAAGTTGCGTAAGTCCCACCGCATGCATTTGAAAATCTGTCTGTTAAGTTGGCTGTATGCTGAAAAATCTACTGACGACTGCAGCTTCATCTCCCGTCTGACAGCCATGAGATTAAGAGTGTGATCGGAGAACTTTTATGTTCTTCTGCGGGGAGTGTTGCAGAACTTAGCTCCGACCGTATGGATAGTTTCCACAAGCTTATCATTCATATCGTCCACTGCATTGCAATCTTCTAGGCACTGAAAACGGTTTTGTAACTCGAACTGAAAGGTTTCGGGATTTTGGATTAGAGCACGAGGGGGACGGAGCGTTGACTTCATTAGGCGAGACCTCTCCAACTTAACGTTTAGGTTCAGGGTGCCTCTAAACATTCAGTAATCGCTGCCAGTTTTCACCCTTGCGATCACTGAGATATCACTGAACAGTTGCCGTCTAGTCGTCATAATGAAGTCAATCTCTTTTTTTGTCGAACCGTCGGGGCTCGACCCGAATTGCTTGGTCGAACTCAACCAAGTCCATTTTCTGTGGGGCCGCTTCTGGAAGAAACAGTTCATCATAAAGAGTCCCTCTTTCTCCATGAAGTCAGCCAGGTGCTGGCACCCTGGGTTCCGTTGCCTTATCCTATATTTTCCTACTTTCAGCTCATCGTTCTTTCTTGTACCTAGTTTTGTGTTGAAGTTTCCCATTAACACCGTATAGTGCGTTTTGGAGAAATGCATGGCTCTAGAAATAGTGTCATACATTTCCTCCATTTCCTCATCAGGATGTGCCGATGTTGGTGCGTAAACCTGTATGACCTTCAGCGAATACCGCTTGGTGATTCTGAGTATAAAGTACGAAACCCTCGTCGACACACTCACAATCTTTACAACGTTGTTAACGATAGACTTGTGGACGATAAATCCAACACCTCCTTGGGACAGATGGTCGCCCTCTAGGTGATAGAACAAGTTGCCGGGTTCGAGAATCACCGTGTCCTCCCCCTCTCTTCGGACCTCGGATAATCTTATAATATTCCAGCGCAACTTGTCTATCACTTCTTCCAGCTCCAGGATCTTCTCGTCAGTCCTCAGGGTGCGTGCGTTGTTTCCAGGTCGAGTCGTCATAGGTGGCAATCGAACCTCCACCGGAGATTCTTAGCACCCCCTGCCCCGCCGTTATCATGGTCGCCACCGTAGCCAGGAATAGCGGGGTCGTCGGGAACTGGGGGTCATCTATGTGCGTCGTTGTCCGTGGAGGGTCGTCTATGTGCGTCGTTGCAAAAGTTGCAACGCTTGGCGAGCGGATTGGCAACCGCAGTTTTTTTGTTATACAGTTGCTGTTTTCAGGAAGATACTGTTTCTCATCTCCTGCCTGTTTCCCTCTGTCGCCTTTTACGACACCCACGGGAAAATATGGGGTAATGGATATTCTTAACCGCCACTACACGGCAAATACGAAAATAAAAAAATTATACCCCCGTAAAAGAAACTACTCGTGCGGATAAAGAATGGGAATGACGGCTCGCGGAGCTTATAGTGTCAGCACACACTGTACGTAAAACGAAGGCGGTGCTTAAAACATCACATCGCTATATTATAAAATAAAGATATTATATTAATTGAAACGTTATGTTAGTATATTGTTTTATATTTTTTGGAATTTTAAAATGAATATGATATAAATCAATTAATAAATAATATTTATTTTTATTGAATTATAATTATTGACATTTCATAAAACAAAAGTATATTAAAAATTTATGTGTTGTTACTCAAGCTTAAAATTAAAACAAAAACGCTTATCGGAACGCAAAAATGACGTTATTTTTTGTGGTTATTGCCGGTAGGTGTGAGTATAGACCTCGGCAGTGTGCAAGCGAGAGGTGAATACATGAGATGCCATTTATAGTTCCATTTGTTATCTGCACGAGTGATATTTGTAATGGTTACCGTGCTCCGTGAGCAGCGCGGTGTGGTGCAGTCCACAGGCGACGGCGACGACGCGGTGTCCGCCGGGCACGGCGACGCGTGCCGGCGGCACGCTGGTCACCTTCGCACCCGCCTCGCGCTCGCCCTCCGGCCCCACCATCATACTCGACGTACCCTCGAACGCAGACACTTTCGAGCACTCCGCGTCTACAAATAATTTCATATAGTTATCTAAATCTGAATGCTGATTCTCCATCTGCTCTGCAACATTTGCTGTAAATATTTTTATGTGTCACATGAACTTTCGGGTAGCGTTTGAAATTTTGCACAAATTTTCAAACGCAAACAACAAGCAGCCTACTTCTGTTTTACGTAAAAGGCCCATAGCAATAACATGTAAACTAAATCTTAGTCCTCTAGAGAATTTTATTGTTTTTCTAACATTTATGTACATAAACATAAGTAGTTTCAATAAAAAAAGTTTATTCTATAGATACCAGAAACAAACTCAAGTTAACACTCGACTCCACAAGTTCGAGATTCATGAATTACGCTTCTGCATCAAAGTGCTAAAAAATATACAAGATCTAATTAATTTTATAATCTCCATGATTATAATACTAATAGATAACAGAAAACAAAATTATAAATTGAAATGAAATTAACTCATGGAAATAAAAATATTTTTTATAATCTATAGTAACCTTCTCTTTGCTTCTTACTTTGTGTTATTTTTTACAAAGCAAAGACGTAGAAAGATTGTTAAACTGACATATAATTCACGTAAACTTCAACACTGACAACATACTTCGCAAAGGTGAAGCCTTTTTATCTTACACTGCCTGCTGAAGTGGGAACGAATTTATTTTGAGAATTGCGACAACGAACTGAACTGTTTTAATTTGATTGGTTTGATAAGCACAGAGCCGACACCCTCGCACTATAGGCTGTCAACGTCGTGCAGTCCGCGCCCACGGGGTACAGGGTGGAGAGGGACGAGGAAGCACGCGGCTCGTGCACGAGGCCACGCCCACGGCTACACACGTAGGGATTTGGGATCGAGTTATCTTGAGATTAGTATGGATTTATTTAGATTTATTACGAAGTATTGTGTGATGTAGTGATGAATTCGATATAATATTAAATCACTTTATATTATAAAAAAAGTCCCCCGCCGCGTCTGTATAATAAACTCAAAAACAACTAAACGGATTTTCTCCAATAGACGGAGTGATTCATGAGGAAGCTTTGCAAAATCTAAAGTATAAAATGTAATGCACGCCGAAAGTAGAACGAAAGGAGAACGAAAATTGGAAAAATAAAAGATTAAACACCCAATAATAGTAATAATATTTTTTCTAAATAAGAAAGTAATTTAATACTGTTTTTTATTTACACTCATATTTACAACGAAAACTAATTATAGTCGCAATCCATATCTATTTACAGACACGGTTTTTGCCAAATTAATATGGTTCTGGTATTCTTGCGATGATTTATCATTTTTACGCTCTTTAAAATACATGTATACGTTATACACAATTTCTTTTGATTGTCGTCCAATCGGTTTGCTCATCTTCGGATCGTAATCTCGTGTGCGTCTAGTATACAAGTAACCGTTGCAAGCGACCACCGGCGACTGGCGCTCTTGAGCACGCGGCGTGGTCGCTCGCCCACTCGCATACCGCTCGCTTCCCCTTTGAGGCCGTTTTACCTCGTCCTTGCCAACCCCTGTAGCCAGAAGAGTACAGCCGCCATCCGTACAGTACAGAAGTTGACAGCCTATAGTTATGCTGCTAATTGATCATCAATGTAGAATTTGGGTTGATTTTTTTGATAGATCTTTAGCCAAAATTCGGTCGCTCAAGTTTCATTAATCCAGACTCACTCACAGACATAGTCAGACTCACCACGTAAAGCTGAGATTGAAATTTCAAGAAAAATTGTAGCATATTCTCTTAATCCCCACACTTCATATCAGATTCGAAAATACTACCTTGTATAAATGTTAATTATCTATTGTTATAACAGTTTTATTACAATTTTGTACACAACGCAACAACCGACTTTAGTATCTATAGCTTACCACTTTTAGCTTCAGAGTGAGAAGCGTCTAAGTCTTCAAGCATCTCGGCGGCCTTCTCTAGTCGAGTGGAAGTAGAAGCCTCAGCACATTTGCGACATATGCCGCAAACGGTACAGCCGCTGTCTCCCTCACCGCAGCCGCATCTCCTAAGCCCCAGTTCATAGTTACAAGTACGATATTATATAGCACTAATAATATTAAGTGGATTTAGGTGCAAATAGTCCAGTGCTGCGTAAGTGAAGAAGAGGAATGTTTAAATAATCACAAATCTTGTTGGCAGGTACTTGGATCATGAACCTGTCAGTTAAAAAGTTAGCAGCAATTAGTTACTGTAAATACCTGCAATCGCGTAAAACCTCAGGTTACATACGCGTTTTTACACTGTTTGCGTGTTAACATTAATATATTTTTGTGAATAATTGTATAAATATTTTTGTTTATTGTTTAATATATTAAAGAATAAAATTGTTGCTTAAGTTTTAGTGTAATTTATACGTATCCGTACCTTACCGTAACAGCCTATTAAAGTCCACTGCTCAACACAGGTCTCTCCCGTAGATTGCCTCATAGAGTGCGTGTTTGTGTCAGTTGCCACGCTTGGCAAGCGGGATGGCAATGGCAGATTTTTTTTAATTTCTAGTCGTTATTAGGAAGAAGCTGCTACCCATTTTGATTGATTTATTGGATATGATTTGTTTCCCTCCGTCGATTCTTACACGACAATACACGGAGATATTTTTGTTATTTATATGTATACCATATAAAATACATTCATTAACCATTTTGAAAACATAATACTGATTTTTTAATTTTAATTTTATCACTCCCACTATTTACTTAAATTATCGACATATTTAGAGATTTATCCACTATTAAATTTAATAAAGTAAAACAGATTTAAATTAAATGAATAATCTAAAGGTACCGTATTTTCTTTCTCTTCGTTGATGACTCTAGGTAAACACGGAATATCGTCCGTGATGTAAGAAGGGGAAAAGATTCAAAGCCATGCGGACACTCGCAGCGATAAAGTTTTAACCTGATTTAAGTGATTTATCTAATTAATAATAATTATGTAGCCTATTAAAACGCCTGCAAGTAGTCAAGATCGTAGAAGTGCAACTTCTGTAAAAGTAAAGTAAATTTACAGCCTATATACGTCCCACTGCTGGGCTCAGGCCTCCCCTCTTTTCTGAGAGGGTTTAGGCCAAGGAAGTGTCCGCCGCGCTGCCCAAATGCGTGTTGGCGAACTTCACATGTCTTCGAAATATATTTTTTTTCTTATTCCTCAGACATGCAGGTTTCCTCACGATGTTTTCCTTCACCGCCGAGCACGTGGTAAATCAGCACTTAAAATTGCAATTAACAATTTCATTGGTGCCGGCGGGGATCGAACCCGGTTTGCTCGCGTACTGTGAAATTTACAACGCGCGCTAACTATCTGAGCTACCACGGCTCTGCAACTTCTGTACTTAGTATTATTATTTATTTTGTTATTGCGCTACTAGCTACCAACTTCTCCTGCCAATTAGCAGTGCTGCTCCCTTATGGTACAGTCTAAATTTTATACAGAGCAAGTATAATTACATAGTATGCGGCATTCCATCTTGATGCTCATAGGTGACAATGCATCTGTAGCTTATAGCTTTCTTTGTATAAGCTTGTTCCAGGCGTCCATGGATTGCAGTAACTACTTTTCATCAGGTGGACTGTAGGTTTGACTGTCACTTATGTTTGATAAAAATAAAAATAATGCATCTGTTATCTATACTCTATTTGCCGTTTTTTTTTAATTTGTGAACAATGTGTTTTTTTACACTCAAAAAACCCAAGCCTCAAAGCGTATTTGCCATTATCCTTCAATAAGTTAATACCGTACTATTATCCCAGCTCCTATATTTTCCTACTTAGACGCAAATAAATCAATATCCTTTTATCATTTATATTGAAGGCTGCCGCAATTCTGACGTGGTTTGAGATAAATGTGCTCCCAGCTGCTGCTTTCAATTCGTCATTATGAACTTTAGTCCCATTGGTCGGGGTTGTGTCGTTTTCAGGAAAAAAATATTGTTTCAATACAGTTTCGACTATAGCGCGATCTATTTTAAATAATCACAAATAACATGACATTCTTTTGAAAAAGCAATTATTTTCAAAAGCATTGTCACAGCTGTTCATTCCGTATTATGGCATGCCATTTTAATACGACGTACGATGTACGAGTATGACGTAATACAATAATAAATAAAATAAAAATGTTTTATTTTTCAGGCATCGTAGGCCTATGGCATGTTAGTAATACAAATAAAACTTAAGAACTAATATTAGTACAGGAAATAATTAAATAAAACACAATGCATACGACAAAAAAGGAACGACTTACTCTCCCGGCACGCGGTTTGGCATCGCAGCGCAGCGGCAATTAGCAGCAAAGCCCGTACATTGTCGACAAACTGTGCATATACGACAGTAGTCCGTGAGCCAGGTGTGAGCACCTTCACACACACGAACGTCCTCTTTGTTTGTACGACGTGGACACATCTCTGCAAGTTCATCACAGGTTAGGGCACGGTGTGGTACTACTCTTAAGAGACGAAAGAAGCTAACACAATTCAAACCACCGTGAGATGACGAGACATTTGAAATGCATACTTTAGCAAAAAAACATTGTAGCTTTTTTAAATAACAATAAGGATTTTTATACGTCATTTACAACAGTCCAATTATTCTCATATCAAAGCTCAATATATAATAATATAAATAAGCAAAAAAAAAACAGTCAATAATTGAAAAATAAAAAACTAGAATTAAGGATAAAAAAATGAAGCATAATAAATGGCGCCTTGAATTATATAAATAAAAGTCGTATATTAATTTTTAATTGAGTGCGGGAAGAACAACATTTTAATGCAAAATACGACGCGAACAAGTGAGAAACCAGTGGCATACGGATGAGATGTGATCCTTCACTGGTACCCGTATGAGGAACTTAAGGTCACTCAGCGAGCTATGAAGAAAGGGGTCGAAGTTCCAAAAAATTCATTTGGGAAAAGCTTATATTCAACAGTGAACTTATGATAGACCGTAATGGTAATAAATAATAATAATAATGGTAATAAAATACTGGCTACCATTAGGAAATCAAAAAATATATACAACATGTAACATAATTAAAGCACTTTGAGAAAGTAGTTTGTTCAGAATCGTTTACTGAATCGATTCCTATCATTTTTAATATAGGTAATTTTTTATCCCTTAAACCTACATAAATTACAATCACACTAAATCTGTACAGTCAAAACAAACTGAAATGGGCCGTAACTTAAGGCAATAAGACTTTCAAAAGTGCAGTTTTATTTGTATTATTACTAATTCTGTCATTCAATAAAAATAAAGAAAAACGAACTTTATTTCAAGCACGTTGAAGTCTTTGCGTTCGTGGATTTGTACTGTGACCACAACATTCTTCCGGAATTAGTATAACTAATTTGATAAATAATCAGTGCATAAAAATGTTTAACTAAAAATTCAGTGTATGTATTATGATTATAACATAATATACTAATTGGGGTGTCTGAGGGTGTGCGTTAATTACGTTACATATTGTATAAACATAGTTATTGGTATAAATAAAGCCAAATTGTACTCACTCTCCTTAGTATAACCAAACTCTCGGCCGCATTGGCTCTTGTTGTTAATACCGAACGTGTATACTTGACCAAAAGTTGTCAAAGCTACAGCATGAGCTTTACCTAAAGCAACCTGTAATTAATAAGTAATAATTTTTAATTTTAATTTCCTACCAGTTACACACGGATCACAGTTATGTATAATGAAATGCTGGATAATAAATTATTTCCAGCACCGATTAACCGTGAATTACATTACCCCACCATATCTAGGGGCATAGCTTCATATACGCTGTAGCAAGAAAAGCATCACATTGATTTAAAAAAAAACAGCAAATAAAAATTGAATCCAAAAGTTGCATTAGGTTCAACTGGAATTTTTTAAATAATTTACAGTAAATTTGCTTCGATCACTAATATCTTTATTACTGATCGAAGCAAATATGTGAAAAATGTGAACAATAGGAGCGACCTGATTTAAGCGAAGCGATGCGGCGCTAAACTTGATTGCTTCCACCGCAGAGTATAACAGCAAGATTATCAAAATATCTTAGATAATATTTTGAGTTCTACAAGTTTTAACGCATAAATCTTAGTCAGCAAAAATATTTTTTTAAAAGAGGGGTAAATGGCGGCCCACGTGATAGTAGATAGCAGATGTTTTGACGGATTATTCCGTTTATCCACCCTAGGATGGATACTCGGAAAAACGTAATGGATGTATGGATGGATAAATTCCTGTTTTTATTTTATTAATTTTTTTAATTTATCCACACAAGACGCCCTAGCCTGTGTGCAGTCGTTTATAGAAACATGATGAATGTTTGTTAAATCTTTTTCGGATAATGATGATAATATAATGGTATTTGTGAAATGCTATGAAGAGACATGGCTCAAGGACGAAAACCGTGTGGCTGTTTGGAGTTCATTCGTAGTGCCTCACAGAACTACAAATTCAATAGAATCTTAGCATAAAACTATTTCAAATGAAGATCAAGATAAAGATAAAGATAATCCGAATTTAGTAATATTTTTAGATTTCTTTAAAAAAAAAAACGCTCATCTTTTCGCTAATACCTCAATTGTAACAAAGAAATTTGGAAAAGATTGCAAATGTACATTAAAAGAGACGAATTTATAAAGGATATACAATTGCATCTACTCAATAATGAAATTAGTATTATTTCAATGTGTAGTGTTCGCGTAAATATAAGAAATCATTATGTAAACCAGTACGGACTGGTAATTGCAAATAAAATACGCCGATTAGAAGATCTAAAGACCAAGCGCGCAAGATATCTAACAGCCTTAAATTCCTTGAAGAGATGCCGTGACCATAATCTCATTCCTACGTGTGTTAAAATATCAACCAAAAAGGACATTCGAGGAAGCGCTAAGATCTTAAATCAGGCGAGTAAAAAGTTTTTACGGACGGTAATCCAAAAAAACGCTCCGATCAATATGACATAAACAAATCCATAGTCACATCATCCAGTGAATTGAAGAAAGTTTTAACGACGTTTGACTATAATTTTTGCATGGAAACATTAAATAAACGCGAAATTAGTAAATATAACGAATGCAAAAACAAACATATAGAAAAATATCAAAAATTAACGAACAAGTCAAATGTCAAACATCTGAATCAATGCCAGGACCGAAAGCAACCATTGACAAACACAGATCATAGATTAATCGCGCTCTATAATCTGTCAAAACAAACACTGGATGATGCAACAATTAGGGTTTTATCCAAAGGCCTCAACTTTGCAATTACACCCCGCAAATTATCGTACGAAGAAATTATCTGTAGTGTCGAGGACTGTTTATTTAAAAACAATATGCGGAAAGAAGATTTGGAGGCGATACGTCAAGACATCTCGTCTATGTTACGTCGATGTTCAGTGCCTAAACCGAATCTTCCCAAAGACGAATTTATAGCGTTAAAGAACCTACGCAATAAACACGAACTTACGATTCTCCGCGCAGATAAGGGAAACGCCACGGTAGTCATGGATACGTCAGATTATAATTCTAAAATACAAGAACTTTTGTCGGATGTAAGTACTTATAAAAAGGTTAAAAACGACCCAACAAATAGCACACTAAAAACAACTAGTGACCTCATAAAGAAACACTCCGAAAAATTAAATCTGGACGTAAAATGGATAATACCTACGTGCGCCAAATCACCAAAATTGTATGGGTTACCAAAAATACACAAGCCCAATGCTCCATTACGTCCCATAGTGAGCCAAATCGATTCACCAACTTACAGATTGCCTCAACACTTAGCGAAAATACTCTCACCACTCAAGGGACATACAAGAGCACACATAAAGGATTCCTACCATTTTGTCAGCGAGATTAAAGACCTACATCTGGCAGACAATGAAACTATGGTGAGTTTTGATGTGCAGTCATTGTTTACATGCTTACCTGTTGAAGATTGCATCTCAATTGTAACTAGAAGGCTGGAAGAAAACAACATGCCCGTGGAATATGCAGTATTACTCAGACACTGCCTTACATCTGGCTACCTATTGTGGAAGGAGTTCTACAAGCAAGTAGATGGTGTGGCGATGGGCTCACCTGTATCTCCCATTGTCGCCGACATATTCATGGAAGACTTTGAGGAGAAAGCCCTACTTAGTTCTCCCATAAATCCAAGGTTCTACAAGCGGTACGTAGACGACACTTTCACAATTAGATAAAGTAACTGCATTTTTAGACCGTCTTATCTCTATAAATTCTAAAATTCAGTTCACAATGGAGTTAGAGGCAAACAATTCCTTAGCTTTTCTAGATGTGTTAGTAATTCGGAATCCTGATAACACCTTGAGCCATACTGTGTATAGAAAAAAGACCCATACAGATAGATATTTAAACGGTGATTCTCACCACCATCCTTCACAGTTAGCTACCGTGGGTAAATCTTTGTTTCAGAGAGCACGAGGGATCTGTGACAGTAAACACCTGGCTGCAGAGCTCCACCATGACTAGCAAGTTTTGCATGACAACAAGCTTCGAGTCCCGCGCCTACGTCACAGTGAACGAGTGAAGCCGGCCACAGTCGAGCGTGTACCTGCTGTACTGCCATATGTTAGAGGAGTCACTGACAAGATTGGCTACATCTTGAAGCGCGCTTCCATCAAAACATACTTCAAGCCGCTGAAGAAGATTGGTCAGTTTTTACCATCGGTCAAGTGTAATGTCCCTCTGCAAGATGCAGGAGTGTACAAGCTTGATTGTGAATGTGGTCTCTCCTACATAGGACAAACTAAAAGATCAATAAAAACCCGCGTTAAAGAACATATAGCTGATGTGAAGAATCGACGCTCCGGGAAGTCTGCAGTCTGTGAACACATACAGGATCGCCCCCGTCACTACATCAGATTTGATAGACCGCAGATCCTCGCTAAAGAACACCGATTCCTTCCAAGGATGATTCGCTAGGCTATTGAAATCAAAAAACATCCTAATTTCAATAGAGAAGATGGCTGGGTGCTACCATCTGCTTGGGATCCTATAATAAATAAATCCCATCCCAAGCATACAACTGCAAGACTTCAAGATACCATAAGTTCATACTGCATAGATCGGAACAAAAGTTAAATTTTAATCTATGGTAACCGCGGTTAACTATGACATATGGACGTTGAACATCTCAGTCCTGCCCGTGACCATGAGTGCTGTAAAGCGTTCGAAACGTCGGGTATTTAAGAAGTTATAAATGTAATGGAAATATACGCGATAAATTCCGTAAAAACTAGTATTATTTCAATGAAATTAGTGTTGGTCATTTCCTGGACATATTGCAAAATTTATACATTACTTATTTAAAATGAGGAAGTTTAATCTGGTTTAAATGCCATAGTACGTAATACGATTTTTGTTTAAGTTTGTGGTTATTAAAAATTTATGAATAATATATTAAAGTATGATTATATTTTCTGTTGAACTGTACTTGGGTTCGAAAGGCGGTAAAACAATCAAAAAGTGAATTCCGATTATCCACCCTAGATTTCTTACAGTGGATAAACGGAATAATTCGTTTCAACGCCTTTTTTATAAAAGGCTCTTTTTTGGAAGGTTCCTATCCCATTGGCGCAAAAATTTGCTAGTGATAGATGATTCCACAAAGAATTCGTCTGAATAAGAAAATTTCTGGTAAATCACAAGTGTGACCGCCAGATATCTAGATGGTGTGGATGATAACGTGAATTTTGCTACATTGTGAGATAGCAGAATCTGGCTGCTGGAATTAATACAAACAATTCTTCTGAGCAATCCCCGTGGTTGGTAAATTAAATAGTTACTAAAAAAGGTAAATTAGGAAAATATATGACAAAAAAGACTAATGTTAAATATTATTTAATCGACATTAATCTACCTGAGTTACTCTCTCGTGCCTGAGTCCAGTGACAACTCCCGCAGAGTCGCAATGTTGCGTGTCCTTCCCGAACATAAACAGTAAGCCTTGTCTTGTGACCAGAGCAGTGGAACCATAGTTACAGGCCGCGTACACCACGAAGTGACCGTCGATCTGAGGTATCATTCCACCCGTTATTATATGCTTAAAAAGCTGTTTAAAGTTAGTTGCCTAAGATGTCTATGGCTATTATGCACATAAATGATTGAGGACAAGACTAAGTTTGATAAAAACCAGTTTTGTAGTTTTCACGCCATTTTCATCTATCACTGTAAATTATTGACTGATTGACGGGGGAGTCCAATCAGCATATTGATATGGCAAATCTATCCAAACAAAAATAAAACCATAGAAATCGTAATAACACTTATTATTATTACGATATCTGTGAGTAAACCCAACTTCCGCAGCCTGCTGATGAAGAACAGCACTACACAACATGCGTGTCGTCTCCGCGTTTGAGAACCATCAAAAAAAGGTCAGATGGCGGCTTTTATTAGTAATCTAATTCTTTTATTACTAATCTAATTTATGTCCAAATTAATAAATATAGATATTTTTTAATTCCATATAGATCATAAGTTATACTTATTGAAACTCATTATGATATCATATACATCTGATTTGGAAAATACCTCGATCCAACAATAACCATCAAGAAACCTAGCGGGCCTTTCTTTTTAAAAGATCCCGATATAATCATGTATTATATTGAACAATTAACTATAAAAATTATATTAGAAATAGCTTGGTAACAATTTTTGCCTTGTTTCCCAGAGTTATTTTCGTCATACAAGGCAACAGATTGAAACAGAAACAAGAATACGACCGGCCGCATCATCTTGATAAACGATAATGGTGGCAAATATATGGCAAAATCCCCCCTAAGAGGCCTATGTTCAGCAGTGAACTTTTATAGGTTGTAATGGATGTATGGATCCTTAATATTATAATAACCCTTTAATAAAATATCATCATCATCATCATCATTACAGCCCTTCACAAGTCCACTGCTGAACATAGGCCTCCCCCAAGCAATGCCACAAAACACGGTCCTGAGCCACCTGCATCCATCGACTTCCTGCATATCTTACCAGGTCGTCACTCCATCTAGTGGGGGGTCGCCCTCACTACGCCTACCGGCACGAGGCTGCCACTCGAGAACCTTTCTTCCCTATCTGTTATCGGTTCTTCGAGCTATATGGCCGGCCCATTGCCACTTCAGCTTACTAATCCGTTGGGCTATGTCGGTCACTCTGGTTTTACTGCGGATATCCTGATTTCTGAGTCTATCACGCAGAGAAATTCTGAGCATAGCCCTCTCCACAGCTCGCTGAGCGACCTTGAGCGTCCTCATACAGCCAGCAGTGAAGGACCACGTCTCAGATCCGTAAGTCATCACTGGCAACACGCACTGGTTGTACAATCTAGTTTTTAGAGATTGAGGTATACCTGACGAGAAGATATGTCGTAATTATAAAATATAATCTTTGCTAAGTAAAGTTTTTGAACTTGGCGCTAATTTAGATTGGAATTACCTTAAATATTGTTGATGTGATGTATTGTGTGATAGTAATGTAAATATTACAAACCTTAGTAATTTTCTTAGGGCGCGTAGGTTTCGGAGTGCGACGATGTTTATTGCTGTCACCGTCTTCACCGCGCCGCGCGATTCCGGTGAATAGGGCACTCCCATTATCCAGCACTAAAATCGCGTGAACACCCTCGTGACCTACAGCTACCTGTGAAATTAATTCCATATGAATCTTCAGAGGTGACAACGCATTTGTAGCCTTCTTGGATTAAAGTCAGCTGCAGGTATCCATGAAATGCAGTAGCCAATTACCAACACGTGGACTGTAAGTTTATTTGTGACTTTAGTTTTATAAAAAAAAAATTACATTACGCAATGAATTATTTTGGCCCACCTGAATAACTTTGCACTTCTTTACGTTAGGTTCATTCCTGTTAAACAAAGTTTCTTTCATGAGAGTCCACCGCCCAGTATGCGGAGATGCCACTTTATAACCAAGGCTGGTACCTTTGCCGGTATAATACACCTGCAAATTCATAATTTACATTACTTATCAATATTGTTATGATATCCACATGTCCCTGCTTTAATGCCCGTCTGTTATGCTCTTTCAGTTCAATATAATACAAAATGTAACACTATTTATATAGGCAGGACCTTAGAACCTAATACAGTTAGTACTATTTTCGTACACATTCAAGCACTTGAATTCTGATAAGACAGCCACAAACATTGGTTTGAGATATAAAAATTACCTTTAATAAAATCTCTCATAGTCGGAAATATTAATTAAAAGTACCAGTGATAATACCCCTAAAATTAATAATAAATTTAATCCGTGTAAAAATCTTCTGTAACAAATTAAAATCTCTTACTTTTCCGGTGGCAGTAGTAAGAAGCCCAAAATCTTGACCAGCACATATGCCCAATAGAGGATCCTCATCGTTATCATCGAATTGCATCGCTATCGGTGTATCCAGCTCTGTCGACCTTCTAGACATACCATCTTCAAATGGAGCTCTTCCCAAAGCCAAAGTCCTTCGCCTTAGTAGATGCACATTCAGATCTTTACGTGATGACAGTGTAATGGGAGTATTTTCCACACGTTCTGGTAGCGAGGTCATATCATACATTTTTATTGAGAGATTATCCTGCACAAAAATACATTTACGTTGCGTTCATTTGTTACGTATACGTAACAAAAGAACGTAAGAAGACTTTAAAAAGGAAGACGTTCTCAAATCGACTATATTTTTTGTATGTTACCCCAGAATTATTGTCTAGGTGAACCAATTGTGATGATCTTTTTTTTATTTGACAGCTGTTTCTCATGTGGGGACCACACATAAATCTGATCAAGATAGGACCAATAGTTATAGAGTTATCCTTAATAATACGTATTTAATTGACTTCGACTACACTGATGATGTTCTCATTTTATTAATATTTAAGGCGGTTTTACAAAATTTCTAATTTTACCCCTTGCTTTACACACACGGAAATAAGAAAAATGTTTATTTTTTGGTTTTTACTTTGATGGATGCTTGACCATGTACAGTTTTAGCCTTTATAACGCCTAAAAACGCCTCTTTTATAATCTATATCTTTTATAATAAAAAAATATTTATATCAGATCATATTTATAACAGTTATAATACTGATAGAGCCAAGCGGTAGTATTTGCTGTTGCACGTACCGGCTCGAACCAGGGTGGTACCACGACAGCACAAAAGACCAGCGTGAAGTAGAAGCTCTGCTTCTGCATTTCGTCTGGTGAGTGCAGGTGGCCGGAGACCCAATTCACCTGTCTCCTTAACATGGTAGCGGAGTCAAATAGAATACTACTACCCAAGGAGCATCCACACCCAAGGTACCCTACTATTCCTGGGCGTGGGTGCTCAGGCTGCCCCGCGTATTCGGGGGGGGGGGGGGCGAAAATCTGCTCGAGAGTAAACCTGCTCGGGACAAACAGAGCAATAAGACAAAAGACGCTCCTTGCTAAACTGCCCGTGAATTTCTGCAACATCAGGGGACTTCATTCAAACCTTAACGCCATTCATTTGGAATTTTCACTCTTTCTAACCGAGACACAGGTGTCCTGTTCGGCTGATACTTCGTATCTCTCCTACGCAGCTGCAGACTTCGTGCTACAACAGGTCCAATCCGCAGAGATCGTGATGTTTGGTGATTTTAACGCCCACCACGCTGAACGGCTTGATTCCCGTTTAAACGTCATGCGGATGGATCTGTTTATGGTTTTGCATTGGCATATGGTCTGACACAACTAGTTACTTCGCCTACGCAGATCCCAGATGTGGAGGATCATGTGCCTTTCCTGTTGGATCTTCTGCTGACCTCTCATCCGGTCGGATATTAAGCCTTCGTTCGCGATCCTCTTGGCTCCTCAGACCATTGTCTGATCCGGAGTACATTATCACTCACGCTCCCATCACGGTTACGTTCTGCAAGTTCCCGCCGTGTTTAGCACTATATATTGGGACGGAATGCGAACTTATTTTTGCATTCTACCCTTGGGGATGGGTTTGCTTCTCGCCGGAAGATCCCAGCGTTGTTGCTGATTGAGGAAAATACCGCATATGGAGGAAAAATACCGCAGATCATTCCGCGGTGTAAGTGCTCCATACAGGATGTGCTGTTTACCCAGTGCTCGGTGCTTATAACACTCCAAGCCCCGAACGTCAACTAGTTGAATATGCCTGATGGCGTCCCTCGTATTGTGCTGAAGACGTTTGCTCCGGAGTTGGCACTAGTTTTAACGCGTCTTTGTCGGTACTCCTACTCCTTAGGCGTTATCCCGAACTCATGGAAGACAGCATTAGTGCACCCGATCCCTAAAAAGGCGCTCGATCACCGCTCAGATCCGTCCAACTACAGGCCTATCGCTATCACCTCCTCATTCACCAAAATAATGGAAACAATTATTAACTGCCAGCTTATTAGGTACCTTGAGGATAACCAGTTGATTAGTGACAGCCAGTACGGTTTCCGTCGGGGTCACACCGCTGGTAATCTTCTGTGTTACCTAACTCATAGATGTATGGAGGCAGTAGAGTCCAAGGAGGAGGCGCTGGCCGTTAGTTTGGACATAGCGAAGGGCTTCGATCAGATTTGGCACAAAGCGCTTTTTACGAAGCTTCCTTCCTATGGGCTTCCCGAGAAATTGTGCGATTGGATCACCAGTTTTCTTACAGATCGGAATATCCAGGTTAAAGTAGACGGTGCTCCGATTTCAAGCCCGTTAACGCTGGTGTTCCACAAGGCTGTGTGCTATCACCAACGCTGTTTCTTCTATTCTATGATATGTTGGTAAATCTGGTTCAGTTCAATCCCAAAAGAGACAAGTTTGCGCGTATACCGCTCAAAAGAACCCCTTCATCGTATCTCCTCAGTTTCAAGACACTCCCCTTGTTGCCAGTATCGTAATCCTCAGCGTCGACATATCATCGAGTGACATGCAGTTTCGTGGTCACTTGCCAAACATGGCCAAATTGGCCTCTAAAAAGCTTGGCGTACTCAGCAGAGTTAGACAGTATTTCATGCCGGCACTCCATCTGCAACTTTACAAGGCACAGGTTCGGTCGCACGTGGATACTGTTCCCATCTCTGGGCTCGGACTCCCAGTTCCAGCTTCTTCCATTAGATCGCATCCAACGCAAAGCCATTCGAATCGTCGGCGACCGAGCTCTTTCCGATCGGCTTGACTCACTGGCACTGCTTTGCGTATTTTATTGCATGTACCACGAATAGGGTTCTGAGGAATTGTTCAGGCTAATTCCTGCCGCTCGATTTCACATCACGACAAAACTCGCGATTATATCATTTGGACGATTGGCGGTCCACTACTGTGCGATTTAGAAAGTTTTCTTCCTCGCACAACTTCCTTGTGGAATCGATTACCATCAGAGATTTTCCGGACCGATGCGACTCAGCGACCTTCAAGAAGAGCATACTCCTCTTTAAAAGGCCGGCGATGCATCTGCAATTCTTCTGGTGTTGCAGTTGTCATGGGCAGCGGTAATCACGTACCATCAGGTGAGCCATATGCTCGTTCGGCCCCTCTTCACCTACAAGAAAATATGAGAAATATAAAAATATAAAATGAATATAGAATATAGTTATTATTACATAAGAACGTACATATGCTGTAAGCAAAACGAGTCCAAGCTGGTTGCCATCAGTAAAGACAGCTGATTTAGATTCAGTCTGTCCAGAGTTTCCAGGATCTAGTTTTATAACACCTTTTACTTCCAATGTTTCACCATCAACTTCATATACTTCAGGTTTTTTTCTTCCAATTCTAACGAACAATTTGTTCTGGAATGTAATTTTTTCTAATTAATTCAATGCGTGAAAATAATTGAAAATAACACGCACACCAAGTCAAAAAGTATTTGAATGGTGTTTCAATCATATTTGGCTAAGGATTTACATGGTGACATACTATTACTACATGTGTGAAAATTTTGCCAGTGTTTGACATGGAACTGAGACGTAATCCTTTACTACTGGCCATGTAAATCTTAGCATCATATAAAATCATAAAAAATCTCTAAGTAACTCATCGAGCTGTGCTTAGTGTTTCATTTTATGATAGAATCCGTAACGAGGATCCGCAGAATAACAAGAGTAATTGACCCAGGAGGAGAAGAATCTGGATCGTGCTATTAGACAATCAAAGAGCAACGCTTGTGTTCAGTAGTGGACCTGTGATTGTCTGTAATGCTGTAATGATGAAGATGATGATGATGTTTAGGTGTCTGTTACGAGTAATCAATCAATAAACAAATATGGATGAAAAATTCCTACGGGAAAATGAACACGTACGTATTTTTGTTTTCACAAAAAAGCTAATTAAATCAAACTCGAGGTAAACCTGCAAACGTCAAAAACCGAGTGATCGCGGCGCCTATGGAAAAGTCCAAAAAGACCTGTCGCCCTCCAATAATCGGCATAAGCATAGACATCGGCAAATAAATCAGCGATCCGCTTGCCAAGCGTGGCTATAATAAAATAAATCCTTCTTAAAATTGGAGTGCCCCACGCCCAATAGGAGACTAATATAAATAGATAAAGAAGAATCAAAGAAAAAAAAATATACCAAAAACTATTTGCTCAATATAGTTTTATTATTACCTTACAATATCCAAGCCATCCATGTCGATCGCCAGCGAAGAAATCAGGTTTGTATAGATAAACATGTTGTCTGATAGAACTGCCGTAACCCGATCCGATTTTCAATAAGCCTTTTGAAGTATACACGTAAAGAAAGCAGCCGTCTGATGCTAAAGAACGAACTACCAGCTCTCCTGGACCAGAAGTCATTAGTGAAGGTAAGTCGACTGGAAAACTAGATACGAGGGATTGATGTGGCACTCCGAAGTTTATCCATTGGTTGCGCACCGAAGCCCCAAGTATTACTGATTGAACACTTCTTTGAAGAGTAGTCAAATTAGAAGGAATCTGTAATGACACATTTTAATTTATGGTACATAATACTCATTTTAACAGTAGCATGACTAACTTGGCTTAAACAGCATTGTCCTCTAAATATGGAGTTACAATAATATCAATAAGGTATAGTATGCAGAAAGTAGAAAATGTTACACTTGATCGCAGATGCGATTTTCTTAAAGGAGATACAAAGATATTTTCAATTATATTTATAAATAGCAATTAGAGCTATCACCTACATTTCATGGTTTGAGCCGTTTGGGAAATAATTTTCACTATACACGAGTGTAAGGAACCAGATTTTGGACAGTAGCTAAATTCTCAGGGTCTCTACAAAAGAGAAGTTTCCGCTATAAAAGATATTTAGTTATATTGGCTTTTTTATAGCACTGGATGACTAACGAGCACACAGTCCACCTGATGGTAAGCGGATGCTGTGGTCTATAGACATCCACATTTATCTTCAATTAAGAATCAAAATGCCAATGCGTTGTAACCCATGAACTCAGATGGAATGCCTCGTTTCCAGTAAAAAAAGGCTCTCCGGCTCTCTACACTCACCATACGAAACACAGCGTACAATAACAGCATTACGCTGATATTTTACGCTGGTATTCTATGAGAGTGTGGTTCTGACCCGGTCGAGTCGACGCATTCGTGCTGCAACTATAATATAGCTGCAGCGTGGCTCTACCACGTATAAAAATTGGCTAATAAATAATGTGCTACTTGTAAACAATTTTAAGACAAAACGAAGCTGTTAGTTAACATTTTTCCTACTCAGGTGCATTTTACCAAAATTTTAGTGACTTATCGTCAAAAATTTTCTCAAAGCTTTTATTTATAAAAGCTTGTATTAATAAATGTACAATATATGTATTTCAATTGTATTCAACATTAATAAAATTTTATTTCATTTTATCATAGATCCATTATTAAATATATTTGATTGCATTTTTATAAATTTCCTAGTACATTTGGAGAATTGCATTACATGAAATTTATTATTTATCCATCATTTCGTATTTTACTCAACGGCATTCTTTATAATACATCATGAAATACCCAGTTTCATACATTGTCTTATATACACTATAATCTATATTGTTCGTTTATTTGCACTATTTTAGTCATTTTTTTAGAAAATACCTGCATGTATTGTTCTGACAGTGTTGGGGATGTCATGATAAGTGAAGCAACTGCATTAAGTATCAGTTCAGCCTCGCCCCTAGCGACTGACAGCGCTATGAGGCAAGAACTACTCAGGGCAGTGATACTGGTAGGTGTCTCAGTTTTTCCAGTGGATCCGCTGCCACTAGCGATTTCAACGAGCATGGAGTGCAGGTTTGAAATTATCTGTAATTAATACATAAATGCATAATATTAAAGATCTCAAAGTGTTTTTTTTTTGGTTTTATTACAATAAAAAGTGTGATAATAGAATGAAATATATACGGTCAAATTGACAAACCTAATATATAATACCTAACATTTTAGAAATTTCTGTGATATAACCAAGCAATACCTCGTAAGGCTCGTAAGCCATCTCTTCAGGCGTGTGTCCTTGCAGAACGTCCAGTAAAGCTTTGAGTGAATGTTCACAAAATTGCACATCTGAGAATCTTGCTTGAGATATAAGAGAAAACACCATGCGAAGACCAATGCCAGTAATCTGAAAACATTCATGAATAAATCATGAACAAACCTCATTTAAACCTTAACTTTAACATTCGTGAATAAACCTCATTCAAACCTTAACGCCGTCCACTACCATTTGGAAACAGTGAAGCCGGTCTCGCGGTTTCTAACCGAGACACAGGTGTCCTCTTCAGCTGATACTGCGTATCTCTCCTACACGGGGTACAAATTAGAACACCCCTAAAGAGGGACATCTGTTTTCGACGCCTCGGCATTCTTGAAGGTACGGATCTCTGCGCGAAGACAGCGAATACCATCCCGCGTCTACGAGTACCTCTATAGGTCCATGTCAAAATGGCTACAGATTCCTTGCGCAGAGATAGTAATCCTTGGCGATTACAACACCCACCATGCCGAGTGGCTCGGTTCAAGTTTAACCAATCATGCGTGGAGATCTGTTTATGACGTTGTCTTTACATATGGTCTTATACAACTGGTTACTTCGCCTACGCGGATTCCAGATGTGGAGGATCATGCACCTTCCCTTTTGGACCTTCTGCTGACCTCTTATTCGGACAGATATCAGGTGTCCGTCGACACCCCTCTTAGCTCCTCGGACCATTTTCTTGTCCGGAGTGTTGTGCCACTCACACTAACGTCGCGATTGTATTCTAAAGGCTGCCGCCGTGTTTGGCACTGTAGGTTTTTTTTAGTAAGATTAGGGTGACAAACGAGCACATAGTCCACCTGATGGTAAAAGGTTACTACGGCCCACAGAAATCTACATCTATCCTCGATTGCGAATCAAAATGCAGATGCGTTGAGGACTAAGATGGAATGCCTCGTTTCCAGTAAAAAGGGCCCCGGTCGAGCCGACCCATTCGTGCTACAACTATGCCAGTAATATAGCTGCAGCATGGCTCTACCACGTATAAAAGTATTATTACCACCGTATAGGTATAGGTCAGCCGATTGGGATAGGACGCGGTCTTTTTTTGCATCCTACCCTTGAGGGCGGATTTGCTTCTCGCCGGACGATCCAAGCGTTATTGCTGATGTGGTACTTCAGGGTATGGAATTTTTTATTCCATCTACTGTGCTGCCCATCTGAGGCAGATACCAGCCATTATTTGGTTGCTCCTGTAAATTAGCATCACGCTATAAGCAGGAGTGCTACCGCGCCTAGGCTGACGCATCAACGTCTCGGGATGTAAACACCAGCGCTCTTAAAAAGAACTATTATTGGTGAGAACTATAATTGGTGAGAAGCTAGTAAGCCTTCCTTCGGGAACCCGTGCATTCCGGTCTTTTGCCAAGGCTGTCGAAGGGAACTTCTGTCAACCACCTTTTCCATCTCTGCATATGAAGGACGACTCACTAGCCCACACCGCAAAAGAGAAAGCCGATATGCTGGGCTCTCTTTTTGCGTCCAACTCGACTCTTGATGACGGGGGAACACACCGATGTGCGATTTATATAGAGCTCGTTTCGCAAAGCACTCCTCTCCCTGGACATCAACAAGTCGAGTGGGCCTGATGGAGTCCCCCCCATTGTGCTGAAGACGTGTGCTTCGGAGTCAGCACCGGATTTAACGCGTCTTTTCGTGTACTCGTACGCCCAAGTCCTAGTCCCGAATTCATGGAAGACAGATTTGGTCCATCCGACGTCCAAAAAAAGGGACCGCCCAAATCCGCCGAACTATAGGCTTATCGACATCGCTTCCTTTTTCTCCAGAATAATGGAAACAATTATTAAATGCATCTCATGAGGTACCTTGAAGATCAGCTGACTAGTGACCACCAGTACGGTTTCCGTCAGGGTCGCTCAGCTGGTAATTTTCTGGGTTACCTAACTCATAGATGGGCAGAGGCATAGATCATAGAGAGCATATAGATTCCAAGAGGGAGGCGTTGACCGCTAGTTTGGACATAGCGAAGGCCTTCGATCGGGTTTGGCACAGAGCGATTCTTACGAAGCTTCCTTCCTATGGGCTTACCGAAAAATTGTGCGATTGGATCACCAGTTTTCTTGCAGATCGGAAAATAAAGGTCATAGTAGACGGTGCATGCTCTGATTACAAGCCTATTAATGCTGGTGTTCCACAAGGCTGCGTGCTAACGCTGCTTCTTCTGCATTCAATGATATTGCAAACCGGTAACATTCATTGTTATGCGGACGACAGAACTGGTAATGCTTTTTATACCGGCTGTGCCAATATTACTCGGGTAAACGTTACCGAATACCGGAACAAACTTGAGTCTAAAGTCAAGACTTTGTTGAACAAAGTTTAGGACTGGGGGCGACTAAATCTAGTCTAGTTCAATCCCCAAAAGACACAAGTTTGCGCGTTTACCGCTAAAAAGAACCCCTTCATCGTATCTCCTCAGTTTCAAGGCACTCTCCTTGTTGGCTCAGCTAGCATCTAAATCCTTGGCGTTAACATATTGAATAGTGTGCAGTTTTGTGGCCACTAGGATGGGAATGCCAAATTGGCCTCCAAAAATCTTGGAGTGCTCAGTAGAGCGGGACAGTATTTAGTGCCGGCACATCGCTTGCAACTTTACAAAGCTCAATTTCGGCCTCACATGGAATACTGTTCTCATCTCTAGGCCGGTGCACCCAGTGCCAGCTTCTTTCACTTGACCGCACACAGCGCAGAACGGTTCGAATCGTTGACGACCGAATTCTTTGGAAACTGCTCGATTCATTGACACTGTGTAGGGATGTTGCGTCCTTTTGCATTTTCTATCGCATCTGTCACGGGGAGTGTTCTGAGGAATCGTTCGGATTATATATTTCAGCCGCCAAATTTCATGAACGCACGTCGCGTCAAAATTCACTTAAATTCATTAATATATATATATATATATATATATATATATATATATATATATATATATATATATATATATATATATATATAAGAAGAAGAAGAAGAAGTGATGTCAAAATTCACGATATCACCCACACCATACGGATGCTTGATCCACCACTGTGCGTTTTACTAGTAATTTTCTTCCTCGTACAATTTCTCTATGGAATTATTTATCACTGGCGACAGACCGATACAGCAGTTTTACTTACCATCAGGTGAACCGCATGCTCGTTTGCTCCCTCTTCTATTAAAAATTCTTTTATATAATATCTTATATATATATATATATATATATATATATATATATATATATATATATATATATATATAAGCCCTACAAATAAGGGGTTTTAAAGTTATGTTTAGTTTACTTAAGTATATTAATAATTATATACAGTTATTGCAGTTTTTGAAAATACATGTAAATAACACACCTACATTTATTTGAAATAATCTCAATTGAATGCAATTTATGGGTAACAACGTTTTTGCCTACCGATCGACGCTTACGAATGTGTGGGTGCGCAATAAAATCAGTTAAAATAATTCATCACTACGCATTTTGAATTTAAATGATAAAAAGCAGAGAATGTTTTAGATTCTTTTAATTAAATTTTCTTCACTATTTGCCTTTATTACATATTCAGAACCTTCCCTGCAAATTTGGCCGGTTATTGTAAAATACAGTAGATCCGCGGTAATCCGACAAACGTTTTGCAAGGCGGTGTCGGATTATCAAATTTGTCGGACTAGTAGAGTACTGCCACAGCCCCCGCGTAGTCCGGAACTTTTTGAAAAAGAGTACCTTGTAATCCGACAAATTACGTATCAAATGTATTAAACAATAAAAAAAGTCATGTGAAATTAAGTAAATGATGGATGTCCGTTAGGCTGCAACCCCATAGTCACACTTAAACTCAGACAATGGCCTGAAATAAATGCAACCTGTTTGTCCGCGTATTCACGAAGAACACCCCCCCCCCATAACGGATTCATTTAAGGCATGTCGGATTACAAGGGGGTGCGAATTAGCCAGGGGCGGGATTATCGAAGGTCTACTGTAACCCTGTATATCTTAAGGGACCCATGTCTACTGAGTAGAAAAATGCAGGATGCGGTCTGCCGAAGTGAAAAGAGTGATCATCAGCAAAACATCTGCACGCAGTTTATAAATACTAGCCAAAAATATTTATAATAAAATAAATATATATCTACCTTTTGGGTTTCTACACACTAAAATAAATCTTAGAAATCTTATTATATTGGATCATCTTTACTTCAGTTACCTTTGGAACTTTAGGAACAGGCTGATGACTACAGGATGCTCCTTCATTGTCACTATCATCAGAGCCTTCAGTATACGCTGAGCTAAGTTGGCGCCATCGAGACAGCACTAATTTTCGTACTGTAGCGTATACCGTGAATGGTGATGGATTTCGCAACAATACTGGGGAAACGCAAGAACTCACAGTACCCACAGCTTTTAATCTTCTCAGTCTTTCCTTTTTACCAAGCCTCTTTTGCGATTTTTTATCTACTTTCCTGAAATGAATTTTTCAGTATCCTTTAAAAGCCTAAGTCCTTGTTTTTAATAGTCATCAATATAAAATAATTGTTCATTCATCCAATCATCCATCATACATTCTGCAGTAGTAGCATATCAAAAACTCAGTACTGTTTCCACATAGAAAGTCTTTGTCTCATAGGGTCTTGTAGACCTTTGTCTCATAGGGTGATTTTTTAATTTATTTTGAGTTTTTGTCAATGAGATGCTGCTGCTGCGTTGCGTCATCTACTGTTGCGTTGTCATTTATTGAAATTTAATTAATTAGGTACATTTCATATTAATTTAATAACGTTTAATATAAATTACCCGGTTGACCGAGCTGTGCTCGGTATTTTTCGCTCGGTTTTTTTTTAATTCGTGTGTTTTGGAAATTATATTTAGATACAAATTACATACTGATGAAATACGAATAATATTTTTTGATCTTAGCGACATAATAGAAAAAACTGAACTGGTTATTTGAACAAAAAATCTAGAGTGCAATTAGTTTAATTTAAATTTTCTTGTTAAATAGATTGATTTTCTCAAAAAAGAAAGGAACTTGAAAAAAAGTCGGTCGGTCAGTCTATACCAATTAAGCTATTTGTAATCATTAATAAACTGTCAAAATTTACCTTCTTATTCTAACGATATTGTAGCAGTTTTTTACTGCCTGAAAACACGGACAAAGGGACATTTTCTAAAAATAAATGCTAGCTAGATCGATTTATTGCCCCCTAAACTCTCTGAACACTAAATTTTATGAAAATCGTTGGAGCCGTTTCCGAGAATCCGATTATATATATATATATATATTTAATGTTAATGCATTAATTTGAACATCTTTAAGCAAGCAAATCTGAATACCTCATATACTGACAGAATTAACGGCCCCAGTGCATGTATGCACCATCTTTTCATAAATTTAAAATATAAGAATTAAATTTTGCAGAATAATAATTAATTCAAGAATTAATAAAATCGAATATTCAAGCCAAGTAAAGGTTGTTTTAAAAAGTTGGTACACAACTTCTTTTTGAAACAAAGCAATGTAGCACATTAAGAGTGATGAATATATAATATATTATTATATAAATAATATATATATATATGTACTACATATAACACAATTCAATATGTATGAGCTAACGTTTTATTATAAAATTAACTTCATTAATGCTATAGAACTTACAAAAAATATGCAAAACTTTACATAAGTAAATAATTGTGTACAAACAAATGTACATACTAAAATAATCAAAAATTATGAATCAATCGATTTAAGAAACATCAATTTAAGAGCGTTATCAAGAAACAATAATGCTTTTTGAGGAAAATTATGATCTTTCAACCATTTTCAGAATCAAATTTTTCTGTCAGAATCAAAACAATACGCGTCGAGCACAATAGTGGTGGTCCATACAAGTTATAACTTGTTCAATCATGTAGTACCCGGTTGACCGAGCTTTGCTCGGTATTTTTCGCTCGGTTTTTTAATTCGTGTGTTTTGGAAATTATATTTAGATATAAATTACATACTGATGAAATACGAATAATATTTTTTGATCTTATCGACATAATAGAAAAAACTGAACTGGTTATTTGAATAAAAAATCATTAGTGCAATTAGTTTAATTTAAATTTTCGTGTTTTTAAAAAATACTAAAAGAGGGCTCGAAAAAATAGATTTTCTCAAAAAAGAAAGGAACTTGAAAGAAAAATTAAAAAAAGTCGGTCGGTCGGTCTGGGCTCGAACCATGGTATTACGATTTTGTGACCGCCCAATATACCAATTAAGCTATTTGTAATCATTAATAAACTGTCAAAATTTACCTTCTTATTCTAACGATATTGTAGCAATTTTTCATTGTTTAAAAACACGGACAAAAAGACATTTTCTAAAAATAAATCCTAGCTAGATCCTAGATTTATTGCCCCCGAAACTACCTGCATACAAAATTTTATGAAAATCGTTGGAGACGTTTCCGAGATTCCGATTATATATATATATATACAAGAATTGCTCGTTTAAAGGTATAGGATTAGCGAAGATTGTCAAAAATATTTAATAATAAATAACAGACCATGTCGGATTACAGGGGATGCCGGATTAGACAGGGGCCGGTTTACTGGGGGTCCACTGTACAGTCAAACCTGGATAAGGGAGAGCTCAAGGGACCGCAATATCTTTTTCTCTTATAGAGGTTTCTCACTAACCTGAGTTTCTAGCTTACAGAGTTACAGAAGGAGTCTGTCTCACTTATAGAGGTCTATAAAATACGGCAAATGTGACGTAATTAGGAACAAAATAGTGCATGGGTATTACATAAATATGTATGAAATAATAGCTGAGCATAAATGTTTATTCTAAATAATATTATAACTTCTTTTGCGATTCTGTTTTTAAATTTTGTGTATGTTTTTTAAGTTATTATATATATTCATAAAATGTATGTTGTTCTGGTTACACACAGTCCCAGCCAGCGCACCACATACCGCACTTCGACTGAGTCCCGAAAATGTGTTACTGCACATTCAAGATCATAGTTCAACTTACTTGCCGTGATTACTGCGCACATTAGGCTTTTTGAATAGAATGAGTTCTTCGAACTATAATAACAAAACAATAAGATGCATATTTGGTTTAAATTAAATAAGAGTCCCTCGAAATTAAAGAATGATTCATAAATAGCGATAGTTAAACGCGTTTAACCGTCGCTTATAGAGGTATAGGCAATTAGTATCAATCTCACTTGAAGAGGTTCACACGTGAAAACTGAATGTCACTTATACAGGTTTTATGTTTCTCACTTATAAGGGTAAGAGAGCATAATGACAGGATCTGGTAAACACTCTTATTAATAGAGTTTTCTTGCTTACCCAGTTCTCACTTAATCAGGTTTGACTGTATTACTTAAACTTTGCAGAAATAAATTTAATTTACAAATAACAAAACCATAAAGAATCAAATAATAAGAATTTCACCTCATCATCAAAATTCTATTCTTTTCATTGTAATATTATTTTCTACCATGCTAAGTATGAGGAATTCAGACACAATATACCTTATACCAAGTTACATCATAATAAGGTACAATTAGATTTTAGTTAAAAATCCATAAAATGATTCTTTAAAAATACAAGCAGAAGCAAATTAAACTCTCTTTCTCAAAGTTCATAATTACTACAAGACTGCAACTGCCATGGAAAATGGGGTTCACTATAGTAACTTAAATACAAATTTACATTCACAGAAATACCAATTTATATGTATCAGAGGGAGTTCCAACACCTCATCTCGTGTTAGGATCGACTTGGAAAATTTACAGCAAGATCTCTTAAGGGTACATGTAGATGTCTATGGGCCACAGTATCCACTTACTGTGCATTTGTTTATCACCTAAATTTGTAAATTAAATGAGTAAGTATAGTAATAAGGAAATATTTTTAACGGGTAAAATCTTCAAGCACTATATCAACTCTTAAAAATCAATTAATGAAGAAATTATTAAGCAACATAGTAGTTTTAAAATATTACAGATGTGATAAACATAATATTAATTACTAATTGGTATAAGAAAACCTAAACCTCTTGTGTTATCTTCTCCTATGGTTTCAAAATTCTTATGGTTTAGTTAGGAATAGATAACATCTCCTAGTATTTACCAGATATTAAATTCTTAAGCTGATTATGACTGTAATCAACAAGGAGGGTGCAAAATGTTTAGAACTGTAATAATAAATATTTAGAACAAAGATTAACAAAGGAAAAAACCAGCTATAAATAAATATTCCATGTGTATATGTTTCTAAAAAAACACCCAATATATAAATTTATATAATCATTTATTATAATAGTTTTTATAACTTAATTCAGGTTATATAACTTAATTCATAAAAAGCAGTTAATAAAAATGAAATACCTCTTAGCCATCCAACATAAAGCACGGAAATATTTTCGATAGTTCTCTGGCTCCATGCATGATAGCTCAGGCATTTGTAGTTTTGAGTTCATATTGATGTTATGTTTTTATTCCTGTAAAATTAGCATTGTTGCAAAAAATGTTTTAAGGTCCTCTAACAAAATAGTTTTAATTTTGTTAAAAATGTATTTTTTCCTTTCGCAAGAACGTATTTCGCTTCAGCATTAAATACAAAACGTCAACAAAATCAAAGCTTTTACAGAAGTTTTGTTGAGGGTTCATTGGCCTAAAGCTGTATCATACATACATTTATATATATAAGGTATAAAATACATATGAGTATATTTTTTTTTGCTAGTTTAAAGTATACATTTTATATAAAAATATTTACAGTCGCAGCGGCATAATTTTAAAAATTACGCTAACGCACAATATTAAAAATAAATATATTGGTATTTTAAGTAGCTAAAAATATTTTTGTTCTTTACACCTTTGTTACACCGACCGCAATATTTAACAAATTTATTTTATAACATTAAAAAATACCTGCAATATCAATATAACTTGCATTTTGCTAAGATTTAACGCGACAAATATAGCGCAAATTCAAAATTGCAATTTTTTCCCAGTTTTAGAGTAACGTCAAAAATCAATAAACAGGACGAAGTTAGTGTGGATCCGGAACCGATGAAAAGTTATCGGTTAATTTCAAAAAAGGCCAATGTATCTAGTTAAAATTTTTAAGTTAAACTAAGTTGTTCAAATAGTTTTTGTTTACAATATGTTTTGTTTAATTAAAACGGATCTCTTGAAAATTCATCGAATCGTTTTAAAACAGGACCGGGCGTATTTCAACGTTATACATGAAACTAAGTACCGATTTGAACGTTATGTATCAAATACCAATAAAATTAAATAACATCTATATGTATACGAGCATGCCCCATCTTAGATCAGAAAGTAGAAGTTTACTATTTTATTCATTGTAAGTTTATATTAAAATGCTCAAAATGAATTTCAAATATACATTTATTTATTTACATATAATACACAATAGTTGAGCTAAAACACAATTTATTGAAACAGAAACAGAAACAGACACTTTTTTATTTAATGTAGATTATAAACAATACTTATTGAAAGTCAATTTTTCATTTACCACTGGTTTGCAAAAAAACCTCTGTCCTGGGAAGAACCAGCAAGAAACCAAGCGGGACTATAATTTTTTTCCAAATAATAGCTCACAATCATGTTTACAACTAACATTTCAAAAGAAATTAGAAATAACTTGGTAGCGATCACCATTCCCAGGGGTTAATATAATCCATCCATAAATTCCTTAATATTATTATAACCCTTTTTATACAAATTTAGTTTAATAAAAATGTTGTGAACTTTTCGTATGACAAATTTTGTATATTTTCTGGGATTTTGTTGCAAAAGCGTATACATCGCCCCAAGAATGTATTACTGACTCGGTGGAGTCGAGTAACTGGTACTGCTAACTTGTCAGATACAAGCTCCTAGTATTTACGGAATGAATATCTCTTATTTTTGCAAAACTTCTTTTATTTTTGTGTACGTACATTACATTTTCATAAATGTATTGAGAGGCCAGAGTTAATATATTAACTTCCTTAAATTTTTGATCAGTGACTCTTTTGGTTTTAAATTATATATTGCTCTATGGCCCTCTTCTGTAAAATAAATATAATTTCAGTGTCAGTCGTGTGTTCCCATAGCAAATACCATACGACATAATGCTATGAAAATAACTAAAGCAAACTATTCTAGCTGTTTCAACACTGGTAAGAGTTCTAATTTTTTTACAGCATGTGCTGCAGAACTAAGTCTGCTAGCTAGTTTTGATATATGGGGGAGCCATTGAAGCTTTTATAGCTTTATTGATATCTGTTTTCTTAAATTAAGTTACGAATAAAAAAGAAGAATTTATAACTGTCATAATGATTTGATAAATAATATGAAATAATAAATGAATGAACAAAATGTAACAAGGAACTAAAAGTTACCATTATAATTGGTCATTAATCAATAATTACTTCCAAATTAAAACAAATATATGACATTGCAAAAAAATTCATTTTATTGTGTACTTCATTCTTTTTTCTTCTTCTTTCTTCGCCAGTCCGTAAAATCCACTACTGGACATGAACCTCTTTGGCTGTGGATATGCAATAACAGATACATGCCGGACCCCTCACATGGATGACGTTATTCCTCATCGCGGATATGAGTATTTTACGCGTGGTGTAACTATTCTATATACTGTACTATCGAAAGCCATGTAAGACTTTTTGGCTTATTTTATAGCCACTTTTGAACCTTTATACTATCCACAGCTAGACACAGGCATCTTCTCAGTTTTTGAAAGGGATTGAGAGCAAAGGCGTATTCATCGCGCTAACCCAAGGCGTATTGGCGTACTTCACACGTCTCGGATTTTTTTTCATACATTATAAAAAATTGTGGTGCCAAACCACTTTCCAACTTTGGCAATTACGGTAAATATCCCTCAAATGAGGGAATCTATAGGGAGAGGTCTATGTTCAACAGTGGACTTTAATTTTAATAGGCTCTAAGGGAACGGAATGGAGGTTACATCATATGTTACAGAGATCAGTATTAGTGTCAGGGAACTACATCTGTATTTGATTACGCCGCTGGTGACCACAAGCTAATTTCTCATCCAGAGGCCATTAAAGGAACGTCACCAGCGTTTTTTGTACATTTTTAATAGCATTGATGACGAACGAGCATACATTCCCCCCTAATTATATAAGTATACCGAGACAAACCCATCCTATATTAAAATAGCTGATGCGTTGTTAATTAACAAGGGACGCCATTTCTCATAAAATAAAACATTTGCTATTTAACGCTGGTATACTTTATCGCAAACAGGGCTTTTAAATAATTTTTTATTTTGGTGTATATATTGTATATTATAATAATTACTTAGTTTTAAAATGTATGTAAATAAATAAAAATGATAAATAGTAGAACTGCATGAACATCAATTTTTTATGTTACTGAGGAGAAAGTGATAAAAAATCTACCCGTTTTGTTCTGTCGTAAAAAAAGAGTGAGTTAAACAAACTTATCTTCAAATGGTTTAACGATTAATGAAACAAACGTTTCTAATAAGCTTTAGACGTCGTCCTAATTGGCTATTGATCGTACGAGTAAACGATGCAATTTCACCACACTTTTTAAAAGATCATGGGATGGTTAACAAGTGTCCTAATAGCTGGTCCAATGGTCTTCGCGCGATGGTGCCGCGCCTTCAACGCAACGGCACAATTTAAACAACGGCTACTTACAAAGATCCACAGGTTTTACTGTCGGGCAATTTTGCTTCGAAAATTGCCAAGCCATTGGAAAAAAACCTTTCCACTTATCTCTTATGTTGCTGCGCTCGCGCGAACATACCAATCGGACCTAAAAAGAAACTTATTCAAAACCATCATACGATCGTTATTAAGCATTTCTTGTGCTCGCGCGATGAATAACAAGTGTCAATTAGGACACTCCAAAGAAATGTGTGTGTTAAATCTCGTTGTGTGACGATATCGCTTCGTTGACTCATACGATCATTGTCAATTAGGATGGCACCTCAGAGTAATATTTGGAAGTAAATTATTATCTTCTCTCTATATTAAAAATCAATAACTGTCCATTAGTCACGCTAAAATTTGAAAATGGCTCGACTGACTTGATAAAAAATTGTGTGAATGTTTGTGTGGGTATCAAACACTCACAATTTTTTTATCAATATCGTGATCGTGCACTTTTGTTGAGATCCCGAAATCACCTATGCGAAACCGGGCCGGGTCGCTATTATGTGAATAAATTTTAGTAAATGTTCAACCGTGTGCACAAATTCATGAGATGAACTATACTGGTGACTTTTTTTATCACCTGGAAAAAAAATAGGGTGTAGCACGTGAACGGAGTAGAAGCGTATAACACAGATATTTTACAATTTTGAATTAGACGTTAGATTAATTTTTTAAACAATTAATTTAACCTTAGCCCTTGAGCCCGTGATCCTGTTAAGTGACAAGGTCAAAGATGCAGTTCATGATGACCAATGAAAATTAGAATTCGTTGCATATACGTACGTACGTTGAAACAATTAATAGAAAAAATAGGCAAATAATATGGTACATGAGCTTTCATATTTGCATTTATTGATAAGATATACATAAAATTTTCTTTGGCTTTATATAATGGATATGATTTTTCAAGTCTTAGAACTTTTTAATCATCAGCGTTTTATACCTCGCACGTTTGTTTCCTTTTTATGCACTTTCGCTACATTTTATTAATAACGAAATAATAAAAGAAAATCTTTGATCAACTTTGGTTTACAATAAATAAGTACATAAGTAATTTGTTCGACAAAATGAAACATTTATTTTCGATTCTTTAAACACGTAATGTAAAAATCTAGTACCAATAAAATTTTTAAAGCGTTAGTGCTGTCCATGAGTGTATTTTAAAAAATTAGTGATAATTTTTAAACAGAAATCTAAGTAAAGTCTTAGCTACATGCATCATCACATTATTACATATCACATTATAAAGGCTTAAAATTATTGTGGTTTTAAACCTATAACTGATGCTGATTTCGAAAATATTTACTTTAGATAAGAGCAATTCGTGCCATATACATTGACTCAGATATTTTTTTTAAACAAATAAATAGTTTCTGTTGCTTCGAAGTTCATTTGGATAAGGTTATAGATATTTTAACTATTTTAATAACTTTTTAATTATGACTAATGAGTGACGTTTGGAATACATTTAGACTTGACTGACTGAAGGCGTATGTGCGCGTACATTTGCGAAAGTACTAAGTACTGTTGCAAAACTATTTTCCAGGTGTAATCACGCGGTACTTAAGTCATTTTAAAATATGATAAATCGCGGAAGCAGTGCTGTCGTCATGAAAATTTAAAAATACGTATGTTACTATAGGTTAGTTAGTATTGACACAAAATGCGTTTTCACAACAATTTATTCGTGAATGTAATATCAGCTTAATAACTCGAAAAGAACGTTGTATAATCCGGTCCTGTTATTTGTAGGACTGTTTGTCTGCTATTTTTAACGAGTGCGTTTGTTAATATACTCCTACGAGTCCGTTACTGTTACCGGTTTTAAAAGTTTGAAACATCACTGGTGCGCCATTGTGTTGGTTGGTTGGTGCTCCTCAGTGTGTCATAATGGATAGATTTTGTTTTTATTAAATTTTAAGCCTCAAATTACTATATTTTTTACAAATGTTTTAGTGAAGATAACAACAGTGACAATAATGCGTGCCGAACCTTTTATATCCGACTAAATAACACCCGTCTGTCACCACGGTTAGTTCTAGTTGATGGCTGACTGAGGTTATTTGTTGTGACATGTAGTTATATATCTACAATAATGTCATTGGCGATTATTAAAAATTATCGTGGTATACAATGGAATGTAGATGAGTAATTGTGTTCTATGTTCCTGCTTAATTTATAAATTATTAAGTTTCCGTACATCGCGTCATTATCTTGCGAACACCCGTGTCTCATCTTGGCGTTGGTCTTACGGACTATAAAGAAACTTTCGCTTTTCATATTTGTAGTTTTCGAAATGTTCGTACAACTATGGTGATTCATTAATTGATTCATATTGTTATTTTCATGTACATCGTTTTTGACAAATATTAACCGAAACCACTAGTTTATTTCTTTATGATGTCATGTAACAGTCAATTATATTCATGGTGTTGGCTAAAGAAAACAACCCATTACACATTTTTATAGTTGTCCCAAAATATTTTTTCATCTACTATTATACAATATTTTCTATATTGACCATGATTTTACTATTAATCTTGTACATGATCACTTGGATTGAGTCATGTATAGGTGCTTAGGCAATACAAGGCTTCCTTTAGTAACTTTCCAAATTATGCTTAGGCCATGGTATAGGGAGTTATTTACTTTGCTTTTATGGTTGGCTCTAAGTATATGAGTAGTGTAGTTATTCAAAATAGTGTAATTATTATTTTACAGTGTTTAAGACAGGAAAGAAACTTTGTTTATTGCCCATGGAACACAACATTACCCTTGCAGCCTAACAAAAGTCTGTTGCTCACTATAGGTCTCCCCTTATATATTGCCTCACTGGGGGGATATTTGTCATATTTGCCATACATGGCAGACGAGCAGGCAACCAGTTTTTTAATTTCTAGTTGTTATTAAGACACTGCTGCCCATCTTATGGTTACATTCTGCCTCTTACACACCTATGGGATGATATAGAGGAGGAGAGGGGAAGTAGATATTTTTACACTGCATATACACAGCATTAGGTGTTGAATAATAATCCTTTAAATCTAATTTTCGAAATATCTTTCTTTAAAATTATTAATTACTAACTTAACACAGTCAAATTTAAATAAGAGATTTTTTGATTATAATGGATAAGCTTTAGAACAAAGCATTACAATTTTTACATATTAGAAGATATTTAAAATATAGAAAATGAAAACTCATGCATTTATTATTTTTAATGAAAAATATTTTGATAGTAATTAATTCATATAATTGTTCAATCTTTGTGGGCTACTTCAACAAAAGCTGAAAGTGGGGTGAACCATGGAGGTCGGGGCACGTGCCCTCGACGTACTCCCGCTACTCCAGGAGCGGGTGGCGGCACTTACCGGTGGTGTGGATCGCCGAGGAGGACCTATAATATGGTTCCCTGCAAATTCCAGACGGGACAGGGTTGCGCCAGATGATTATAGGCGCTTGTTGCACTATCTAATGAGTATTCCTAGGTATGAAGTTGGATATTTGATACTAGAAATAATCCTAGAATATTTCAAAAATTCAGTTAAAAACTATTATTTAATTATTCATTATAAGTTTTGTTTGATGTTTATATGGAGTTTTTCTTTCCATTTATTACATCTGTTGTTTACATTATATTAGGAACTAGAAACTTATATTTGTGTTAAATATTGCACTTTATTTTAACTAAAAGAAACATGTAAGCCTAAAACTATCATCTTTTTTCAGTGATTCTTTCAAAACACATGGCTTTACAATCCTAATAGATATGAGAGGTTCAGCCTGGGCTGCTATTAAACCCATACTGAAAGTTTTGCAAGAACACTTTCCTTCATCCGTCCATCAGGCACTGGTAGTAAAACCTGACAATTTTTGGCAAAAGCAACGCACAACAATAGGAGCACATAAATACAAATTTGAGGTAAGTTGATATAGTTGGTGTTAAATCTTTTTGTTATGGATCAAAGAGAGAAAATAAATATGACGAATAATTTGCTGTAGTATTTTCTATAAGAAATTTAATCAAATATTTTTTAGCTATTCTAATTGAACCCCTCTTTATTAAGTTGAAGCTTTATACTGGTAAAGAGGCATTACATCATAGCCTTTAGGGGCAAAAACCCATTTGCTATTTGATTCTCCAACAAGGATAGATGTGACTGTCATGGGCTGTACTATCCACTTACCATCAGGTGGTTTGTGTAAAAATAAAAGTTACTAAACCTAGTAATTTTTAATTTATAGCAATAAAATCAATGCAGATTGTCTTTGAGAATTAGTAGTTTCTTGAGATTAATAAATTATGACTTAAATTGTTAATAGCTTATTATGCATGTATGATGTTAGTATGCAACTTTTATATATAAAATATATACTTTTTGAGCAATTTGACAATTTTTTTTGCATCATAGTGTCATAGAGTGCTAAATAACTCAAAACCTCGGGAATTGAAAAGTTAAAATAAATGTGATAAAATCTGTAAAAAATTAATTTGTAGTGTAGTAATTGTTTTAATGTGTAGTGTTTGTGTAAATATATCAATATTAGTGATGGTGAGGCTAGGACATAGAGCCTTCAAAATGCTACTACTTATACCATAGAATACTATAATACATACATAATAGAATGGGGGTGTTGGCAGAGCCCTTGTAGCCACTAAAATGCCACAAGACGTCAATTCATACATATAAATGTCAACATGAGACATGTTTTGACTTTACAATCGTTCCCAAATTTCCCATGCAAATTATTTAGAAAATGCCAAATTACACGCTATTTACAAATAAATATGTATTAAAATCCGTCTGACAACACAGCAAATCGGATTTGTAGTAGTGATTAACTGATAATACGACGTAATTGCTTGTATGTGTGCTCCCGGCGACGCTAACCTCGGTACAAAATAAGGTTGACAGCCATTCTATTGTGTATTATAGTATTCTATGACTTATAACTATATGAGGGGTGATCCAAAAGTAATGATAATCGGTTACTTCAGGTCTGCATAAAAATCCAAAAAAAATATTTTTTGCTTGCTTATATACTCACTACGTCAGCCTAAAAAAAATCATATAAATAGATCACAATTTCCGGGAGATATATTCATTTGAATATGAACTGTCAAAGAGATAACATCAACATGGAGAAAAACGAAATTAGAGCTGTCATCAAATACCTCTGTTTGAAAAAAATGTCTTCAAAAGACATACACGCTGGGCCAAGGAGTTTAAACTGGGCAGAACATCCGCTGAAGATGAACATCGCGAAGGACGCCCATCCACGTCCCTCACTGAAGACAATGTGAAAAAAGTCGAAGATGTTGTGTTGGCAGATCGAAGAGTGACCATTAGGCATGAAGCTGAGGTCACAGGGATCTCATATGGCAGCGTTCAAAGAATCCTTGCGAATGAGTTGCATGTGAAAAAGGTCTGCGCGTTGGGTACCTAGAATATTAACCGACGATCAAAAGAAAAATCGAGTTGACATTTCGAGGGTCAATCTCGAAAAGTTCCAAGCAGATCAAGAACATTTTTGTTCCGTTTTGTGACTATGGACGAGACCTGGATCCACCATTTTGATCCCGAAACGAAACAACAATCGATGACTTGGAAGCAAGCCTCCTCACCAACGCCAAAGAAATTCAAAGTTTCAAGTTCGGCGGGAAAGGTTAAGGCATCTGTTTTTTGGGACGCTCAAGGCATAATTATGGTGGAATATTTGGAAAAGGGAGCCACTATTACGGGCTCTTACTACGCAGACCAAATAAGAAGATTACGGGAGGCTATTAAGGAAAAAAGACGCGGCAAACTGCGAGCTGGAGTGCTGTTTCACCAAGACAATGCACAGGCTCACAAAGCCGCAGTTGCGATGGCTGCCATTCAAGAAACGGGATTCGAACTGCTCGAACACCTTCCCTATTTGCCAGATCTAGCTCCTAGTGACTTCTACCTCTTTCTTCGGCTCAAGAAACGCCGCCGAGGCAAGAAATTCGAAAACGATAGCGAAGTAATGGCCGCTGTTGAAGCGTTTTGGGAGGGTCAAGACAAAGAATTTTTTTCAAAGGGCATCCTGGGTTTAGAAAAAAGATAGACTAAATTTATTGATTTGTTAGGAGACTATGTAGAAAAATAAATTATTATTTTAACTTTAATTACCGTGTTTTATTTTCATTATCATTACTTTTGGATCACCCATCATATAGGCTCTATTAAAGGCTTAGACTGGTTGATCCCAGCTACTATGATACAATGTAGGTGTAAGGTTCTATATGTGTATTCCTTGATTCAACTAAAGTAAATGTGTCATAGTGCAATGAAACACGGTTGAATTAATTAACTACTCCTTAAACTCCTTTTGGAGTTTTAACTACATGTAAACATTTTTTTGTAGGAAAGGGGGTGAACGAGTATACGGCTCACCTGATGGTAAATGATTACTGCCACCCATGAACAACTGCAACACCAGGGGAATTGCAGATGTATTGCCGGCCTTTTAAAAGGAAGTAGGCTCTTTTCGTGAAGGTCCCTAAGTCTTATCTGTCCAGAAAAATCCTGAAAAAAACATATAGGGGAATGTCCTTTAAAAGGTTGCAAACTGAAAGAAATTTGTGTCTAAGACTATTATCATAGCTCTACTACTATGTTGTAGCATAATTGGAGAGGGAAGTACTATAATGGCTCATTTTGTTTCTTTAATAAATTAACCTTTATTATATTTTTGCTAGAAAAAGCCTTTTTCAAATGTATATTTATTCATTATCTATTACGACATTTTTATTGTTTCAGACAACCATGATTAGTCTAGAAGCACTGCCTAAAGTCATAGATAGCACACAGTTGACATCAGATTTAGATGGCACACTGCATTATGACCATGCACAATGGATTGATTTAAGACTTGTAAGTAGAGTTTTACTAATACCATTAAGTATTGTATAATTGAACTATCTAATGTCAAAAACCATTGAATGAAAAGTTAAACTTTTAACTTTTGTAAATTTAATACATTTTTATTTATTACATACGTAATGTTATAACCTCTGTGTTAATGAGAAATCTATAGTTAACTAAGTAATTTTACATTAGACAAGGTCCCAAATTAAGATACCCCTGAGACATAGGTTACACAATTTGTAGCTTCATGTAATGAAAAGTATAGATCTCTCTATAGATTTTGATTGTGCACATCATATTTATTACATATTGAAATATCAATTATTTTTAATATTGTCATTATGAATATATTTGTAGGCGTTGGAAGAGCTGATGTGGCAGGCAGGCGAACTTCTGGATCGTTTGGACGATCTGCAGGAAGATGTGGCTCGGGCTGACTTCGCTGATGACGTCACAGGGGCGCGTCGCGCAATAGATGCTCACGCTGATATTAGTAAGCGCCTCGCGAAGGTGCCAGTCGATGAACTTGAAGCACAAGGTTCATTCACACATTGTTTGCATGCAAGATATAATTCAAAATGTATTATAAGTTCTTATGATGTCAAAACCTGTTTACTGGTATCAGGACAACAGTATGGCGCGCTGTGTATGCGTGTGCGGCCGCACATGAGTGCGATGCACTGTGAAAACTTCACTAAGTACAATTTTTGTATAAAATATTTACTAAAGTATATCTGCCTCAATTTCTAGAAGTTTTATTATGTAGTATTTATAAACTAAACAAATATTCCTAGGGTTAATAGCAAAGAAGCACATAGTCCATCTGATAGTACTTACCATTCAGTGAATGCTATGGCCCATAGAGATCTACATCTATCATCAATTAGGAATCAAAATGCATATGTGTTCCTGAGGATTAAAATGGAATGCATTATTACTAGTAAAAGTCTTCGATTCTCTACATTCACCTTACAACACACATTATTCTGCTGTGTTATGCTGGTTTTCTATAGAAATGTGATCTTACTTAGGTCCAGCTAAACTATTTGTTACTATATGTTACAAAGTGGCAAAATCTATGGCCATACCCATTACTAATAGTTGCTGCATGGTTCTACCACAGTCTAACTACTACTAAAAGTCGGTCATCAAAGGTGTCTAGATGAGGCAATTGTGCAGTAAGGTGCAGGACTTGAAACAGGCGAAAATTTCCAGAGTGGCTGTTAGTAGCTCGGGAACTGTCCGCTAGGTTTGTCCTGTCACGCAAATAAATTGAAATGGTTTGCACTTCATGTGCTGAAGAAAACTATGGGTTGTCCTCATTTAATTTTTTTATTACTCTCCATTCTGACAACCCTAGCAATTTATGTTTATGTCAAATACTACTTTTAACATCAAATGCAATGGCTGACTATATGTTCTTCTTAGGCTGTGGCTCTACCATGCAATATTAACAGTCAGAACCTATATGTATTTACCTGAAAATTACATTTTTTTTATAAAACTTATCTACACCTTCATATTTTTATGGGAATATGGATTGTGTGGGAAGTGAAACAGGAGATGTTTTAAGTAACCCAAAAATTAATCATCGTAATACATCGTAAGTAAGAAAACACGCCAAAAACAAAAAATCGCGAAAATGAAAAATTCTTAGGCAAATAAAGAAAGCTACAGATGCATTGTAATTATGCAATGTAATTAAAACTTACACGTGGTAGAGCCATGCTGCATCTATATTAATAGTATAGTTGTAGCATGAATGGGTCAGCTCGACCGGGGAAGGATCACACTCTCATAGAATACCAGCGTCAAATAGCAGCTTAATGCTGTTGTGTTTCGTATGGTGAGTGTAGAGAACCAGAGACCCTTTTTACTGGAAAAGAGGCATTCCATCTTAGTCCTCAAGGCTGTCAAAGCATCTGCATTTTGATTCGCAAACGAGGATAGATGTAGATGTCTATGGGCCACAGCAACCACTTACCATCAGGTGGACTGTGAGCTCGCTTGTCACCCTTTTCCTATAAAAAAAAAAAACTAAAATCACTGTGGACTAATATTAAAATCACTATGGATTGTTGATCTGTCGGAAATTGATCAAGCTTCATGAGATATATTAGATGTAAATTCTCCGCCGTATTCTAATTACAGGGATGCCTCACGACACAATTGTCCACAGAAAAAGGTAAAAATGCTGTGGACAGAGCATGCATGATTATTTGTTTCATAATCTTTATTAAGCCAGGGTTAGAAGAATTAGAAGGTTCAAGCTGTTTCGACTAAGGAGTATAGTCACTTCCTATTCGCTTTACCATAATGTAATCTTATCACATTACTTGATAAGGAAAGCTTGCATATAGGTGTAGAAACCCGAATGGAGCGGTGATCTGTCAACCTCATTGGTGTCCCTGTGGCAGCAGCCTGCACAAGTTTGGACTCTGACTTTTTTTTATAAAATGTGTTGCGTCACGAATCTGTGTTACGTTATCAGAAGGGTTTTTATCTCTTTAAATGTTCCCTCGGTTTTAAAGCCTTTTGGAATATTTGGAGACGAAGGCAGGAGACCCGACAGTGTGAACTTGTACTTTGACAGAGAGGCAAAGCCCTTGTGTCGAAAAAGGTGCTACTTGTATAGAATAAGGTAGCATCTTACATGAGGGATACCAAATGTAGAGCTAAGACGCTATCAACTAAAACAACAATTAAGTAAATTACGCAAATATCAGTCTATGAGAAATAATTATACGCTGTGTAGTTTCGATGAGAGACGACGACCACCCGCGGATTTTTTTTAACTATCTGTGAGTGGTCGTCGTCGCTGGAAACTGGAGGGCAGTTTCTTTATTTCCTTCCCTCGCCTTTTAGAGAGAGATTTCTATGAGTCACAGCATTCACACTTACCACCTGGTGTACTGTGTTCATATTATGTCACACTTATTCTATAAAAGAACAAGAAAACGCAGCCTGCGTTCTTGACACTATACATTAATTAAAGAGTTCTCATTCAAATATATCTATTACAAAAGCTTATTTTACGTATATATCATACTAGTTTTTGTTTCAAGTCAATACATGAAGTATTGACCTCATGATGACTTGAAACAAAAACTATTATATATTAAGTTATTACTACGAGAAGTTCGGAGGAGTTTTACAAATCCCGGAATTTCGCGCCCTCGTAGTGTAGTGACGTCATCTCTCGCCCAGCCATTCACCTGCGTACGCAACGGACGATCACGCTTGTTTTCCGCAATTTTATTCCTGTCTAATGTAAAAAAGTTTGTAAGAATTGTTGTAAGGGCGTTAATTTTAAAAAATTTACATGGAAGTCGGCTATGGAAACGGTTAATCTGACATTTCACCTAAAGTAAATGGTTTTATGGTAACTCAATATTTCTTAATAATGATGACTATGGCATCCGAAATGAGTGGAATAAAATGAAATGCAAACATAAGCAATAACTTATCTATAAAGTAGTAGTTTGTTCGTTAGTAATATTTCATGTCATGTAGTACCTCAGTCAGGGCTGTTGCAACAGAGCTGAGGGCCGCATTTGTCGAAAAGTTTAGTAATAACTAAACTTGTGCGAAGTAGACCCAACATCTCCACTTACATCTTCACGCAGATTTTCTTAATAATTTCTGCTTTTTTACGTTTTTACAACGAACCATACAGATTCTTTTGACAAGCAAGCTTGTGAGGTAGGTACTACGCCTTTAAGTTTCAGCAGTCTCAGTACTCGTTTATACTTGACATAGTTTGACAATGGCATGCTATTTTCATTTTCAATTAGAAAACAAAAAAGTATTTATTTTATGACGACCTGTATGACGGGTATGATTTAAGAGCGGAAACGATTCTGGGTAGATTGGTTATTGTATATAGTTGTTCAGGTTCTAAGCATAGCTTGAAATATTTCACAAACATTTTTTAAATGTTTTTGCAGTGCATCGGCTATGTTTGTCGAGGCACAAATTGATTGCTTTTATACTATCATCCGCAAGAGAAGCGCCATCGCTTTTAAGACGTGTGCGCGAAACTTCGAACAGCATTCTGGGCGCATTGGCAAATAGGTGGGATTCTCCACTGCTACGGCACTGGATTTGTCTGCATGCGTTGGGCGCTCAGCCAGCAAGAATTAATTAAAATAAATTAAATTAGTAATTATGTTATTAATGTTACTAACACTAGGATAAGTTTAAATTGTTAACTAACGTCTATGGATGAAGAATCCGAAATAAATGTTTTTGATTTGATTTGATTTAAATGCTGGTCTCAATTTCATAGTCTTACCTGAGCCATATAACAATTTTTATGAATATGTTACAAATAATGGGGGTCACTAGCTGCTGCACGATGAACAGCCATTAATTTTATCTAAAAAATCGATTATAATGAAATAAACAAAATTTAGATAGGTAAGCCATATTAGCTACTTATATACATTTATTTTTGAATGCATTCTTGAAGACCTTTGCACGCCGATGGTAGTTTGGTACGAAATGTGTAATCTAATCTCGATACGAGTTGCTAGTTCCCAGTGTAAGTAAGTACACATTAATATAATTTTTTTATAGCATAGGTTGATAAACGAGCACATAGTCGACCTGATGGTAAGTGGATGCTGTGGCCCATAGACTCAATTAAGAATCAAAATGCAAATGTGTTGTCACCCCTGAGGACTAAGATGGCATGCCTGCATGATTCCAGTAAAAAGGGTCTCTGGTTCTCTACACTCACCATACGAAACAGCAGCATTACGCTGGTACTCTGTGAGAGCGTTATCCAGTCTCGGTCGAGCCGACCCATTCTACTACTACTATAATATAGCTGGAGCGTGGCTATACCACGTAAAAAACATCTTTATTACATCAAAATGATCCTCACAACAGAATAAGGTAGTTAATGGTCCAATGTCTGCTTTCTTCACAACGATCATCCACTTTTTTATGATTATTTGGCTATTATGAGGCCATAAAAAACAATTAATTGGTGGATTTAAGTCATATCTCTTAGGTGGTTACTCGGGGACGACAAAATAATGAGTATTGTGTCGTCCCCGACATTGACATTTTAGTCAAAAATTATAATCCCAGCGATAAGTGTTAAGTAAAATTTCAGCCTGAATACGTCCCACTGCTGGGCACAGGCCTCCTCTCATTTCTGAGAGGGTTTTAGAGCAAGGAAGTGTCTGCCGCGCTGCCCCAATGCGTGTTGCCGAACTTCACATGTCTTCGAAATATTTTTTCTTATTCCTCAGACATGCAGGTTTCCTCACGATGTTTTCATTCACCGCCGAGCACGAGGTTAATCAGCACTTAAAATTGCAATTAACAATTTATTGGTGCCGGCGGGGATCGACCTGGGTTACTCGCGTTCTGTTATATTTACAGCGAGCGTTAACCATCTGACCCCTCTTGAAATTGCGAGCGAAATAGTAAGTTCCCTTATAGCGGGGAGACAAGAGTGATGACGTCGTCGCGTTTAGTCCGGCCGGCCGAATTTTTATGATAACATCGCACAGTTTAGGCTTCATTATCTTAGTCATTCTTTAAGATAGGAAAAAATAAAAATAGAATTTTTCTTGGAATTTTCTCTAGTTTTCTAATTATATAACAAAAATCGTTGGCATTGTCAATTCTATGCAGAAGTTTCGTGGTCGCAAACGATTGCCATAATTATATCTCTATTGTTGTCATTTTTTGTTACGTATACAACAAAGAAAATATAAATATTGTTTTATCAATTAGTTCTCATGTAGAAAATGATCAAAAAAATTTACTTGTTTGTTGATAAACGCTGTAAGAATTCAAAAATGATTTTAAAGAATATTGTACTACTCTGTCTATAAAGTACGGGAAAAGATCAATAATACACAAAATGTTAGTTATTCATCCAACTTTATTGTATCACCTTCAAAGTATGCTCTTTCAGAAACGATACACTTTCTCCAACGAATAATCCAATCATCAAAACATTTTTAAAACCCTTTTTCCGGAATTGAATTTAGTTCTCGCTGCGAATTCTCCTATATGTCTTCTACCGAATGAAAGCGGGTGCCACGTGATAATTTGAGTGTAGGAAGAAGAAAGAAGTCTGCTGGAGCCATATCTGGAGAATAAGCTTGTTCGATGGTATTTGTGGAGTTTTTGGTCAAAAATTCGTTCACAATAATGGCCTTGTACGTAGACGCATTATTGTGGTAGAAAATCCAAGAATTTTCTTTTAACAATTCTGGCCTTTTTCGTCGAAATTGTTCTCTTAAACGCCGCATAACGCTCAAATAATATTCTTTAATTACCGTTTGACCTCCCGGCAAAAATTCGGAGTGCACAAAGATAACGATAGTCAAAGAAAACGGTCAACTTGACTTTGACTTTTCGACTTTGGCGTCGTTTATTCGGATTCGGTTCAGTTGGAAGGCGCCAATCCGAAAATTGTTGACTAGTTCGCATGTCAAACTCGTAAACTCACGTCTCGTCACCAGTAACAACGCGTTTCATGAATGTTGGGTTGGAATTTACTTGTTCTAGCATGTCCTCAGCGACTCTTATGCGATTGAGTTTTTGCAGAATTCAGGCCTTTTTTCTTTTAATATTTCCTTCACGATTGCGAAGTTAACTTCAGTTAACACCAACACCAACACTCGACCGCTTTTGAACGCTTTGTACCACTCATAAGCACGTATTTTTGATAACGTCGATTCACCGTAAGCCTCCTCTAACATTTTCAGTGACTCCGAACACTAAATTCCATTGGCGATGCAATATTTAAGACAAGCTCTTTGTTCAATGTTTTTGTCCATTGTGAAATTCGCAATACACATTAGATATTATATAACTAGAAGCAGCACTGTATTTAATCTAAATAGCAGATGTAAAATGGACAACAGAATTATGCCAATCTAACAACAAAAAAAAAATAGAAAATATATAATTTGGAGCCATAAACAAGTGTCATCCATTCCCGATGCTTTTTTGACTGAATGTATACTCCCATCATAATATCATGGCTTATTTATTGAGTATCAATAAATAAAGAAATGGTTTCAAGAAGTAGATTCTTTTATAGATTTTTGTTTTTACCTTAATGTGACAGAGCTGAGTTGTAAGTTTGGGCGTTAGTCCTGGCGTTATCTCTCAAATTTTTGTGGCAACAAAAAATGTGTGTAAGAATGAAGGTGAAATGTGAACTAAGCTTCAGTATTACTGTGCTAACATAGTCGTAATCTAAAGTGTACATTTAGTAGACAGAAATATTCTACAAAATTCTATACATAGCATGTTTCATTTTACTTTAAATATATGCTATAAGCACACATTCCATTACAGTCCTCAGGGGTGACAACGCATCAGCATTTTAATACTTTAATGAGGACGAGTGTAGATTTCTGTGGACCTCTGCTTCCACTTACCATCAGGTAGACTGTATGCTAGTTCGTCACGCTTATTCTATAAAAAATTGTTATGTAGTAATAATTTTAAATATTGTGATTTTTAATAGTTTAATACAATCGTCGATTTATTCTACGGAATTATGTATGTTCTTAACTTGTATAAAGCTATTAACCTTGTCCGCTTAAAAAAAAAAAAACGGAAAAAAACGCGAAACTCGAGGAGGGTTTGTTTTATACTTCAGTATTAAAATGCAATTTTTATCGGCCGAATGATTTCAAACCGGTAGGCAGTGCTAATCAGACGTACCTTGCCATCATATTGTACAACAGTTTCAGTCCAATGTTGAATGGTTTCATAACAGTCTGAAAGATGCTCGCGCGAAGAAATGTGTTTTAATTGCTGGAACTATCCTAAACGACATGGTACTGTACCTTGTTTCCTTTGTCACTATTGACACTATTACTGAATCAAACATTAGTGTTGTTTTGCAATCGTTCATTGATTTATACAAAAATATTTTATAATCTTGGCTACACAGTATTTATTTTAGTCAAAGCAGCAGTTGATTGTATGCCCTATTTTTTGTTTTATGTTATTGTTTATATTTTACTTTTTTATGTATAACCTATATAATTATGATCTTAAATTGATAAAGATTTCGTAATGGTTTCTCTAGATTGTTTTGAACATTAAATATTATGTCATGCGAATACTGTTTTAAAATTAACAATGTATTCTTCCTAGATTACTCTGGTGTCAAATTTAGGTAAATTTATTTACACCTGCTACGGTAAGGCAACCATGATGAAATTCTTTATGCGTTATTGTATAATATTTTGAATCATCTACATCTCGGTGACAGTATAGTATAGAGGAGGCTTAAGTTATACGTAATAAGCTATTTGATAGATTTATTATAGTATAAACGATGTACGAAAAGTAATTATCGTAAAAAAGTAGAATAACATATCTTTAGATATATGAATTCTTATATATATTTGTATTTTTGTAGTAGTATATATTATATTGATATGTAGATGAGAAACTCAGTTTTAATCTTCATAGGCGAGCGAGTACTTCAGAGACTTGAAGCGGCGGAGGCAGCGTGTTCCGAAGCGAGTGGAAGCGGAGGAGAAGCAGTGGCGTTTCACTGCGGCTCGCCTAGTGCTGTGCGAGCGCAACTCTCCGCAGTGCGCTCTGCTCATGCGCATGCACATAAGCTTTGGCAACACAAGAAGATGCAGTTAGATCAATGTTTTCAGCTAAGATTGTTTGAACAGGACTGTGAAAAGGTAATAGACTTTTGTCATATACCTCATAATTTAAAGTTTGTGCTTTTTGCTGTTTGTAGCTATTAAAAAAATTGATTTCATAAGTAAATTCTAAAACAAAACACTAAAACAGTTCTCAGATAAGTGTTTAATATCCATTAAAATTTTACTACAAAATGAGTATTTTATTTTTGACGTAGACGTATGAACATCGTGAAATAAAAATAATTTAAAATTAATACCGTGAAATTCGTAAAACTTGTTTTGTTCATTGTTGAAATCATTAGATCGTGATTATTGTGTATTTTATCTCTCGGAAACATACACTCATGTAAATTTTTTGCTCAGAAATAAAGAATTTGCGCCCTACTGTTGTTTCAGATGCTGGAATGGATTGTCAACCATCGAACCGCATTCCTAGCGACATATGTTGAGATTGGTCGTTCATGTGCCGCCGCTAAACGCTTACAAGAGGAACATGCTCGGTAATTTCTTTCAACATATTATTTAATGTTTTTACGGAAAAACGTATCCACTGATAATACTATTTTTGCTTAAAAACACACAGAAATAAGCATCAGTTTACTCAACGTTATTGGAAAGTATATATTTCTTTAACGGGGACAAATAACTCTCCAGGAAATTATATAAGTAGCAAAATATCATATCAGTTGTAAGCTGTCACTTTACTGTTTACTATAACCGTAATTGGTTGCGGAAATTATTATTTTAAAATCGTTGATATCCGGATTATATTCTCTTATTATTTACAAAAAAATATTGTGTATTATCTGCATAACCTTTGATAGACTAAATGATTATAAGTAACTTGTATCACAGGAAACAGCCGCAACAAGTTATAAAACGTCGTTTTAAATCATCCACAGTTCCTTTATAATCTTAAATACATATATAATTTCGTTTCTTTAAATAACGTTTCCTTTATTATCTTTATGTTTCCTGTATTTAATGTAATAGAGCCAAGCTGTAGCTAGATTATGGTTGCAGCACGAATGGGTTGATTCCAGCATGATATAGCAGCTTAATACTGCTGTGTCTCTTAGGGTAAGTGGAGAACGGGAGTGCTTTTTTACTGGTAACGAGGCACTAGAGGATGGCAACGCAACTACATTTTGATACTTAATCTTAAAGGAGGTCTATGGGCTACAGTCCACGGCATCCACTTACTCTCAGGTGGACTGTATGATCATTTGTCACCTTTATTTTATATAAAAAAAATACTACCATAAACAATAATTTAAATTTTAGCAAACTGTATAGATTCCTGCAAATGGTGCTACAATATTAGGTCTTTACCTATGAAGTTGCCGTTGTTATGAAATAAATTAACGTAATTTTTGTTCCATATATTTTATTTCTACTAATCAAAGTAATCACCAATGCCATCGATGCATCTTTGCCAATGCAGTGGTAGTTTATTGATGAAATCAGTTGGACGGGAGGCGACAAATTTTTCAAAATACATTTTATAGTTTGTACAGCCTCAGGTATTGAATTCATTGAAACGTTGGCGATCATTGAATTCGTGGGGCACGAACTCAATGATTTGATAAATGACGACCCATTTATCAAGCTTTTTTTACCTTGCCAATTTGACGCAAATGGACCTTTGTTGTTTTGATGCTAACGTCGAAAGCTGTTGCTAATTCAGCCGTAGATTGAGTATAATCAGCTTCCATAATCGCCTTTAATTCGTAATAGTCGACCAAAGTTCATTTTTCATGTCGAAATTTCCGAAACGGTAGCGGGCAAACCAATAACAGGTGGTGCGTTCGTTTGTATTATTCGCTCCGCAAAGGTCGTTGATGTTGCGTGCGAATGTGCTGCGTTGCTGCCATGACGGTTCTCATATTCCATAATTACTCGAACTTTTAACATATCCGTGATTACTGAAACTTTAAACTTATCCATGATGAGGAAAAAGATTCAAATGCGATGAAAACATCATCATTATCATCATCATTTCAGCACTTAACAAGTCCACTGCTGAACATAGGCCTCCCCCAAGGAATGCTACAAAGCCTGGTCCTGAGACACCTGCATCCATCGACTTCCTGGGATGACGCCCTATACACTTGGACGCCCTATATACCTGGGAGGACGCCCTATACACTTAGCCTACTGGTCCGAGGCTGCCTCTCGAGAACATTTTTTCCCCATCGGTTGTCGGTTCTTCGTGCTATATGGCTATGTCGGTCACTCTGGTTTTACTGTGGATATTCTCGTTTCTAAGTTTATCATGCAGGTAAAACCCACGCATAGCCCTCTCCATAGCTCGGCGAGCGACCTTGAGCGTCCTCATACAGTCAGCGGTGAAGGACCATGTCTCAGATCCATAAGTCATCACTGGCTACACATACGGGTTGTATAATCTCGTGTCAGGTATACCTGATGAGAAGATGTGTTATAATCTCTCGAATGCTTCCGACAGGTCGGCAGCATCGAGGTTAATTGATGGTTGAATCCGTTGATTGACCTCTCGGTCTAAGTTGGACTTACCTAGTCGGACTATTTGTCCCAGCTAAATATACTCGTAAACCAATTCGAGCTTAGTGCTCCCAACAACTACCGGGCTAAGGTGTGCCATGAACATTACACATGATCTTTGTTTTGCCCATGTTCATCTTAAGACTTATCCGTTGGGAGACACTATTGAGGTCACTGAGCATAGTGCTTAGGTCTTCTAGCGATTCTGCCATAAGGACTATATCGTCGGTAAATCGAAGGTGAGTGATGTATTCGGCATTGATGTTATCCAGTCCAGTAGCTTGAAAAGGACTTCCAATTCAGCGGTGAAGAGTTTCGGAGATATAACGTCAGCCTGTCTTAAATCTCTTCTGCCGTTGGATAGGTTTCGTGCTCTGGTTCTGTACTCGGATTGATGAAAATGACGAAAACATTACGCTAATCAATAAACAAATAAATAAATTTGAAAAAATAATTCCATGTTTTTAAAATAAAATTAATTGGAAATTAGAATTCTTAGCCAAACAAAAATTATTTTGATTTGGAATGGCCAGTACTGCAGAACCGCAATTTAATAGGTAAAGACCTATTGTTATATTTTAATTATTATACATTTCATTTATTTTAATATAATTAAATATAAAAGGAAAGACTATTACTTTTCGAACTTTTGGGAAATAGTATTCATTGCTTCCTTGTAACTACTGGTGTTAATCTTATTTATGGTTCATAATTGTGAAACCGATTTCTGATTATTTGTAATTTATTTTAGATTTGCAGCGGCATGTACGGGAGGTGGGCGACCTAGCGTTGCTCGAGTGACGACCGCGGCTCGGCGACTTGCCGACAAGAGACACTACGCTGAATCACAGATTTCTGCCCTAGCCATGCGGCTGGAACGGGCTTATAAACAACTCTCTGCTGGTAAGCCAAATTTGTGCTTTAACTAGTCGTCTTACAAAATATTTCGTGTGCAAAGACAGGGACGAAAAATAGAGAATGTAAGTTATCATGGAGGTGCTTAGATATTTTTTAAATAAAAGCCAAAATTAAGGTATTTACAATTTTAAAATTTAACTATTAATTGCCGTCTTTACTAGATGGCATAAATTTTATTGTGAATCATTACGATAAACAGTAAAATCCAATAAAAAATTACGAGTTCATAACAACAAACCAAATATAATTATAGGAATCTGTTGCAATATAATTCTTTAAAGTAAAACATTTTAAACAGGAAGAATCTCAAACTCACAATAAAGTGGCGCAAACACCTATCTTATTTTCAGTATTGTCAGCGCATTCTCGCATCTTGGCCGCGCTGAAGTTAGCAGATATAGCGCAGATATAGCAACAAAATATGACAAGTGGAGTGGGAGGGTGTGCGTTAACTGAAATAAGAGATGCGAACACCCATATTGCTCGGTTGTAATTACCACAGTTTAAAAAATGTTACGTAGAATCGATTATCGTTATCATCAATTATGATTCGATTTTATTTTATATTTATTGAATTGTAAACTTCTTAAGAAAAATAATGAAAAAGAAAATTGTCAATACTCCTCAATGAATCTGCAACATTATTTTGAATTTTATACTGGTGAAAAATGTTATTATCTCGTGGGCGAGTTATGATCCGTAAGAGGCGATAGACAGAAATGAAACAGGAGAGCAGGGCGGTAGCATCATCCTAATAACAACTCAAGCTAATTGAAAAACTACGCCATGCGCTGCAACCATGGCAAAAATTCTTATGCTCAGATTTATGATCAGTTAAAATAGTGAATTATGACACAAAAATACTGGTGAACATAGAATACTGTAATACATGTAGTGGGAGTAGCCCGTGTAGTAAATCATCAATGTCAACACAATCAATCGTTTCCAATTTTCGTGTCAAGCGTCGCTGCATGCAAATTATTTAAAAATTGCAAATTGTGCGATAATTATGTGTCCAAAGAACAGCGGGAAATGGAATTTAAATAAAGAAGACATATTCTACAACCAGAAGGTCGAAACTATTTATATTTTGTGAATATTAGAACTAAAAATAAAGAAATATTTGTGTCAAAAACTTAAAATATTTTTAAAAAATTATTGGTTTAAGTTTTCAAAATAATGAGAAAGTAAATTATGAATATTGATGTTATGAATATATTTGAGTGATTCCCAAGCTTATAGATCAAATGATTTCGTTGTAATTTCAACTATAGTGATTTTTTAGAGGTGTTTTCGCAAATAATTGTGATCGAGTCAAAATTATACAATCGTGTTTTTGAGCAATCAAATTCAAGATAAAGACATGACTTTATCTATATCAAAATTCCACTTTCGTTAGTGGTGTCATAGTCCTACACTATTCGATGAAAGGAGGTGCATTTTTTCACGGTTTCGCCAACACAAAACAAATTAGAAATAGCGTGGTAGCGCCCTTCCCGGGGGTTATTATCATTCATAAATTCCTTAATATTAAAATAACCATTTTTATACAAACTCAGTTTAATAAAGTTTTTTAACTTTGTGTACTTACGTCAAATTTTGTATATTTACTGGCATTTTGTTGTAAAAGCGTATACATCGCCTCAAGAATGAATTGTGAAGTCGAGTAACTTGTACCGAAATGGCGGGATATTGAAATTATGTAGTGGTTATTTTAGTAGTAGCCGTGTATATGAGTTTTTTGCTTACACTAATTTACCTTGACAAAGTGAAAAAGAAAATAAACTTGTTTTATTCATAATTCATGCAATTTAAGGATTTGAAAATAAAAATACTAATTAAACAAATAATACATTAAAGAAATTAATGATTCGATTATTAGAATATTTTTATTGATTATTTGAATATTTTGCCGATTATTCGCATAACAATAAATTTTAATCATCCAAACACTACGGTAATAAACATGGCGACATATCATTGAAACGACATCAAGTAAAAAAAGTTAATACTGGTTATTTTTTAATATTTTGCTTCGTTTGAAAAATTCAAATTTAAATTAGTGATAAAAAACTATACACGTTGTAATGAAATATAGATAACTTCATAATTATTCGGATTTACGTAAAAGGTTATTTTAAATCGTGTGAGTACGCTTGTGAAAAGTTATTGCGGAATGATTAATGTGAAACGTCAAAAGGTTGACTATAATCAAAAGTCTAAATGTCTGAATGTGTTTGTAGTAGTGATAACTGATAATACGACGTAATTGCTTGTATGTGTGCTCCCGGCGACGCTGATCCTCGTCCAAAATATGGTTGACAGCCATTCTATTGTGTATTATAGTATTCTAAGCTAGTGAATCTATATAATTAGCAACATGATAAAGATATTTAGATAATTCGATGGACTGACCTTGTGAAGTTCAGTGTTTCAAAAGTTACTCTATCGATGAATATAGGACGAATAAGACATTTAGGGAACGTTACATTTCCACGTGCATACCATCAGCCCATTCGAATAAGCGAAAAAGAAACAGAAATACATATAAATTGCATTGTGAGCCCATGATTTTAACATTCTTTAAATCCCTGTTTCTGCGATAGTGAAAAGGTTTAGAACAACTAATATCGTGTATTTACTATATAATTCAAACTGTTTATCTTAATTCTTTATTAGATACTATTGTTTCATGGAAACATAAATAATTTCATAATAATAATAATAATAATTTTCAATGATATATACAATGTATGAACAAAATAAATTGTTTCCGACGTTATGAGCGAATATGAAGTGGTACATCTTTATCAACTAGCGTCTGTATATGCGCAAAAGCCAACTTCAGCTCGGCCAAGATAGAATGCGCGAACAATATTATGAATTCTTTAGCGCAAACATAACCCCACAAGCGATTTGCTACTCTTACTTTTAAAGTAGATTTCGTAATGTAAATTATAAATACTTGATTTATTGTTTTCGTTAAGACCTTAAAATATATTACCCTTTATGGCGCCATTATATTCTTTCGTTACGAAAATCCGCTGAGTGAACCTGTTGATAAAATGTTTGTTTTATAAAACCGAATGACAACGAATTTCCAGTCTACTTGATGGTATTACCACTTAAAGTGGCCACTGCATTTCATGGACACCTGCTTCCTATTTCAAACAAACAAGAATATAAATGCATTGTTACCTCTGAGAACTATAATGGAATGCTGCACAGCCTGTAATTATATTGAATTTCTGTTCTCGACTGGGCTTTAAGACTGGAGCACAGCAGTGCAAAGCACTGCTATTTGGCGTATATAATAGCATATATGTCATTGCATTATAGTATTATACATCTTTGAAGAACCTTTTATAAATAATAGAATTGAATAGAAGAAAAAATTATTTCATGTCTAATAGAATAATGCGACAATCAGGGCGCTTCTATTGGATTTATGATATGTCATTATAGTAATGGATGGCTAAACTGCTATTTAAAATTTAGTAGAAGAAGAACTAGAATTGATTACAAAGTTACAACTTGCTTAACTCAACTCAGCAAATAGCATCGTGCTTACATTATTTATCTCTATTGACCTAATTTGACGATGTTATTTTGTAATTCATTCAGGGTACTGCAATGTTTTGAATGTGTTACAATTAAAATTTCACATCTCAGGACTAGAAGAACGTTCGGCGGTGTTATCCCTGTCGGTTGTGTTCCACCACAAGGCGGAGGCGTACGCGTCCGCGGTGGGAGGGTGGGGGGCGCAGTGTGCTATGGCTTTGCAATTGGCCACTGGGCAAGGTGGCGCCCCCTGCAATGATCCTCGTGCTCTAGAACAGCATGCGCAGCGGCATCGTCAGCTCTATGAGCACATGTGTCAGGCCTACACGGAGGTATGTTATTTATGGCTATTCACTACACTGTCTGTTAATATAATATTTACTATATTATAATATAATTTATACTAAAATTACATTATGAGCAAAAACAATACAGACCTGTATACATCCATCCATAACCGACTATAAACATAGAACACTGCTGAACATTGGCCTCCCTATAGATAGCCCCACAGAATTTTTTCCATAATGCTTGACATGCGGGTAGGCAACCATTGACTTTATTATTTTGAATCGTTATCAGGTAGATGTTGCTCCATCTCCTATTTCAGTTACTCTCTATCGCCGTTTACAGTTTGGAATACCCAATAGACTTTATTGTAATTATAATTAATAACTGTTACAGTTCATATGGAGGGACATGATACAGGAAACGAGCAGCACCATCTTCCTAATAACAATTCAATAATCTAAACCCGAAAATATTTCCCATATTAGACAATCTAATGGGAGACCGATGTTCAGCATCGGACTTGTGGTAGTCTGTAATGAAAGAAAGAATTGTTGGACGGTTTATATAAAGTGCCTCATTTTTCATCATTTAACTTCTATAATTTATCATCTAAGCTACTATTCTAATTTGCTGTTTACTCAGAAACACCTATTTTGTAAATATAATATTTTCATCTATTGTGAAAAGTCAGAATGTGTCAAAAACCCTACTTTAACGTATGGTAGTGAAAGTTGGATGTGGCGGAAGAAGCACGAGAGTAGAATAAATGCAGTAGAAATGCGGTCGCTAATGAGTATGTTAGGGCTGAACCTGAGTGACAGGGTGAGAAGCTGTGTGATAAAAGAAGAGTGTGGTTTGCAAGATGATGCGGTGACCAGGATTAAGAAAGGAATGCTTCGGTGGTTTGTTCATGTAGAAAGAATGAATGCGGAAAGACTGACAAAGCAAATATATGTTGCAGAAGTGACTGGAAGAGTCGGAAAGGGACGTCCTAGGAGGAAGTTTGTCGACCAAATTGGCGATATACTAAAAATGGGCCAAATTAAGAGTACCCTTAACCGACGAGCATGTATGCGTAGGTATATGGATGTGGATGAGGCGAGAAAGGTATGTCAGGATTGTGCTAAATGGAAGTCTGTAGTCTCTGCCTACCCCTCTGGGTGACAGGCGTGAGTGTTTATGTATTTATGTATAATATTTTTTTATCGTTTGTAAAATTTATATTATTTAAAATTTATAATTCCTTGCTTCCAGGTTCATTCAACGAGTAAAAAACTTCTTTACCAACTTGATCACCTAGTTCAAGTGTGTCATCAGACTGATCCAGCAGATATGGTAAGTTCTATTCATGACAACCATGCTGTATGATTATGCACATTGACTATGCTTAATGTTTATAGTACCACTTTCCAGAATATTCTAAGTTTACCTAAATTTCAGTATTGAAAATCTCTTAAGAACTTTGTTATTGATATATTATGTGTGTAAAATAATCTAGACGCAGGTAGCAAAATCAATCTATAGTAAATAATATTTATATAGTAGTCATTTTACACAATATTTAATATATTCACTTTCCTTAAAAATGGTCATTGATTCATCGAGAAGTTCAATGGCTCCCACATTTGTCATATTCCTAAAGAAGTGCTGCTTGTGGGAACTGGTCTACTCGTATTTGCAACACATTATTATATTTTAGCTTTTTACTTTGTTGTATAATTTAACTTTAGAACAAGCTTCTTTAAAAAAATATTACCTAAGGGGCTGTTCCTTTTAAAATGACAAAAAAGACTAACAGAAATTAAAAAAATGTTGACATTCGACAAATGAGATTTTGATTACTTACGTCGAGAAACAAAGAGTCTTCATTTCATGTTATTACATATTATGACCGCCTAGAAAAATATAGTTTCATGGATGTAATTCTTCTGAACTACATATGGCAAGTGTTAATGGTGAATGACAGAACCAAGACGTGAGGCTTCACTAAGCTATATGACATGTAATTCATGTCCTAATCACCATATACCATTAGGCGGGATAGTAGATAAGTACTGCATAAAAATATGGACAAATAAAAAAAAACTATGGATATTTGTGACGAAGAAAAGAAGATTATGCTCAGGACGTTATTCAAATGTACTTATAAATTTATTTCATTATGTTTCCTTACATCCTCAAAAACATTAATGTGTTATTTCCTAGAATAATAAATATTTTATAAATACTGTAAATATGCTAACTAAAATATATAGTGTGGTTAAAACTATACAACTACGGTGTAACTCCTCTGAGTAAATTCTAATGGGCTATTTTCTCTCGTTCGTCCACAAACATTTGAATTTTCACATTGACCCTGTGATGTTGCAAATTTATTTAAGTTGCTGAGGACCTAAACATATCGATTGGCTCGTGCCATTCGAATGTAGGTAATGATTTGGACATGAGTCGGGTCGCCGCGAAATTCGTGCCAAAATTTCTCAATTTCGACCAAAAACAGCATCGCGTTAATAATGCTCTAAATAAAAGATGTTGGACTCGGTCCGTGACGACTCAAATGTGCTCTAGAGGGTCATAACTGGCGAAGAATCATGGGTTTTTGGTTATGACGTGGGAACCAAAGCTCAGTCATCCCAATGGAAGCTGCCGCATGAGCCAAGACCGAAAAAAGTGCGCCAAGTTCGGTCGAACGTGAATGTTTTGCTCACAATTTTCTTCGATTACAGGGGCGTGGTGCATCGTGAGTTCTTCCCACAGAATAGTATGGTCAATAAGGAATATTACCTGCAAGTTATGCGCAATTTGCGCGAGGCCATTCACCAGAAAAGCCCGGAATTGTGGAAGAACAAAAACTGGCTTTTGCACCATGATAACGCTCCCTGCTCACACATCGTTGCTTGTGCTCGAATATTTATCCAAAAACAACACAGTAATGGTCCCACAGCCACCGTTTTCCACAGACCTAGACTAGAACCCCGTGACTTTTTCCTGTTCCCAAAACTGAAGACGCCCATGAAAGGACGACGCTACTCCACAATTGAGGAGATAGAGACGGCATCGAAGGAGGAGGATGAAGAAGATAACGAAAAATGATTTTTTTAAGTGCTTCGAGGATTAGAAAAAACGTTGGCAAAAGTGTTTGCAAAATCAATTTCACGCAGGTAGCAAGAGTGACAGAGGGCATTTCACGCAGGTAGCAAGAGTGACAGAGGGCTGGTAATGGTAGCAGGCGAATTCACAGTCCATATGATAGTAAATGGACGCTGTTGCTAATAGATAGTCTACACCTAACTTCCAAAAAGAATTAAAATGCAGATGCGTTGTCACAGGGATGCCTCTAAAAATTAAGGAGGATCTCCGTCCTTCAATCAAACAAGAAAATTCTACTATTTTAAGCTGATATTCTGTGCGAACGTGGTCCTTCTCGGTTGCGTCGACTTATTATAGGCTCTATTAATAATGCTGCGGTTGTTATCTTAATAGGGCGAAGGTAACACGAGTGGAGCGGGTGGTGCGGGCGCGGGGGGCGACCCCGCGGCTGACTACAGCTCGGGCGCCAACCATGTATTAGCAGTCATACACCAGATTCTCGGACATCATCGCGCGCTTGAAGCCCGGTACCATCAAGCTCGTCTCAAGTTGCATCAACGCCTCGCCCTTTTACTTTACAAGGAAGACTGTAGGCAGGTTAGTATATTAGTAAAGAAGTATGATCACGTAACTTCTCTTCATGTACACTTTTTTAATTCAACTCAAGCAGGAGTGTGTCAGGAATTGATAAAACTTAGGTTTTTTGGTAATTCACTTATACGATTTCCTAAATTCAAAAGAGAAACTAACTCTGTTAAGACTGTCTGTAGAACAAGCACACGGTGGACTTCGACACGCAATAGACTACGTGGACGATGATGTTGCCTCAGTATAAAACAAGTGCATCACTCACGAGTGTCAGCTTTTCGTGTAACCCGTGTAGGCCACTAGTGACGTGTTGCAAACAGTGCTGTAGCTTGTAGCTGCCACCGGCCACATGTATACGTATGAAAAAGCATGAACTGTTTATTGCTAACCACCGGTTGCGGTAGCCGGTGGCTCGTTTGTACAGAGACTCGTCTGTGCAGAATTTGAAATTACGTATTACTAAATTCTCATTGAGACGTGTGATGTTCTATGACAAATTTCGTGAAAATCCTTGAGATTTTGGGTAGAAATGTCTGGTGGAAGGTAACCAACACAAAGGTTTATAGGAGATTTTTATATATTCTTAAGGAGACAAATACGATGAATTTGTTTGAAAATCGATCGGCAACGAGGTTCGCCACCCGTCACGTTCTGTCTCCCGGAGGGGCGAAAAGTGGATTGCGGAAACCCGTTTGGCTACGCTGAATGTATGTGGAGGAATGAATGATAAGATGGATGAAGTATGCGAAATGATGAATGACAGAGGAATAGATGGGTTATATGTGAAATGAGACGAAACGAAAGGGAAAGGATGCCACTGCACATGGCACGTATACCGCGTATTGGTCTGGCGTAGACGAGACCGAACGGGCATGCCAGGGTGTCGGTTTCATTCTTTCAGAAAGAATGGGTCAATGTGTGAAAGGGTATGAATGTGTAAGCCCGAGGCTGCTATGGATACGAATGAAAGTGGGCTTAAAGAAGCTGTTCCTGCTAGGGGTGTACGCCCCAGACATGTCTAGGCCCACTTACATCTGAGAGCAGTTTTGGGACATGGTAAGGATGGTGTTGACAAAATGTAAGGAAAATTAAAATATTATTATGTTAGGAGACTTTAATGGAAGGGTTGGGGTGTGAAGAGGTCTGGTTATGAAAGGATATTGGGAACGTTTGGTGATGAAAGTATAAGTGAGAATGGTGAAGACCTCCTCACCGTATGTGTGGAAAAGAATCTTTTTGTGACGAATACTTTTTTCGCCATAAGAAGATTCACATGTATACATGGGAAAGAGGTGGTGATAGAAGCATGATAGATTTCGTAATTGTGGATGAAAGAATGAGGAGCGCTGTCGTAGATACAAGGGTTTACCAGGGGGCCAACGTAGGGACGGATCATCACTTGGTCTTATGTCGAATTAATGGTCTTTTCAAGCGTTGGCGGCATCGGACATCTGTGTATACCACTGCGTTACAGCGTATAAGAATAGAGAAGTTACAAGATGAAGATGTGAAAGAGAAGTATAAATGTAGACTGAGAGAAAATATTAGATGTGAAAGAAATTATTAGATTATGAATGAGTTGTGTATGAATGATTTAGACTTGAATACTGTGTGGGATAATATTAAGAAAGGTTTGGTGGATGCCGCCACCGAAGTATGTGGTGTAAGTAAGAGAAAAAATGAAAGGAAAAGTAATACGTTGTGGTGGGATGATGAGGTACGGGTGGAAGTTGAATCAAAGAAGAAAGCATGGTTAGAGTTTAACAGTGGTAGAGCCACGCGGCAGCTTTGCTGTAGCACGTATGGGCCGGCTCAAACCGGGGTGGTACGGTACCACGACCTCACAGAATACCGGCGTGAAGTGGAAGCTCTGCTTCCGCGTTTCGTCTGGTGAGTGCAGGTGGCCGGAGGCCCAAATCCAACCCATTCGATATGGTAGCGGAATTAAATGATTATAGACTACCCCAGGAGGGTACCAGCACCGCAGGAGAATCCCTCGCTGAGCATTCTGGATCATGTTTCTCCACTTCTGAGCGTGGCTGCTCAGGCTGCCCGCGTATTCTGGGGGGGGGGGGGGGCAAAATTCCGCTCAAGACTACAATTGCTCGGGGAAAACGGAGCAACAAAACCAAGGCGACCCCTGCCACGCTGTCCGTGAATTTCTGCAATATCAGGGGACTTCACTCTAACCTAAACGCCGTCCACTACCATCTCGAGACGGCGAGGCCGGCTCTGCTCTTTCTGACCGAGACGCAGGTGTCCTCTCCGGCTGATGTCTCGTATCTCTCCTACCCGGGTACAAACTGGAACACTCCTTTGAACCTCGGGCTGGAGTTTGCGCTTACGTCAGAGAGGACATCTGTTCTCGACGCCTCGGCAGATTTGAAGGTTCGGACCTGTCCATCCTTTGGCTACGCGTAGACAGTGACGACCATCCGCGCGTCTACGGGTGCCTCTATAGGTCCCATAGCGGTAATGCCGAAACAGACCGACTCTTCGACCACGTCCAAATGGCTACAGATTCGTTGCTACAGCAGATCCCCTCCGCAGAGATCGTGATCCTCGGCGACTTTAACGCCCATCACGCCGAATGGCTTAGTTCACGTTTAACCGATCATGCGGGGAGATCTGTTCATGATTTTGCCTTGGCATATGGTCTGACACAACTGGTTACTTCGCCTACGCGGATTCCAGATGTGGAGGATCATGAACCTTCCCCGTTGGACCTTCTGCTGACCTTTCACCCGGACGGATATCAGATTTCCGTTGACGCCCCTTTAGGCTCCTCGGACCATTGTCTTGTTCGGAGTATGGTGCCACTCACGCTGAAATCGCAGTTGCAATCTGCAGGCTGCCGCCGTGTTTGGCACTATAGGTCAGCCGATTGGGATGGGATGCGCTTTTTCTTTGCATCCTACCCTTGGGGGCGGGTTTGCTTCTCGCCGGACGATCCCAACGTTGTTGCGGATTCTGTCACTGATGTGGTACTTCAGGGTATGGAACTTTTTATTCCTTCCTCTGTGGTGCCCATTGGAGGCAAATCTCAGCCATGGTTTGGTCGCTCCTGTAAAATAGCATCATGCTATAACAGGAGTGCTACCAACCGGAATAGCGTCACGGGATGTAAACACCAGCGCTCTAAAAAAGAAGTATAATTCCGCCTCTAGGTCCTTCAAAAGAGTCTTTGCCAAGGCAAAGTCGGAGCACATAGGCAGAATTGGCGAGAAACTAGTCCGCCTTCCTTCTGAACCCGTGCATTCTGGTCTCTCGCCAAGGCTGTCCAGGGGAATTTCTGTCAGCCATCTTTTCCATCTCTGCACAGGGAGGACGACCCACTGGCCCATACCGCGAAGGAGAAAGCCGATCTTCTAGGCTCTTTCTTTGCCTCCAACTCGACTCTTGATGACGGGGGGAGTATACGCCGCCGACCATGCCGCGGTGTGAGTGCTCCATGCCGGAAGTGCACTTCACACAGCGCTCGGTTCGCAAAGCACTCCTCTCCCTGGACATCCACAAGTCGAGTGGGCCTGACGGAATCCTCCCAATTGTGCTGAGGACGTGTGCTCCAGAGTTGGCACCGGTTTTAACGCGTCTTTTCCGGTACTCCTACTCCCTAGGCATAGTCCCAAAATCATGGAAGACGGCTTTCGTCCACTCGATCCCTAAAAAAGGCGACCGCTCAGACCCGTCCAACTACCGGCCTATCGCCATCACCTCCTTGTTCTCCAAAACAATGGAGTCCATTGTAAACTGCCAGCTCATGAGGTACCTTGAGGATCACCAGCTGATTAGTGACCGCCAATACGGTTTTCGCCGTGGTCGGTCAGCTGGTGATCTTCTGGTCTACCTAACTCACAGATGGGCGGAGGCAGTAGAGTCCAAGGGGGAGGCATTGGCCGTTAGTTTGGACATTGCGAAGGCCTTCGATCGGGTTTGGCACAAAGCGCTTCTTTCGAAGCTCCCTTCCTATAGGCTTCCCGAGAAATTGTGCGATTGGATCACCAGCTTTCTTGCAGATCGGGGCATCAAGGTCGTTGTAGACGGTGCAAGCTCCGATTGCAAGCCTATTAATGCTGGTGTTCCAAAAGGCTGCGTGCTATCGCCAACGCTGTTTCTTCTGCATATCAATGATATGTTGCAAACCCGTAACATTCATTGCTATGCAGATGACAGCACTGGTGATGCTCGTTACACCGGCCGAGCCAATATTTCTCGGGAAAACGTCTCCGAGTGCCGGGACAAACTTGTGTCTGAAGTCGAGTCTTTGCTGAACAGAGTCTCGGATTGGGGGCGACTAAATCTAGTCCAGTTTAACCCCCAGAAGACACAAGTTTGCGCGTTAACCGCTAAAAAGAACCCCTTTGTCGTATCTCCTCAGTTTCAAGGCACTCCCCTTGTTGCCTCAGCCAGTATCGGAATCCTCGGCGTCGACATATCGAGTGACGTGCAGTTTCGTGGTCACTTGGAAGAGAAGGCCAAATTGGCCTCTAAAAAGCTTGGCGTGCTCAGCATAGCGGGACAGTATTTCATGCCGGCACACCGCCTGCAACTTTACAAGGCGCAAGTTCGGCCGCACATGGAATACTGTTCCCATCTCTGGGCTGGGGCTCCCCAGTACCAGCTCCTTCCACTTGACCGCATCCAGCGCAAAGCGGCTCGAATCGTCGACGACCGAGTGTTTTCCGATCGGCTCGATTCACTGGCACTGCGAAGAGATGTTGCATCTCTTTGCATTTTCTTTTCGCATATACCATGGAGAGTGCTCTGAGGAATTGTTCGGATTAATCCCAGCCGCCAAATTTCGTGAACGCACTACGCGGCAAACGTCGCGATACCATCCACATCATCTGGATGCTTGGCGGTCCACCACAGTACGTTTCAAGAGGAGTTTTCTTCCGCGTACAACCACTCTGTGGAATAGTTTACCACCAGCGATTTTTCCGACCGATACGACCTGGGGACCTTCAAGAAAAGAGCGTACTCCTTTCTAAAGAGCCGGCAACGCACCTGCAATTCCCCTGGTGTTGCGGTTGATCATGGGCGGCGGTAGTCACTTAACATCAGGTGAGCCGCATGCTCGTTTGCCCCCTCTTATATAAAAAAAGAAAAATTACTAGCAACCAAAGCTGGTAATTCTTCTGGTATGAATGATGAGATTGAAAGAAAAAAGGCAGAATTTAGACGTCTAAATAAGGGAGTAAAAGAAGTTGTTGAAAGGAAAAAGAAAGAAAGAACGGATAAGAATGATAGAAGGATATTTGATAATTTCCAGGCTAACATAAAAATGTTCTGGAAACTCGTAAGAACTGCCAGGGGAAATACAAAACAGCCTATAATTAATGCTATAAGAGACGGGAATGGATGTATTCTGAATGATGAAGTTTCGAATTTAAACAGATGGAAGGAATACTTTGAAAGCGTGTTTATGAGTGAAGAGTCGTCTGAATTAAATGAACTAGAAATTCCGAAAGAAGTGGAAAGGGGTATGGAGATAAGTGTAGGTGAAATAATGAAAGCAATGAAAAGCATGAAAGCAGGTAAGGCAGCTGGATATGATAGAGTATCACTCGAGATGCTAAGGGCTGGAGAGGGAGTGGTGGCAGGCCTGCTGTACACCTTGTTTAATTTATGTTGGGAATTAAAACGGGTACCGGATGACTGGTGTAAAGCAGTTATAGTACCAATATATAAAGGAAAAGGGTCACAGCAGGACTGCAAAAACTACCGTTGTATCAGCTTGCTTGTATTGTGGGTAAACTGTATGCTAAGGTGTTAATTGAAAGAGTTATGAAAGAAACTGATGGAAAAATTTGGGATGTGCAAGCGGGTTTTAGAAAGGGAATGGGGTGTAGAGATCAAGTCTTTTTCCATGCGCATGATTGCGGAGAAGTTTTTGGCCAAAAACCAGAAAGTTTTTGTGCGTTCATGGACTTGGAAAAGGCTTATGACAGAGTGGACAGGAATGTGTTATGGCAAACACACTGAACTCATATGGGTTGAGCGCTGGTTTGATACAGGCATTAAGGTCTCTTTATAGGAACTCTAGTGCTTGTGTCAGGATCAGTGGGGTATACTCGGACTGGTTTGGCATCCAAAAAGGTGTCAGACAGGGCTGTGTAGCTTCCCCTTGGCTGTTCAACCTATTTATGGACAGGTGTTTGCAAACTTTGAAAGATGAAGAATGTGGGTTAAGAATGGGCGAGTTAACCTGTCAAATGCCTTCTGTATGCCGATGATCAAGTCATATTTGCGTCATCGGCGGCTGAATTGCAAATGATGGTTACATTAATGAACTGGGAATTAAAAAAAAGGGAAATGAAAGTGAACGCAAGTAAGACGAAAGTGATGGTTTTTGAAAGAGAAGGAAGCAAAACGGTATGTGAAATAAGAATAGAAGGAGAGTTAATTGAGCAAGTGGATGAGTTTGTGTATTTGGGATGTGTATTTAGCAGGGATGGTAGACATGATAGGGATATAGAACGACGAGTAAATGCAGGGAATAGAGTGAATGGGGCACTACACTCTATTATGAAGAACCAAAATGTGTCGAAAAAGGCTCGTATGGTAATTTATAATGCTGTGTTTGTGCCTACTTTAATGTAAGGTAGTGAAAGCTGGGTGTGGCAGAAGAAGCACGAAAGTAGAATAAATGCTGTAGAAATGCGGTCTTTAAGAAATATGCTAGGGTTGAATTTGGATGACAGGGTGAGAAATTGCGTGATAAGAGATAAATGTGGTATGCAAGATGATGTTGTGACCAGGATTAAGAAAGGAACGCTTCGGTGGTTTGGTTATGTAGAAAGAATGAATGAGGAAAGAGTGACAAAGCAATTTTATATGGCAGATGTGAACGGCCGAGTCGGGAAGGGACGCCCTAGAAAAAAGATTATCGACCAAATTGGCGATATTTTGAAAATGGGCCAAGAAGTACCCTTAACCGACGAGCATGTATGCGTAGATATATGGATGTAAAGGAGGCGAAAGAGGTATGTCAGGATCGTGCCAAATGGAAGTCCGTAGTCTCTGCCTACCCCTCTGGGTGACAGGCGTGAGTGTTTATATATTTGTTTATATATATGTTGAAAATGTTCACTACGACACGCGGATCGTGTCGGAGTGAACATTTAGAAATTTTGTACAAATGTCAAAATGAAATTTGAGTTGCTTTTACAAATGATTTTGGAGTGTTTGTAGGCAAACAAGATGGAAAAAATTGAAGTGCAGTTGCACCACATACTAGGCTAGCATTTACTTCAAGACCTTAGCTACTGGAGATTTGAATCCTTTGCTCCCAGAGATTTGTAAAAAACTATCTACGTTTTGGAGATAATGTACATCCAAGTAAGAAAAACTAACTTAGGCTCTCGAAAATTATACATAAATTTGTCTTATAAAATATGCTTTTCTCCTAAGTTTCTATTAATTTATAGGTGTTTTGTCGTCCCAAACTATAGCCATATGCGTAAACAAATGAATTATGCTTATATACTCGTAAACATTTGGTGTGGAACGCGTAGTTTAATCACTTTCCATTTTCGCCAACAAGTTTCAAAAACAAATGTAGGTATTTTACAGATATTCTATCTCTACATATTTATTATCATATAGTATTTTTTTATTCTAAAGAGTTTGTTTATACCACATTTTAACTTATCTTATTATTTCCACCCTTCGTATATAAATTTATAATAGGTCAATAAATTACATAAATAAGTTAGGAAGCAAAGAACGTAATGATGTTGACAACAAATTGCATTTGCTACTTTTAAATGTATTCTATCATTGCTCTAATATTATTTTTTTATATGTAGGTGTTGGATTGGCTTTCAAACCACGGTCTGCAGTTCTTGCAGAAAAACACTGGAATAGGAAGGAATCTTCATAAAGCTCGTGTATATCAGAAATCTCACGAACATTTCGAAAATGTCGCACAAGTAAGTAGTACATATTATAATAATCATAAGTTCTTTTAGTTTCATATCATTATTATAAACGAGAATACCTAATTTAAAATTTATTTTTAAATTAATTGATTAATTTCAATCAATGTAGGTATACGCTTTTACAACGCAATCCTAGAAAATGTACAAAATTTGTCAATAAACAAGTTTAAATGTTTTATAAAAGAAAAACTGTACAAAAGGGGTTAGTACAACATCAAAGAATACGAAAATGAAGATACCCCTGGGTATGAGGTGAACCACGCTGGTTCTTGAATTGAAAAATTGTACAAACAAAATTATAGTAAAGTGAAATATGTTTAAAAAAAGGCCCTCTGGGTTTCTGGCTGGTTCTTCCCAGGACTAAGGTATTTTCCGAATCAGTGGTAAATAAATAAAAAAATATCTTCAATAAGTATTATGTAATAATCTATATCGAATAAAAATTATTCTATTCTATTAATTTAAACTCAGTACTTACAAAATGGTAGGAACTTGTATAGAATTAGCGAAAACATAATGCATCGATATCAAGGTATCGTAATTTAATTAATGTTAGTCATTTGACTAAGAATTTCACGTAAGGTATGTAAGGACATATCATTGAATCAATGTCAAGCATAAAAATAGGTTCTGGTTACATTTTTTATATATTGTTTTGTTTGAAAGATTGGAAATTAAATTCGTGATAAAGGATATATATGCATATTATATATATGTTGTAATGAAATATAGATAACTTAATAATTCTTTGGATTTACATGAAAGGTTATTTTAAATCGTGTGAGTACGTTTGTAAAAAGTTATGGCGGAATGATTAATTTAAAACTTCAAAAGGTATTTCTTAGATTTGGTTGAGTACAGACGTTTATGGGCCCAAGTATCAACTTACAGCAGATAGACTGTGATAAACAATATCACCCCTATAAAAATCACAAACACTGGCTGCTGTATTGCGTGAAGAGTATGGTTTAGAATTTTCAATATATCTATATAATAAATAAGTTCTTGTGCAGTCAGGGTTCGGGAATGACCTTCAGTTATTTATTTTTTATATTAAATTTAATAACAGACGTTTATTCTGTTATAAAATATACAATTTGATTGCGCTCTACCCACCCGTCCAGTAATGAATGTTAGAAATTCAAATTTTGAATAGTTAATTTAGCAAAATGTGACTTCTCAGTAGCGAACCGTTGAATGCTCACTCCGTTGTAAATTATAAATAGGGCGTTAATGTATTAACACTAGTGAAAAAAAGCCTACACAAAGTATTCATAAACAAGTGTTTACTGTCAAAGATTTAAATAGATACGCATTCACCTTGAAAACTATGGCATTATTTTTGAATGTGTTCATTTGCAAGACGCTGACGCGCGCACACTAATGCAATAGTGTCATCTCTTATTATCTTACAGAAATTGTGTATACTATTTTCTCTGTCGCACAAATGAGTACTGATTGCGAATGAGTGAACTCACTCACTTGAGAATGGACACATTTCGGAGTGGTCATACTATGGTAAGGGCGCATCTAACTATTTAAACCTTTGTTTACTGTACGATTCTGTTTGTTCCAACAGAACACGTACACGAACGCCGAAAAGCTTCTTTCTGCGGCTGAGGAGCTGGCGAGGTCCGGTGAGTGCGACCCAGAGGAGGTGCTGGGCGTGGCGCGCGAGCTGGAGGCGCACGTGGCAGCATTCGCGGCACGTGTCGACCGTCGCCGCCGCCGCCTCGATCTCGCCGTGCTGCTCTACACGCACGAGAAGGAGGTCAGTACTGCACTGCTGCATCACAGAACCACAGTGCACCGTACTCTATGAAATGCACGGCGTTGCTCCCTGCCCCCGTCCCGCTTCGACCCCGTATCAAGAGCTGTATTGTCATACATGCGCTGTGCAAACTGTATTTTGAGGCAGCGAAATAGTAACCTGTTCTGCCCTCACAAATAAAAGACGCACTTTTGCATCTTTTTTCAAATTGATTTCTAAGCATAAAAAATAGTTGAACATTCATCGTCTGATTGTTTTAAAATTAACAGTCTTCAAGTATGGAATAAAACCAATTTTGCGGATTTTATCGCGTATAAGTTTAACTTTTCTTATTTCCGACGTTTCGTGCTTTTTACAGCACCCATGGTTACTGGGGGACTAAGGTATTTGACATCCCGTTGTCATAGTTAACGAAGGCTATCTTCAACTTTTAATTATTATTTTTTGATCCGAACCACGCTGAATAAGCTTACAGTATCTTGAAGTTTTACACTAGTATGCTTGGGTTTAGATTTAATTTTAATTTTTAATCTAATCACAGATGTGAAGCACCGACGCTCCAAGAAGTCTGCAGTATGTCAACATGTTCAGGGTCATCCCAACCATGATATCAGATTTGATAGACCACAAATCCTCGCAAAAGAACACCGATTCCTACCAAGGGTGATTCGCGATTGAAATTAAAAAAATATCCTAATTTCAATAAAGAAGATGGCCGGGTGCTACCTTCTTGGGATCCCACAGTTAATAAAATAAAATATATAATTATTCAGTGGTATTACTGCAAGACTTCAAGATACTCTAAGCTCAAAAATTAATAATTAAAGGTTGAAGATAGCCTTTGTTAACTATGACATCGGGAAGTCAAACACCTCAGACTCCCCCCTGCCGTGGGTGCTGTAAAGTACTCGAAACACCGGGAACCTGGACAAGTCCACTGCTGACCATAGGCCTCACACGGAATGTCACATAGGGTATGAATGAAACTTTATTATTACATATTCAAAGATAAATAGAAAGGTATTGACACCGAAGCAGTCGAGAGTGTAGTATAAAAAGATGGTCACATTAAACTCAAATAACGAAAAATCTTCTCACCAGTAGTGGGATGTCAGTGAGGGTTCAGACGGAATCTATATACGGATATCTATGCATGTTTCATTACAGTTCCTGTACTTATACCGGCTGTCCATATTCTTCAAATAGAAGAATTTCAAGGCAGATAGAAAATGATTAAGAAAATTATTTTTAATAAAGATCATTGACATCTATTGAATTGTGTATATCAAAGCAAAAAAGCGTTTATTTTATTTTTTAATATCTCAAGTTACAGCTATTTCATTATTGTAAGTTGTTTCGAATTGTGAAATTTGATCAAAAAATTTATTTGTTCAGTTGCTTCAATGGTTGGAGACGCTCCGTAGCGGTGGCGGCGTTTGTGCTTCGGACGACAGTCCCGAAGCGGCGCGTCGTGCTTTGGAGCAATGTGCGCAACATCGTGCCGCCAGCCTGGATGCCTGTGCGGCCACCATCGCACAGGGAGAAGCACTCCTACAGGATCTCAGGTTAGTCGATTTTATTTGGATAGTCAGTTTTTTCGGTGGACGGGTCGTCGACTTCTCTTTGATATGGTCGACTCGCCGCCAGACGCGTCATACTTGTATGCAATTGCTGCTTCTGGAGACTTGGGTTCTCAATGCAAAAATGAGCTTCAAATTTTAAGGTTCGTTTTTGTTTAATGCATCTTAGAAAACCGTTTAGTTACTGATAGGTCTAATTTATTTTTTATTGCTTATATGAATAAATTAAAAGCGCTGATAAATGAGAGAAGTTTCTTTTTTATTTCGTCGACCGTTACAGTCGTCCCTTCAAAAAAAGAGGGATCGTGACACAGTTGATATAGTCACCGTATCGTAGATGATATTAATATAGTCACCGTGTCATAGATGATATTATTTCCGGTTATTAACGAATGTGTTCATAACATGCTTCCGCCTGTGTGACTCGACTCAGTAGCCATAAAAGTGGAGGTTTGCTGCGTTCTCTTATTAGGACAAGAGATCCAACTACGATGATATATTCATTTGAATTACACTACCAAAAATGTTGACGGAGGTTTTCGATTCTCTGGTATTGTTGGCAACGATTAAGGTTATTTTAACGTATTAAGCGGACTATTATTGTAATAAATTAAGTAACATAAATTGGTGAAAATGACTGTTTAAATTTTTTAATTTCTTATGTATGAAACCTAAATCAAAATATCTTATCTTATAACTATTTTCCGTGGGGTCTTTTAAATTGATTATGTTTTTTTTTGTTTCTTAAATTTGTCACTACATATATTTAGGCTTTGAAATTAAACGTAAAACTAAAAACATAAAACTCTTACTTTTCTTGATAGCATCCACATTAAAACATGACATAAATACTCACGCCGGTCACTCAGAGGGGTAGCCAGACTACGGAATTCCATTTTTCACGATACTGACATACCTCTCTCGCCTCCTTTACATCCATATATCTAAGCATTCACGCTCGTCGGTTAAGGGTACTCCTAATGTGGCCCATTTTTAAAATATCGCCGATTTGGGCGATAAACCTTCACATAAGGCGTACCTTCCGGACGCTGTCGTTCACATCTGTATCACAATGTTTTTAAAGTATTCCATTTCAATTGGAAGAAAAAATTTAACCTTTTAGGGTGGAAAAATAGGGTTTTTTTTCGAGGGTAGGTGCAAAACAGATAACAGCTGAAATTATCTCTTGTGTTTTATTTACATTTAAAAATAAGTATAATTAACTTAGCTGCTTAATTTTTTACTCCAATTTGGAAGAATAAGTTTTAGCATTATTATCAATTATAGGAATGTGCATTTAATCTAGTTAAAATATTTATATTCATCTTCCCTCCATAACCTCTGTCACACTAAATATAAATTACTATTTTTCTATCTCTCCTCGGTTAATTCACTTTACTACAATGGCAAATGTCTCTGAAGTTGTGAATATCCAAAAGGAATTGGAAGGGAGCTTGACCAGGAAGATGATGGAGTTTGAGAAACGTCTGAAGGCTGCAACTACTCCAACTAACCCAACAGTTTCACAGCTTCGGGAGGAGTTTGATTCATTCAAGGTACTTGTTAGTTCCATGTTTAGCCTGCTGCAACAGCAAATTCAGGAATGCAACAAAAGTGTTGATGCAATCAGTATGTATCACCGGAGAAAAGTTCTGCTTTTTCATGGATTAGCTGAGGCTTCTGAAGTTGACCTAAAACAGCAAATTTTACAACTGTTGCACAAGTATCTGGGTTTAACTCATATTACTGATGACTCTCTCAAGAAATGCCACAGACTTGGTGTTCAATCCAGTACCCGTCCAAGGCCAATTCTTGTGCACTTTAATGATCATAGCACTAAGTCTGCGATTTGGAATTTAAAATCAAAGTTTAAAGGGTCTGCCATTTCAATGTGTGAATTCCTCACTAAATTTCGTCAGTCCATACATAAGAATGCCCGTAAGCATTTCGGAATTAGAAATGTCTGGACAATTGATGGTGCAATCTATGTAAAGCACTCGGGAGGCCGAACGAAGATTTCCACTGAGGAGGAATTGGACGATCTAATAGCCAAGTACCCCATGGATGGTTCCCCTGAGAGTTCTAACAAGGCTCCTAATACAAAGGTCACCCCAGCGCAGCAGAGCTCTTCGAATCGGCAAAATGATGCAGCACGTCGCACTCAAACTTCAGCGGTAACTCAAATTGATGACGTAAAGAGATCTAGACGACTGGTAGGCAAGAAGTAATTCCTACATTGCTATTAACTTTCCAAGATATCCTTGTTATTCTTGTTATCATATTTTGGTTATGTTCATCTCCTTTCGTATTTTTTCTTTTTATTATAGTCTACTTTGTCTGGTAACATAATAACTATTTTTAGTTTTATTAACCGGCAGCATTAGACAAGAATATAAATCGATTGTAGTCCAATTGTATGTAACTAATTTGCTATAACTTGTCTTTAGTATTTTCCTTTATTCATATTCCAATAGTTTTATGTTATTAGCTAGTTTAATTTTTTATTGTTATACTGTAGTAACTTTAATTATATTTGTAAACTTTAGTAAATTAGTTTGTGTTTATAATTTTTATCATGTAAAAGTGTTAAAATGTAACCAATTATCATAGATAAATGTTATTGTAGTCCGTAGATGCTAGAGCTAGGCATAGACAGTTGCAAAGACAGGGCAAAGACTGTTGACCATAGATAATAACTTTTACTGTCAACATAGTAATGGTAACATGGGCACAGATCCTTTTGCCACACAGCTGAATTATGTACTCTTGTGAGATTTAAATTTTCTGGATGTTTTTAACTAATTGGGTTTCAAAATCTTGTGATTAAGCTGATTTTTATTGCAAATTTTTCGATTAATTCTGTAAAGCCCTGCTATTAAAATATTTAGTTGTCTTATTTTAATATTTATGTTATTTTTGTTTATAATTGAATCACTGTGTTGGCACGCTATTTAATTACTTAGCTTATGTTTTTTTTTTTAATTGATAGTTATGTACAATTGTTTTATTTGTTATTTAGTACTGATTATATTATGTAAACAGTTAACTGGTGGGATGATGTTTAATGATTTATTACTATTTAGGTCATTGTTTTTTTTTATATCTTGGTAGTATTTTTGTTATATATATTATTGACAAATATTTTTATTTAATATCGTATTTTTATATATTTTTATTTTATTTATTTTTATATTGGGTATATTATGCTTTTAACTTATCATGTCTGACTCTGACTCTTTTTATTCTATTGAGTCAGAGAGTTCTTTTGAATCGTTTGACGATCAGATGAATTATAGTGTGCCCTCTTTAAGTAGCCAATTGAATAGCATTTTTCACTTTTTTGATAGAACGTTAAATGTTTGCCATATTAACGCACAAAGCATTCCCAGCCACTTTTCTGAGCTAGAAGCATCGTTCTCTAACAACAATATACATGCTATCTTAGTTTCAGAAACTTGGTTGAAACCGTCTTTAAATTCGGCATTGTATCCTCTTCCTGGGTTTGTGCTGATTAGGAATGATCGTATAGATAAAGGAGGAGGTGGGGTTGCAATATATCTCCACGCTACTATCTCCTACAAAATCATATTAGCATCCCCTTCTCCTTACACTGCTTCCGCAGAATTTCTTTTTATAGAACTTGATGTAAAGGGCTCAAGGATGATTCTTGGAGCAGTGTATTGTCCTCCTTCCACTGATTACTTCGCCAATTTAGAAGAGGCTCTTGATAACATTGGTTCTGAGTACACCCACTGCATAATCATGGGAGATTTCAACACGGATTTACTGAAAAATTCAGTCCGGTCTCAAAAGCTTCGTAAAATCATTGAGTCTGTCAATCTCAACATTCTTCCTTTAAAGGCAACTCATCATAATATAGACACTGATGACTCTCTGATTGATCTCATTATAACTGACCCCTCTGACAGGGTGCTGTCATATGGGCAACTTGAAGCGCCGGGATTTTCCCGCCATGATCTTATTTATGTATCATACAACCTCAAACCTCCCAAATATCGACCTACTGTACTATTCCTACGTAATTTTAGTAGAATTAATATGGATAAGCTTTTGAAAGACGCATCGCTTATAGATTTTACGCCATTAGCAACTGCATCAACAGTAGATGATAAAGTAACTATTTTCAATAACATAATTCATGTTTTGTATGATATCCATGCTCCTGTACGTAAAGTGAAACTACGACGGCCACCAGCTCCCTGGATAACTGAAGAGGTACGGAAGGCCATGACTAGGCGAAATCGAGCATTTGCCCGGTTCAAGAGGAGCAGATCTGAGGAAAACTGGTTGTCTTTTAAGAAGGCCAGAAACAGATGCAATCAGATGGTACGTTCTGCAAAACGCCGATTTATCCATAGCAATATAAGTAATTCTTCGCCAGCTGATGTGTGGAAATTTCTTAGTTCTCTAGGTGTGGGCAAAACACCCTCTTTGGATTGTGGTTTATCGCTTTCTCACGATGCTTTAAATCTTCATTTTGCTTCTGCTTCTGCATTGGACCTTTCAATCCGATCCCAAACAGTCGCTTACATAGCCTCAATTCCGTCTCCA